>SJYX01021550.1:0-20973 GCA_006410675.1 Oreotragus oreotragus | reverse complement strand
AGCTTCCCTTCCCGGGACGGGCTTCCCTTCCCGGGACGGAGCTCCCTCCCCACCTCCTTTGTCTCTTTTTTTTTTTTGGCTTTTATATTTTTTTTTCCCTACCTGCTTTTGAAGTCAGTGCTCTGTTTTTCTGGGTGCCTGATGTCCTCTGCCCGCATTCAGAAGTTGTTTTGTGGAGTTTGCTCAGCCTTGAGATGTTCTTTTGATGAATCTGTGAGGGAGAAAGTGGTGTCCCCGTCCTATTCTTCCGCCATCTTGACCGGAACTTGGTTGGTCATAACTTTTCTTCCAAGAGGTAAGCGTCTTTTAATTTCATGGCTGCAGTCACCATCTGCAGTGAGTTTGGAGCCCCAAAAAATAAAGTCTGACACTGTTTCCGCTGTTTCCCCATCTATTTCCCAGGAAGTGATGGGACCGGATGCCATGATCTTCGTTTTCTGAATGTTGAGCTTTAAGACATCTTTGTCACTCTCCTCTTTCACTTTTTTCAAGAGACTTTTTAGCTCCTCTTCACTTTCTGCCATAAGGGTGGTGTCATCTGCATATCTGAGGTTATTGATATTTCTCCTGGCAATCTTGATTCCAGCTTGTGTTTCTTCCAGCCCAGCGTTTCTCATGATGTACTCTGCATATAAGTTAAAAAAGCAGGGTGACGATATACAGCCTTGATGTACTCCTTTTCCTATTTGGAACCAGTCTGTTATTCCATGTCCAGTTCTAACTGTTGCTTCCTGACTTGCATACAGATTTCTCAAGAGGCCGGTTAGGTGGTCTGGTATAGTAATTCTATGTCTAGTTTTATGAGAAATTTCCATGCCATTTTCCACAGTGACTACAACAATTTGCATTCCCACCAAGAGTGTAGAAAGGTTCCTTTTTCCTCTCAACATTTGTTATTTGTATTCTTTTTGATGATAGCCATTCTGACAGGTGTGAGATGATACCTTATTGTGGTTTTGATATCCACTTCTCAGACAGTTAGTGATGTTGAGCATATTTTTGTGTGCCTCTTGGCCATCTGCATTTCCTCTTTGGAAAACTATTCATTTCTACCCGTTTTTAATCAAGTTGTTTGCTTTTTGATACTGAGTTGTATGAGCTGTTTATGTAGGCTGGATACTAACCCCTTACTGGTCACATTATTTGCAAATATTTCTCCTACTCAGTAGGTTGTCTTTTCCTTCTGTTTCCTTTGCTGTGCAAAAGCTTTTAAGTTAGTTAAGTACTATTTGTTTTTGCTTTTCTTTCCTTTACTTTAGGAGATGGATCCAAAAAATGTATCGCTATAGTTTATGTCAAAGAGGCTTCTGCCTATGTTTTCCTCTAGATGTTTTATAGTAGCTAGTCTTACATTTAGGTCTTTAATCCATTTTGAGTTTATCATTGCTTGTAGTGTTAGAGAACATTCTAATTTCGTTATTTTACATGTAGTTGTCCAGTTTTCTCAGGACTACTTTTGGGAGAGAGTTTCTTTTCTGTATTGTATAGTCTTGCCTTCTTTGTTGTAGATTATTTGGCCAGATTAATTAATAATCAACCACATTAAATTAGTTTTAATTTTATGGAAATTCATATAAATGAGAAATCCCTTGGTGATCCAGTGGTTAGGACTCCATGCTTTCACTGCCTCGGGCATGGATTCAGTCCTGGTGGGAGAACTAAGATCCCACAAACTGTGTGATGCAGCACCCCCAAAACTATATAAATGAAGTAATACAGTATAGTATATGCTCTTTTTTTTTGGGGGGGGGGTCTAGCTTCTTTCTTTCAGAATAATTAACCATACAATGCGTGTGTGCTTAATCACGTCTGACTCTTTGCAACCCCATGGCCTGTAGGCCACCAGGCTCCTCTGTCCATGGAATTTTCCAGGCATGAATACTGGAGTGGGTTGCCATTTCCTACTCCAGGGGATCTTCCCAACCCAGTGATTGAACTCAAGTCTCCTGTGTCTCCTGCATTGGCTGGTGGATTCTTTACCATTGAACCACCTGGGAAGCCCATCAATAGTTCATAACTTTTCATAACTAAAGAGCATTTCACTATATTGATTGATACACCATAGTTATATATTCATCTGTAGATGGACATTTGGGGTTGTTTCCCATTTTTGGTAATAACCAAAATAAGCATAAAAATAAATTTAAAATAAAAATTAAAAATAAATTTGGCATGGACATTCCTGTACAAATGTTTTATATGGGCCTATACCTACATTTCTACTGAGTCAATGGGTAGGAGTGGAATATCTTGATTGTATGATAAAGGTGTGTTTAACAATATAAGAAAACTGTCAAACTATTTATGAAGTGGCTGTATTATTTTAGATTCCCTCCAGCAGTTTATGAGATGAGATTTCCCCTTTTCCCACATCTTCACCAACAATTGGTGTCATCAGTCTATTTACTTTTAGCCCTTATAATAGATGCATACACAGAGTCGGACATGACTGAAGCGACTTAGCAGCAGCAGCAGTGTATTATTGTAGCTTTCATTTACATTTTCTAAATGACGAAGGGGTTTGAGTACTTTTAAGGGTGTTTAGTTGCCATCTGCATATCTTCTTTGGTAAAAGATCTGTTCAAATATTTTGTGCATTTTTGTTGTTGCTGTGTTTGTGTTTCTATAACTGAGTTTTGAGAGCTCCTTATTTATTCTATATTCAAGTTCATTGTTAGTTATATATGTTGTAAATATTTTATCCTAGTCTCTGTCTTGTTGTTTCATTCCCTTAACAGCATCTTTCAGAGTCAAACACGACTTAGTGACTAAAGCACTCAATTTAATCCACCTCTGCTGCCTCTTAATCCTCAGCGGTAGCCCTTACTCTTCCTCCTCCTTAAGGGAAAACAAGGCTTTGACTGTCTTCTCCCTGTGTTAAACATACATGCATACTTTGTATCCTCAGCATACTTCTCAGAATAGCGGTATATTTATTTTGTTGAGAGCAGAATTTATTGCTATTGTTTTTATGAATTGATAAAGGCTACCAAATAACCCATGACAGACAACTACTTGTGTCTTCTGCTTCTTGGAGTTAACAACTTTCTTTTGGGGGGCATGGAGGATTATTTGCTTAGTTTTCTAGGTATATGTCCAGCTCCAAACCGTGCCAACTGAGCATCTGCTGACGCTCAGACATAACAGGGACTTACGGTAAAATTTCACATTTTTGAAGGAATTAATGGACAGGTTGTCCTCTGTTACTGAAGAGAGGTCATTCTAGGATCCCCAGCACCATCAGTTCAAAATTCCTCTTGGCCTGAATTTCCTGTTTTCAGAATCCTATGTATTACTCTTTCTTCATGCACTCCTTCAGTTTGGTGGAATATAGCCTCTAATAACTTCCTGAGAAAGGATCTGTGGGAGACAGATTTATGAGACCTTACATGTCTAAAATATTCTTTTCCTCTACCTTCATACTTTATTGATAGTGTCTTTGGATACACATGCCTAGGTGGTAAATCCTTTCCTGGATAATTAAAAAAAACATTTCTCAATTGTCCTCTAGATTCCAGTGTTGCTTATAAAAACTTGGAGGACATTCTCATTCCTGAATTTGTATATTTTATCTGTTTTGACTCCTTGGAATCTATCAACAAACCTTCCTTAGGTTAGCACCATCCCCCTGCCTCTGTTTTCAGTGGTAACTTATGCAGTAACTCACAGACTTCTTGAAGATTCTGTGGTGTACACTAGATTGGGACAGGTAGCTTAGGAGTTAGTCTTCTTGAGACACTTATTTAATTCATGTCCAGTGGCTTTCTAGCTTCAGATATTTTATAGTGTCCTTTCCTATTCTCACCATTCTTGTGGATTGTTGCCTTAAAAACACTTTAACCATATTTCAAAATGAAGCCCCAAAAATGTGTGTGCTCAACTGGCCGTGTTTACCCATGGGTAGGGCTTCCCTGGTGGCTCAGCTGGTAAAGAATCTGCCTATAATTCAAGAGACCCTGGGTTGGGAAGATTCCCCTGGAGGAGGGCCTGGCAACCCACTCCAGTATTCTGGGGTCACAAAGATTTGGACACCGACTAAGCGACTAAGCACAGCACAGCAGCCATGGATATCCTGTGTTTTGTTTTTTTTTTTGCCCCACCATGCGGCTTGCAGGATCCTGGTTCCCTGACTAGGGATCGAACCTGTGCCCCCTGCAGCAGAGGCATGGAATCCTAGCCCCTGGATCACCAGGGAATTTGCAGCAGTTTTTAAAATTGATGTATGAAATACACAAAGTGAGCAAAACACACTGATTTTAAGTTTACAGCTTGATGGATTTTTACATCTACCTACCTACCTACCTACCTTAGTTATGTGTCTGTATATCTATCTTAATCATTAGATAAATTAGGAGATAGATTATTTCTAGCATCCCCAAAAGAAATTTTATGTTCCTTCTGTGTCAGTACCAATTCCCTCTTGCGATCTCTTCTGACTTCTATCACCATCAAATAATTTTGCTTGTTCTTTTGATTAATAGGAAGGTAATTATTATGCAGTCTTTTGTTTTTGGCTTATTTCATTCAACATAGCCTCTGAGGGATTTGTCACCGTTGATACATATATCAGTAAAGCAGCACTGTGCTGAAGCTGACTCGTTTCAGCTTGCAACTGTGTGCCTGACTTTCTGGTTCTGTATTTTATGACTTCATGCTGATAACATGAAATTGGCTATATTGGAAGTATTTATTCCATAAAAGTTAGAAAACACTACCAACCAGGACTTTTTTCCTCCTTAAAGAGCCAGTTGTTAAATGTTTTTGAGCATATCACTGCAGTAGTTTTTTTCCTTTATATTGCTGTGTAGTATTCCATTATATGACTATAATATGTTACTTATTCACTGTCTTGTTGATGGACATTTTTGTTATTTCTAGTTTTGCCTATTATGAATAAAGCTGCTGTAAGCATTCTTATTCCTATCTTTTAAATAACATATGTATTTATTTCTTTTGGAAGTATTTACCCTTGGAAGTATGATCGCTGGATCATGCATTGGGTAGATATTTTGTTTTAGGAGATATTGTCAAACAGTTTTTAAAAGAAGTTTCACTAGTTTATACTTCCACCACCAATGCAGTTTTTCCACATGCTTGTTAACTCTTGATTTATCAGGCTTTTCAATTTTGCCGTTTTGCTGGAGGTGTGATGTCTCTCATCGTGGTTTAAATTTGCTTGCCTTGATGAATAATGAACTAGAATCCTTTTCCTTACATTCAGAATCTTAGGCACTGGGCCACCAAGGAAATCCCCCAAGTCCTTTAAATTTCCATGTAAATTTTAGATTCATTTGTTAATTTCCAAAAAAAAGAAAAAAAGAGAGAGAGAGAGAAATGAAAAAGAAAGATACTTGCTTGGGTTTGGTTTTGGATTTTATTGAATCTATAGGTAAATTTGGAGAAAATTAAAATATTAATGATCTTGAATTCTGCCAATCTACTTACATGGTGTGTCTCTTAATTTATTTAGGTCTTTAATTTCTCTTTAATATTTTGCAGTTCTTAGCATAGTGGTCATATACATCTTTTGATAGGTTCATTTCTAGTTATTTGATTTTTGAATAAAATTTGTATAAAATTGTGTTTTTAAAAATTTCACTTACCAAAGTTAGGTCCTAAAAAACACAATTAATGTTTATATATCAATTTTGTTTTTAGTGGTACTTTAAATTCACTTATTAATTCTCACAGTTTTCAGATTGCTTTTGATTTCCATGCATATAGTCGTGTTTTCTGCAAATAAGAGTAGAGTACTTTTCTTCTTTTCCGATCCTCATACCTTTTCCTTTCTTTCTAATTGCACTTGAGTAGGGCCTCCAGAACAATGCTGAAAATATTTGATAATGGTGCACATTTTTGTCCTTAATAGAGTGGTACTGGCATCTGGGAGGGAGAGGCTGGAGATGCTGTTAAACATCCTACAGTGCATGAGCCATACGCCCACAACAAAGGATTAGTCAGTCACAGTGTCAACAACACTGATTTGGAAAACTCTGGCATAAAGGAAAACAGACTAACAGCTCATAAACCTTAGGGCATGGCTGCTAATATTTATAACCTTGACCTTGAATCATTCGGGAAACATTAGATTATGATCAGCACACTCCAAAATGTAATTCAGTCTAGAAAAATTTACGTAAAAATGGTTAAGATTTGCAATGATTTGGGGCTTAAAGATCTGTTTCAATTGTCTAAAAAAATTAATTTATGTGGAAGATCTCATTTGCAAATCATGTCAAATGCAAGAAGTATTACAGAAAGGCAAGACCTCTACAATTTTTATATTGTTCAGTGATAATTTTAAAAACATTTCTGGCTTGCTGGTTTGCTATTTGCATAAAGAGAGTATTAAAAAAAAATATATAGTCGTGTTTTCTGCAAATAAGAGTAGAGTACTTTTCTTCTTTTCCAATCCTCATACCTTTTCCTTTCTTTCTAATTGCACTTGAGTAGGGCCTCCAGAACAATGCTGAAAATATTTGATAATGGTGCACATTTTTGTCCTTAATAGAGTGGTACTGGCATCTGGGAGGGAGAGGCTGGAGATGCTGTTAAACATCCTACAGTGCATGAGCCATACGCCCACAACAAAGGATTAGTCAGTCACAGTGTCAACAACACTGATTTGGAAAACTCTGGCATAAAGGAAAACAGACTAACAGCTCATAAACCTTAGGGCATGGCTGCTAATATTTATAACCTTGACCTTGAATCATTCGGGAAACATTAGATTATGATCAGCACACTCCAAAATGTAATTCAGTCTAGAAAAATTTACGTAAAAATGGTTAAGATTTGCAATGATTTGGGGCTTAAAGATCTGTTTCAATTGTCTAAAAAAATTAATTTATGTGGAAGATCTCATTTGCAAATCATGTCAAATGCAAGAAGTATTACAGAAAGGCAAGACCTCTACAATTTTTATATTGTTCAGTGATAATTTTAAAAACATTTCTGGCTTGCTGGTTTGCTATTTGCATAAAGAGAGTATTAAAAAAAAAAGTTCTAAAACAAACTGTGGTTTGGACATCAGGGCCCTGGTGAACATTCTTCCTGTCTATTGAGACTTACATAATCATGGACATGGACCTCAGCCGCATCTCACTATCAGCTGGGAGCTCACTCAGAAGGGGCTTCTCCTGCAGACCCATCATCTCTTTCACCTTCAGGGCAGAGGCATCCTTACCTGCGGCATGGAAGAGCCAACTGTATTTTGGTGTAATTGCAGCAGGCTTCTGGAATTCTTCTGGATGGGCTGGAGGAGCTGGCGGGGAAGGTGGTATGGAAGGGAATTATGCAGAAGTTCAGGAAAGGATAAACTGTGCTGAAAATAAAAAGAATATGCAACAACATCTGGAAATTGATTGAAAAAAGGCAACAACTAAGAATGCATCTGGTGAAGAGAAAACAAGGCCCAGATTGCCACGAATCTGGAAAGATCTGGAGACTAGAGAAGGTTCTCTTTTAAAAAAAGAAGAAGAAGACGACCCTGTGGCTATGCACCAAGAAGCAAGCAAAGTTGTTTGGCTTCCTGACCCAGAAATCTCTGTCTGTATCTCAGCACGCTTTCTGTCGTGAAATCCGCACAAGAAGGATGCCAGAAGAGCTGTAAATTCCTGCGATTAGGAGAGTGGTACTGCTGTGGCAGGACACGAAAGGCGCAGAGCTGAATGGAGGCTGTCTCTGGAGCTAACAGGTCATCTGTTAGGCAGAAATAAGCAAATTTCCTTGTCTCTTTGCTCACTGCATTCCACCCATCTCCTCAATGGAATATCTTCTTGAGTCCTAGATCACAGTATCACCCAATGGCTCAGATGACACTGGCTCGTGAAGTGGCCTATGTGTATTTTTACACATAGGTGTGTTTTTATAACACAACAGTGCATGATAACCACTTCAGCCACACCGGTCATAAATCACGCTATCGTCACAGTCTCCGACCATGCAGAGCTGATCACGGGCCTCCCTGTCCATCTGAAGAATGAAGAGAGCCCAGCATTTTCCAGTGGACCTCGGTATCCTTATTGGAGTCACAGAGGGATGGCTGTGTAGTGCAGTCTTCAGTTACAAAGTGAATGTCACATCAGTCTCCAGGGACGATGAGGTGAAGACCACCAGAGCTGCTGGCTGGTGTTTCTTGTGGAGACTCCAAAGTAGGACAAAACGCCCTTCTCTGTTAGGATTGCTGTAGGATTGTTTGTCAAGAACCTGGTCATGCTTCTCAGGAAGCTCACAGATCTCCTCCTGCTATAGTGTTTTCATTTTTTGTTAGCAAGCTCTTTCCCCTTAGTTCTTTTGGGAGGGGAAGCTTGGCCCATTCTGTAACACGGAGCCTTGAATTTCAAAGACGGTTGCCTTTTGTAGTCCCTGTTATATTTACTAATCTGTGGAGAGGAGGAAGGCAGAAAAATCTTCTATTTGGAAAGCATTTTGCCTCCGAAGACAAGAATGACATGGTACACTAGACAACCACTGTTATGGATTGAATCCATCCACCCCAAATTTGTAACTCCCAGTGCCATGTAGTTTATTTGGAATAAGACATTGAAAGAAGTAATTAGGTTAAAATGAGGCCATTAAGAGGGGCCCTAATATAATATGGGGCTTCCCAGGTGGCTCAGTGGTAAAGAATCTGCCTGCAATGCAGGAAATGTGGTTTGATCCCTGGGTCAGGAAGATCCCCTGGAGAAGGAAATGGTAACCCACTCCAGTATTCTTGCCTAGTGAATCCCCATGGACAGAGGAGCCTGTCGGGCTGCAGTCCATGGGGTTGCAAAGAGTTGGACATGACTGAAGTGACTAAACTGTACAACATGACTGGTGTCTTTATAAAAAAAGAAGATTAGGAGACAGAGGGACAATCATGTGAATATATACAGAGAGATGGCTATCTGCAAGCCAAGGAGCAAGACCTCAGAAAAAGCCAATGCTGCCAACACCTTGATCTTAGACTGCTAGCCTTCAGGACTGGGGAGTGGGTACATTTTCATTGTTTAAGTCATCCAGTTGATGGGTAGTTCATTATGACAGCCCTAGTAAATTAATACATCCATAGACAGCTTGATGTATTTTTCTGGATAAACTACAGGGGAATGTAGAAGTGAAGGGCGTCCCTGGTGGCTCAGTCAGTAAAGAATCTGCCTACAACGCAGGAGACCTGGGTTCAATCCCTGTGTTGGGAAGATCCCCTGGAGGAGGGCATGGCAATCCACTCCAGTATTCTGGCCTGGAGAATCTCCATGGACAGAGGAGCCTGGTGGGCTACAGTTCATGGGGCCACAAAGAGTTGGACACGATAGGGCAACTAAGCACAGCACAGCACGTAGAAGTGAAACAGAAAACTTGGGTTAGGAAACAGGCTACCATTGTAGGCACCTGGGGCTCATTCCTGCAGGAGAGTCCTGGGATTGGGTACAGAAGAGACCTCAGCAGTATTGCTCTTAAACCCATATATCTAAGAGTAAAATCGCTGGGTCCTGTTAGCTCTTTGTTGAACATTTTGAGGGGGTGCCAAACCATAATTCACAGAGGCTGCATCAATTTAAACACCCACTAACAATGTTTGAAAGTTTTAATTCTCCACATCGTCATCAATATTTGCTATTATCCATCTTGTGTTATTGTCATCCTAGTGGTTATAAAGTGATATCTTGTGATTTTTATTTGCATTTCTCTGATGAGTAATGATTGCTGAGCATCTTTTCATGTGCTATTTTCTTTGGAGAAGTATTTATTCAAATCCTTTGTTAAATTTCTAATGAGGTTATTTGTCTTTTACTGTTTAATTGTAAGAATTATGATTTGGGTACCATCTGTTGAAAGACTATTCTTTTCTTTATTGAATGGTCTTGGTACCCTTTTCTAAATCAACTGACCATAGGTGTATGGGTTTATTTTTGGATTTTCAATTCCATATGGTTGATCTACATGTCTGTCTTTATGCAAGTGTTACAAAGTCTTAATTACTGTGGCTTTAAAATACACTTGAAATTGGGAAGCATAAATCTTCCAGCTTTGTTTCTCTGTAAGATTATCTTGGCTATTTTGAGTTTCTTGGATTTCCATATGAACTTTAGGATCAGCTTGTTAATTTCATCCAACGGAAAACTTCCTTTGCATTGTTTTTTCCTCTAAATGTGCAAGGATAGGTTATTGATATGAGATCTTTCTTTTTTCTTAACATAGGCATTTATAACTATAAGCTTTCCTCTAACAACTTCTTTAAGTACTTCCATAAGTTTTGGTACGTTGTGTTTTAGATGTATTCATCGTGAAATATTTTCTAATTTCCCCATAATTTCTTCTTTGAAACATTGTTTTTTAAAGAATGTATTGTTTAATTTTCACATACTTGGGAATTTTCCCAATTTTCTTCTGTTATTGATTTCCTATTTCATTCCATTGTGGTCAGAGAATATACTTTGTACGAATTCAAGTCTTTTAAACGCACTGCTACTTGTTTTATGTCCTAACGTGTGGTCTCACCTGGAGAATGCTTCATGTACGATTGAGGAGAATGTGCATTGTTCTGTTGTTGGGCGGTGGTCTATAGATCTCTGCTAGGTGTAGTTGGTTTATAATGCTATATTGGTCTTTGATTTAGTTGTTGACCTTTTATCTAGTTGTTTCCTCTTTTATTGTAAGTAACGTATTGGAGTCCCCAACCGTTGTTGAATTGTCTGTCTCTTTTCAATGTTGCCAGCGCACCAAAACATGTATTTTGGTGTGCTGTTATTCAGTGCAGTTGTCTTTTGAATCAGATAGGAGGGGAAAAGGCAAGTTACAAACAGACATTTATTTAATCCGTCTTTTATTTTCACCTATGTTGTTACCTTTGGCCACTGCCTCTTCTTGATGAGGGTGAAAGAGGAGAGTGAAAAAACTGGCTTAAAACTCAACATTCGAAAAACTAAGATTATGGCATCCAGTCCCAGCACTTCATGGCAAATAGTTGGGAAAACAATGGACATAGTGACAGACTTTATTTTCTTGGGCTCCACAATCACTGTGGACAGTGACTGCAGCCATGGAATTAAAAGATGCCTGCTCCTTGGAAGGAAAGCTATGACAAAGCTGTGCTGTGCTTAGTCACTCAGTTGTCCCCAACTCTCTGCAACCCCATGGACTGGAGCCCATCAGGCTCCTCTGTCCATGGGATTCTCCAGGCCAGAATACTGGAGTGGGTTGCCATGCCCTCCTCCAGAGGATCTTCCCATCCCAGGGATTGAACCCAGGTCTCCTGCGTTGCAGGCAGATTCTTTACCTTCTGAGCCACCAGGGAAACCCATGACAAAGCTAGACAGCATATTAAAAAGCAGAGATATCACTTTGTCAGCAAAAGTCTGTATAGTCAAAGCTATGGTTTTTCCAGTAGTTTTGCATGGATGTGAAAGTTGGGGCATAAAGAAGGCTGAGCACCAAAAAGTTGATACTTTTGAGCTGTGTAGCTGGAGAAGACTCTTGAGAGTCCCTTGGACAGCTAGGAGATCAAAACAGTCAATCCTAAAGGAAATCAACCCTGAATATTCTTTGGAAGGACTGATGTTGAAGCTCCATTACTTTGTCTACATGATGCAAAAAGCCTACTCGTTGAAAAAGACCCTGATGCTGGGAAAGACTGAGGGCAGGAGGAGAAGAGGGTGGGAAAGATGAGATGATTGGATGACTCAATGGACATGAGTTTGAACAAACTCCAGGAGATGGTGAAGGACAGGGAAGCCTGGCGTACTGCAGTTCCTGGGATAGTAAAGAGTTGGACAGGACTTAGTAACTGAAGAATGTTGTTACCTTTACTGGCACCTATTTTTTCTCATATAGATTTTAGTCTTTGTCTAGTGTCCTTTAATTTCACTTTAATAAGTTTTCTTCAGTATTTCTTGTAGGGCAGGTCTTAAGTTTGCTTATGGTTTCTCATTTCTTTCTTTCAGAAAGAAGACCATGTAACCATTTGAGTGGCTATAAAATCATTAGAAATGACTGATAAAATGATAAAACAATAATAACTCTTTATTACAAAAATATTTCATGTTCTTTGGAAACACTGTAGTTATTTTACTTTAAACCAGTTTTAAAAGTTCTCATTTTTAAAACTGAAAAAAAAAATCTTCTGTAAGAGTGATGGAAAAACCCTTCCTGAGTGTAGCAATACTAATAATTAAATTGTGAAAAGCATTTCAGTTTAAATTATGAAATAAATTCTTTGTGAAATCAAATCTGATCTGTAAATAATGGTATTTGCTTAAAAAACTGAACAAATAATGGAAAGCTTAGATAAAGGCACAGAACATAATTCTTGAATATTGAGTGGTATGATTGACTTTCATAATTCCTTTCAAAGTGTTTTACACATATTAATTTAAACCTCACAAGTGTTCACTGGTAGATCATTTATCCACAAGTGTTGGCCTGGAAATTATTTATCCTAGAGTTAGGAGATGGAATTGAAGATACAACTAATGGAGTCTGGGGTCACAATTTTCTTACCAGAAGCAAATGTTTTTTGCCTCTGAATAGTTCTGAACTTTTGGAAAGAATAGTGGACATTTTCCTAATAGCATTTGCATTTATTTAATTTTAATTTATTTATTTTAATTGGAGGCTAATTACTTTACAGTATTGTATTGGTTTTGCCATACATCAACATGAATCTGCCATGGATGTACATGTGTTCCCCATCCTGAACCCCTCTTCCCTCCTCCCTCCCCATACCATCCCTTTGGGTCATCCCGGTGCACCAGCCCCAAGCATCCTGTATCCTGCATTGAACCTGGACTGGTGATTCATTTCTTATGTGATATTATACATGTTTCAATGCCATTCTTCCAAATCATCCCACCCTCGCCCTCTCCCACAGAGTCCAAAAGACTGTTCTATACATCTGTGTCTCTTTTGCTGTCTTGCATACAGGGTTATTGTTACCATCTTTCTAAATTCCATATATGTGTGTTAATATACTGTATTGGTGTTTTTCTTTCTGGCTTACTTCACTCTGTATAATAGGCTTTCATCCACCTCATTTAATCATGGGCAAAGTAGAATCCAGTGTAGGCCTTGGCACGTGAAGAGAGGTATTCAGTGGCCTTACATCGTAGAAACACGTCCATTTGGAGTGTGCAGTATTCACACACTATTTCTTTTTTTTTTATTTTTGTGGATGATAGTGGTATTCTAGGATTCTAGTTCTCTCTGATTCTTTTATTTATTTTAATTTTTTAAATCATGCAAGTGTGATAACAAATTTACAAGAGACTTGGACAATACAGAATAAAGTTTCACTATATATTTCATATATGTGTGTTAATATACTGTATTGGTGTTTTTCTTTCTGGCTTACTTCACTCTGTATAATAGGCTTTCATCCACCTCATTTAATCATGGGCAAAGTAGAATCCAGTGTAGGCCTTGGCACGTGAAGAGAGGTATTCAGTGGCCTTACATCGTAGAAACACGTCCATTTGGAGTGTGCAGTATTCACACACTATTTCTTTTTTTTTTATTTTTGTGGATGATAGTGGTATTCTAGGATTCTAGTTCTCTCTGATTCTTTTATTTATTTTAATTTTTTAAATCATGCAAGTGTGATAACAAATTTACAAGAGACTTGGACAATACAGAATAAAGTTTCACTATATATTACAATTATTTTTTAAGTAGACAAATTAAGGTTTTTAGTTGGAATTTCAGTATCAAACTCTCTTTAATTAACAGAATGAATGGACAGAAAAGTAGAAGGATAGAGTAGCCCTAAAAAACACCATGAACCAATTCAACATAATTAAGATTTATACAGTTTTTACACAACAGTAGGATACAAATTCTATTCAAGTTCCCATAGACTATAAACTAGGAGACACTGAAATATATCTAGGGACACAAACCATGGTGCAAAAATTTCGTGGTCTTAAGGTACTGAAATCATACAGAGTCTGTTCTCTTATCACTGTTCACACACTGTCACTACTCTTGTTCATTGCAGACTCTCATGTTTCCTCAATCAGGTAGGCAAAGGACCAAGTTCCCTCCTTCAAGTCACTGAGGAATTGATTGCTGTCATAATACATCAGTTGCTATCATTGGAGCCAAGCACGCATTGTAGATCTTACTTGAGAATGGTACTTTGCTCAAAGCCTTTCTGGAGAGTTTCTTCTCAGCGTGACTCATCAGGAAATTTTCTCAGAAATTTAGGGGCTATCTGGGAGGTCCAGCCACTAATGATCTACCTTCCTGTTCAGACAGGATATTTTCCCTTAGCCAGCTAAAGAAATCCCTTTTATAAAGAGTTGTCCTGCTGAGCTTTTGCAGGATTAAGTGCCTAGTTGAGTGCCCTCTACCAGGGAAAGCTGGAATGGATTTGGTTTATTTCTTAGCTCTGTGGAATCCATTTTGAAAACTGTCAGCCAAAGCAGATTAACAGAGCGATTACCATAAGCTATTTTGTGGATTTCATCCAAGTTCTGAGGGCTTGAACTCAAGTCTTTCTTGTCTTGAATGTCATGCATTTGAACAGGAAGGAGTAAAATGACCCGTTTTGGTGCATCTTGGCACTTTATTAAAATCAAGTCTAAGGCTAACCCAGTATGATCCCCCCCACCCCCCACCAAAAGGAAGTCTTATTGATACAGGAGTTACTTTTCCCAAGATTGCTCTATCTAGCAGGTTACTTGAGGTCTAGTTTATTTACTTCCTCCACTAANAGAGTTGGACACTGTCTCTTATACACATCTAGATGTGTATAAGAGACAGGGCTAACCCAGTATGATCCCCCCCCCCCCCCACCAAAAGGAAGTCTTATTGATACAGGAGTTACTTTTCCCAAGATTGCTCTATCTAGCAGGTTACTTGAGGTCTAGTTTATTTACTTCCTCCACTAAGTGGAAGAACTTTAAAGCAATGGTGCAGACACGTCCCAGAAAGTTCTCTTGAAACAGAGAAATTAGAATTGTCAGTATTTGAGGCAGGTCAAGGAGTTTAACTGGATTATGCCTCTGGGTTTCTGTGACTACCTTACTCTACACGTCTCCCTGGGATGGAGTTTATTTTTCCAGGCAGACAATGCATTAAGACTGTGTGTTGGTGGCTCTGTGGTAAAGAATCCACCTGACAGTGCAGGAGACATGGGTTCAATCCCTTACTGGAGAAAGCCCCACATGCCGCAGACCAGCTAAGCCTGTGCATTCTAACTATTGAGCCTGTGCTCCAGACCCTGGGAACCACAACTCCTGAGCCCGCCACGCTACAGCCCATGTTCTGTAACAAGAGACCCCATCACACTGAAAAGCCCGCACACTGGAGGGTAGTCCTTGCTCACCCCAACTAGGGGAAAGTTGGCGCGGCGGTGAAGACCCAGCACCGCCAAAAATAAATAAATATGAAATTTTTAAAATGAATGTGTTTTTGTTTTTGGCATCATATCTCAGTTGCAGAAGTGATTTGGCCACAGGTCATCGGCTGAACCATCTGTGGTTTTTTCAGTTGGAGAAGAAAGGGAGATGCTCTTTGGACTTGGACATGACAGAGGATAGAGTCTTCCAATTCCATCTAACAAGGCAAGGGAGGCGGATGCAGTGCTGGGGCTGGTGGAAGAAGATTGGAGTGTCTGAGCCTGAATCGAATGAAAATACATGAAAAGAAATAAAAGGAATAATATTAGGATGTGGCAAACACTGTGGTTGTGAGGGAAAGTCCATTGCTTCTATGAATTAAGAGCTTATGGAATACTGGGTTCAAATTATGTTTTGCTTTAATTTTTATCACTGAATAAGGGCCTTTTGAGTCCATGGTTCAATATAAGTGGCATTTGGGGGCGATCCTGGCTAATTAAGAAATTAGTCAAGATGCTTTAGAAATCATGTCATCAAATACAAGTAGAAAATATTTTCCCAGCTATCTGAAAAATAAACCAGCGAAAAATGAAAAGGTCAAGTTGCTATAAACCCTTTGGCTTTTGTTATGGGCAGTTGCAAATAACATCACTCTTTCTCAGATAACTTGAGCTTGAGTTACATAAAATAAGCCTTCAGAATTAAGCTGATGGGTGGTCTTTAGCTTGTTACTCCGGCTCTTGGGTACCAATACTTAATATTCATGATTAAATCCAAGGAGAAAAATTCTTGAAATTGCAACCTCCTTTTGTGTTTGGAGAAGAATCTAGTTACAGCCAAAATTTTCATTTTACCAACATGTTTTAACCTCACTTAACAGAAAAGGGGTTAGACTTCCAAGTACTATTCAATGTTTACCTTTGGTTCGCTTGCTGGAGAATGTGACAGGTTTGCAGATGTGTCTCTAATGCAAAGATAAGGGACCTGCTTCTCTCTTTCTCTTGCAACACAACACCTCACAAAAGCCTCTCCAGTGCAGATCCAGCTGTTGGGAGAGTTTAGGCACAAAAACTCTGCAGACATGTAGTCTGTTGTCCCCTTGGCACACCAATGAAGGTCTGGCTTTCAATGAAGGTCTGGCTTTCACAGACAGGTGCCCTTATTTATAAACTCCTCCCGTGAAGACAGCCAGAGGTGTGAGCTATGCCTGTCAAGGTGAATGATGGGTGCAGAGGGGTAAACAGCGGGACTGTCCTGAGTTAAAGCCTGAACTCTTCCAGTCCCTCGGGGCAAGACACCTGCAGCTCGTCCTGTCAGGTCACCCTAACAGGTTTTGTCAGATATGGCCCGTGGTGAGAAGTAAATAAATAGAGTATGTGTGTGGGAGGGGAGGGCTTCCCAGGTGGTGCTAGTGACAAAGACTTTGCCTGCCTGTGCAGGAGACATAAGAGAGGTAGATTCGATCCCTGGATTGGGAAGACTCCCTGGAGGAGGGCATGGCAACCCACTCCAGTATTCTTGCCTGGAGTATTCCGAGGACAGAGCAGCCTTGCGGGCTACAGTCCATAGAGTCACAAAGAGTCGGACGCGACTGAAGCAACTCAGCACACACACACTTGGAAGGGGAATGGGATGAAGGATGTTTAGGGAATTTAATCCAACCAGTGAACTTCAAAATGCCTCTCACGACTGAAAACAGAGCTCTCGGGCAGGGGTGGTTCTTTGACTGTTCACTCAGGTTCCCCCCCACGCCACCAGGTATGCCTTCCACCTACTACCCTGCCAGCCTAACTTCTCCTTTCTGCCCCTTTTGCCCCTTGAAATTCAGGGTTGAAACCAGGGTGAGGTGGGGAGATAACTTGGAAAGAACCATTGGGTGGCTTTTGACACATTGGTTGGATCTTTCACAAGGGTGATTGATCACACATTGGTTTTCATGCTTGTGAAATGTGAAATACTCTTTTCTCTTTTATTCTGAATTTATGTGACTACTCATCATATCCAAGAATTAGTGCCTGATGGTTTAAATAAACCATTATAATAACATGACTCTGTATGCAGTTTGTCTCTTAAGAAAGGAAGCTTAACTTAGATACCATTATTAAGTTAATATTTTTTTATTTTTCTTTTTTAAAAATTAAAAAATTTTAAAATTTTTTGAAAGATTTTTTGATATGACCCTTTTTTTTTTTTTTAGTCTTTATTGAGTTTGTTACAATGCTGCTTCTATTTTATGGATTTTTTTTTTTTGGCCATGAGGCATATGGAATCTTACATCCCCAACCAGGGATTGAACCTGCATCCCTTGCATTGGAAGTTAGTCTTAACCACTGGACCTCCAGGGAAGTCCCTAAATTTTAATTAAAAAAAATTTTGAAGTATAGTTGATTTACAGTGTTTCAGGTTTACAACAAAACAATTATATATTTGCATACAAATACATATATTTTAGATTCTTTTCTATTATAGGTTGTAACAAGATATTAAATATAGTTCCCTGTGCTATACAGGAGGTCCTTGTAAGCTAGTCTTTTTAGGTGGCAAAGCACTGGGTAAGCAAGCTCCTCTGTTGTGGAGGAGAGGTTTTATAGTTAGGTACATCCGATTTAAATTTCTGTTCCAACATCTATTACATATAGATGGCCTTGGACAAATGGTTGTACGCTGTGCCTTGGTGTTCTGCCTCTGTGAAATGGGGTATTACTGTTCTGTTTAGTGCTGTGATAAGTGAGTCCATGGTCTGTACCTACGGAGCATTCATTCTGATGCAGAGGGTGCCTCCGGGCACGTTAGCGCCTCCCTTCAACAGTTCGTGATAGGACCTCTTTTAAAACAAGGATTATACCGAGGGGGAAGAGATGAACTGGGAGATGGGACTGGCATATGCATTCGTGGTACCATGTATAAACTAGATAACTAATGAGAACCTACTGTATATGCCAGGAATCTACTCAGTGCTCTCTGGTGACCTGAATGGGAAGAGAGTCCACAGAAAGGGGATGTATGTGTGTGGCTGAGTCACTTTGCTGGACAGCAGTAACTAATACAATGTTCAAAAGCAATTATACTCCAATAAAAATTCATTTTAAAAAAAGAAGAAAAAGAAAAACAAGGATTATCCATGTTGCAGTGTCTCCAAAAGGTTATCTTCTTGGTTGCTTTTTAATCACTGTAGAAAAAATTTCCCTGGATGCAGTTTTCTGCTGTTTTTCACTCTCTCCTGGAAGAGAAGCTGAGTACAGAAAACAGCAGTTAAAAACAGCGTTTGGTGACCGGGAAATGGATATAAACATGAGAAGGATCCTTATCAGGAAGATTTTTCCCCCCTTGTTCTTGGAACTTCAGTTTTCCCTCATTAAACCCATCTCTAGGGTTATAAGCATGACTTTTCTCCACCCATGTGTCAGACATTTGTGATGATATTGATGCCTGTGCGATAGAAATCTAATTTTGGGGATAATAAAGCAAGAATATGAGAGCTGGAAGAAATTATCCCTGTTAGTAAAACAGGACACTGATGGGCCCAGAAGGAATTTGGGAACCTAGAGATGTCACATGGTGAGTTCATGGCAGAGAAAGGATTAAAATCCAGAATATTAAATTTTTAACCCAAAGCCCTTTATTTCAGAAAGGGTGTTTCATTATAAACGTTTGTTTTTCTCTCAGTTGCTGCTCTTGGTGAACTGGAAAGATGGAAGCCAATATTAAGAAGCTGGGCTTTTTTTTTTTTTTTTTTTTNATAAACGTTTGTTTTTCTCTCAGTTGCTGCTCTTGGTGAACTGGAAAGATGGAAGCCAATATTAAGAAGCTGGGTTTTTTTTTTTTTTTTTTTTTACTGTCCTTCAAGAGGTCTTCTAAGTGATTTGAATGAGCAGAGTCAGGTGTATTCGAGTTGGAAAAAGAATGGCCTTCCCAGATTGGAATCCCCACAACAGTTTCTGTTTGGGGCAAATATTGGGACATCATACCTTGAGTTTCTCACTTATTCTACTTATCAGCTGATTCATTGATTTTAAGGAGCAAAAAATTCGTATAATTTGGGGGAAATCAGACGGAGTATTTCTTAAAGCTGTGTGAGGAACAATCTCTTATATGGACTTGTTTTGATTGCTGTATGAAACGAAATCATAGTGAGATTTCTCAGGCTTTACAACTATGAATTAAAAATTAACAACCAGTCTCTGGCCAAAATCTGCTCCCTAACCTGTGTTCTGCATCTTGTTCCAAGAGCAGCACAGCCTGCCAAGCATACCGGATGGCGCATCGGCAGCGAGAACTGGAAAGGAGAATTTTGCCCTCAGTTTGAAGGTGTTATTTTTCCCATGGTTTGATTTGCCTGGCATTCTTTGCTTGGCTTTTTTTTTTTTTCCCTTTTCCTTTGCAAGGAAAGGGAGAAATGAGCTCTGCTGACGAAGTCGAGAGGGCGCTGAGGCTGGTTGGCTTTATTACTTTTGGCAGATGAATGGTGTGATGTGGTTTTACTTCCTATTTGCAGAGCCTTTCTAGAAACCTGGGCTCTGTTCTCTGGTGAGTCCTCCTTGTCAGTTTATATATATTTTAGAAAGAGAAAATGAAAATGCAAAAGGTGGAATGGAATTTTTAAAAGCAGATTGTTAAAGAAAACCAGAGGACCCCATAGGAAAGAAGGGGCATCAGAAGGGATGGAGAAGAAGACGATCGTCAGCATCCAAAAACTACTTTTCTTTCTAGCACAGAATTTGTAGAATTTGCATGTGTGCAGTCTCCCTTGGACTGCAAGGAGATCAAACCAGTACATCCTAAAAAAAATCAACCCTGAATATTCATTGGAATATTGGAAGGACTGACGCTGAAGCTCCAATCCTTTGGTCACCTGATGCGAAGAGCTGACTCATTGGAAAAGACCCGATGCTCGGAAACACTGAAGGCGGAAGGAGAGGGGGCAACAGAGGGTTAGATGGCTAGGTAGCATCATGGACTCAATGGACATGAATATGAGCAAACTCCGGGAGAGAGAAAAGGACAGGGGAACTTGGCATGCTGCAGTCCATGGAACTGCTGAGTTAGACACGACTTAGCGATTGAACAAGAAGTCTCTCTTAGAAGCTAATAATGACACTAGCAAAAGCATCAGTTACAAATGGCGTGTGTAGTACATCCCAGCTTCTCAGCAGCTTTTGGCACACGTTATTTCATTTAAAAAAGAAAGGAACACAAAGCAAACTTTTGAGGATTCACAGCGAAACCCCCAGAGCTTGGGCCCAGGATGTGCTCTAGTACGGAAAAGACGAGGAGACGGTGGACCCGGCCTCTGGTGAATGGTCTGGGCTCAGCTCACTCATTAAAGCCTGGGATAAGGCACAAGCCCCTAGGCCTGTTTTCCTCATTTTTAATGTGATAAAATTACATTAAAGATCTCTAGGAATCCGCCCAGCACTAATGTTCTAGTTCTGTGATCAATTTCTCTGGATGGGGAGAAGTTTTTCATCTTAAACAAGGCACCCTTTGAATGCTGCAAGACTCACTCTGCTCTTTTAAGAAGTCCCTTCTTGCAGCCAACAGTCTTTCTGAAGGTTTACACTTGATTTACTAAACCATTATCTTTTCAAGCATGCAGCTAGCTAAAAAAATTAGAGCTTTCATCACCCTTGCTTCTATTCTGAAAT
This sequence comes from Oreotragus oreotragus, assembly GCA_006410675.1. Taxonomy (NCBI): domain Eukaryota; kingdom Metazoa; phylum Chordata; class Mammalia; order Artiodactyla; family Bovidae; genus Oreotragus; species Oreotragus oreotragus. Next base: position 8 of record SJYX01021550.1, on the reverse strand, counting down.
GAAAAATT
>SJYX01021549.1:217951-306969 GCA_006410675.1 Oreotragus oreotragus | reverse complement strand
CTGGTGTGAAATGGTACCTCATTGTGGTCTTGATTTGCATTTCTCTGATAATGAGTGATGTTGAGCATCTTTTCATGTGTTTGTTAGCCATCTGTATGTCTTCTTTGGAGAAATGTCTATTTAGTTCTTTGGCCCATTTTTTGATTGGGTCGTTAATTTTTCTGGAATTAAGCTGCATAAGTTGCTTGTATATTTTTGAGATTAGTTGTTTGTCAGTTGCTTCATTTGCTATTGTTTTCTCCCATTCAGAAGGCTGTCTTTTCACCTTGCTAATAGTTTCCTTTGTTGTGCAGAAGCTTTTAATTTTAATTAGATCCTATTTGTTTATTTTTGCTTTTATTTCCAGTATTCTGGGAGGTGGATCATAGAGGATCCTGCTGTGATTTATGTCGGAGAGTGTTTTGCCTATGTTCTCCTCTAGGAGTTTTATAGTTTCTGGTCTTACGTTTAGATCTTTAATCCATTTTGAGTTTATTTTTGTGTGTGGTGTTAGAAAGTGATCTAATTTCATTCTTTTACAAGTGGTTGACCACTTGTTAAAGAGATTGTCTTTACTCTGTAGTGGCTTTGTTCTCCTCAACTTCACTCCTTTCCATGGAGAACTTAGGCAGTAAAAAGCTAACTGACTTTGAGATTGGCTGGCAAATTAAGTAAGGCTCACAGGTAGGGGTGGGAAACCTCTGGCTTGTACACTTCCTTTTACGAAGCCCTTAAAGCAAGGCCCTCTGACAGTCCTTGTTGTGGGCATGATCCTAAATTGGGTGACTATAAAAATAATAAGTTGGATTCTGGTTACCTGGGGAAAGGGTAAGGGGAAGGGATCTTTTGGGAGTTTGGGATCAACATGTACACACTGCTATATTTGAAATGGATAACTAACAAGGACCTCCTGGATAGCACAGGGAGCTTGCTCAGTGTCATGTGGCAGCCTGAATGGGAGGGGAGTTTGGGGAGAAAGGATATACATATATGTATGGCTGAGTCCGTTTGCTGTCCTCCTGAAACTATTACAACTTGTTAATCAGTTATACTCCAATATAAAGAATTTAAATATTAATAAAAAAATAAGTCAGAGATGTAGACACTGCTGCTGCTGCTGCGTCGCTTCTGTCGTGTCCGACTCTGTGCGACCCCATAGACAGCAGCCCACCAGGCTCCTCCGTCCCTGGGACTCTCCAGGTAAGAATACTGGAGTGCCATTTCCTTCTCCAACGCATGAAGGTGAAAAGTCAAAGTGAAGTCGCTCAGTCGTGTCTGACCCTCAGCGACCTCATGGACTGCAGCCCACCAGGCTCCTCCGTCCATGGGATTTTCCAGGCAAGAGTACTGGAGTGGGGTGCCATTGCCTTGATGTAGACACTAGTTACTTTATAGATAACAGGAAACTGAGGATCAGGATTGTTAAGCACTGGCTCGAGTAGCTCTGCTAGGTCACTGCTGGTTAGTGGTCCGNGCTCCTCCGTCCATGGGATTTTCCAGGCAAGAGTACTGGAGTGGGGTGCCATTGCCTTGATGTAGACACTAGTTACTTTATAGATAACAGGAAACTGAGGATCAGGATTGTTAAGCACTGGCTCGAGTAGCTCTGCTAGGTCACTGCTGGTTAGTGGTCCGACTGTGGCCCGCCCCCGCTTGTCATTCACAATGCGGTTTGTGAATGGCGCCCCCTGGAGGCGACAGTGTGATGGTGCTCCCTGGAGCAGTGCCGTACACTGAGAGTGGGAGGCTCGCTCCAACTCCATGCGGCCTCAATTCTGTTCTGAATCACTATGGCCCAGTGCTGTTCCTTCCCCATGAAGGGCTGGTTCTAAATGGTTGGTGAGGTGAAAGGGGGTGGCACTTACTTCCTACCTCTTAATCCATGTGTGACCTGTGTGTGGAGCCTGGTTGAGCTGGGCCATTGAGAAAGCCAGTTCTGACCATGGTGGGGGGCCTGGAAGACAGACTAGTGACTGGGAACCTGGGGAAGGGTAGGTGTCGGCTGTATGTGTCTGTGTAACTGGAGTCCCATCTGTTGTTCAGGCACTCAGTTGTGTTGGACTCTTTGCAACTCCATGGACCGCAGCGCGCCAGGCTTCCCTGTCGTTCACTATCTCCTGGAATTTGCTCAAACTCACGTCCATCTAGTTAGTTATGCCATCCAACCATCTCATCCTGTGTTGCCCCTTTCTCCTCCTGCCCTCAATCTTTCCCAGCATCAGTCTCTTTTCCAATGAGTCGGTTCTTTGCATCAGGTGGCCAAAGTATTGATTTTTAAGGAGAGAGATTAGAAAACCCCAGGATATTGTGTTGGGCAGAACTATGGGTCTCCCATGAACTATCTTCCTGTCTCCATGTCTCATTATAATTTGTGTGTGTGTGCACAGGTGCACACGTATATGCGATGAAACCAAAGTTCTGCACACACAGTGGAGAAGGGGTGTGTGCAAGAGGCACCGCACCATGGTAACCACAGTAACCACTGGCAGAGTGGGTGCATTCTCTATGAGGTGTGGAGAGACTCATAAAGATGACACCCTCTTTTTCTGAATGACCATGTGGAGCTTTGAACAAAGACCTGGGTTGGGAGACAGAAGGCTTGAGTATTGGCTTGAGTCACCTTGGGAAATATGCTGAACCTGTGTGAAAGCTAGCTAGGCCCCTCGAGAAAAAGATGAGGAAGATGATTCTCCTTTTGCTGGACAGACATGGAGGGCCAGCAGTCCCACAGTTGGCCTGTGATGGAGCAATCCGTACGCCATGCTTTGGAAGAGGAAATGGCCTGGGTTCTTTTGATCAGTCTGGTTTTTTGAAAGAAGTTTGCTAAGTAGAGGTCCCTTTCTCATCAAATCTTCACTGTCATATAGACTCCAAAACTGACATACCATATGGAGGAAAATCTCCTCTCCTGAAAATGAACCATCAGTTATGCATTGCTCTAATTACATGCTTCAATTTAATGCAACTAAAAAAGAGACTGTGCTTTGCTATGCACTCCACATGCTCATTAGAGATCACTCTCCTTGCAGTGTCTCACGTTTAGATCAGACTTGATTTTGGAGATCATGGAAGGAAAGACACTGTGTATAGCACAGATGTTACCTTGGTGCACTGGGTGGACCTCCAGGGCTGTATCATATGCTGAGCACACCACACTGTGCTCTGTATGCAGGGCTGGCTCCTGGCTGGCTGTTTGGAGGCATTAGTTTTAATCCAAAATGTCCTTTTGCTCTTCTGCAGTCAGAATTAGTTAAAGTTATTTCATAGGGGAAGGGGAGCCTGAGTGAACAGCCTTCTGTATCATATGCTGAGCACACCACACTGTGCTCTGTATGCAGGGCTGGCTCCTGGCTGGCTGTTTGGAGGCATTAGTTTTAATCCAAAATGTCCTTTTGCTCTTCTGCAGTCAGAATTAGTTAAAGTTATTTCATAGGGGAATGGGAGCCTGAGTGAACAGCCTTCTCTTTAAGCTGAACTTCACAAAGTGTAGCAGGTAATTCACATCTCCCCTCCTGAAACAGCACAAAAAGCCTCATGGTCTCCCCCTTGCCCTAGGTCATGTGCTAGGTCACCTGGCTGCCCTCCGGTGGCCGCTGTTTTCTTATAGGTAGTTCATGGATGGCCACGTTACCCTTCTGGACTGCTGTGGCTTCTGACTGAGGGGTGGATTGTGTGACTCAGATCCAACTAGTGTGTTCTTATTCCCTCTCCTTTTCTGGAAGTGTTTACAGATGTTAACAGTTTGGTACCACTCTAGAATTATTTAGGAGTCATCCCGGTGGAGGGCAGGAGAACAGGATAGACAGCCTCTCAAAGCCCATTTTCTTGAAGGGCTCCCCTTCAGACCTAAACCTTGGAGATGTGCAAGGAAGTTCACAGCTGCATCCCAGCTTCTGTGGAAAATCAGCAGAAGAATGCCTTCTTGGAGGTCTCTCCAAGCCTCTTAATAACCAATTTAGTATCAATCTAAATCCCGACATGACCTGAGGGGGTGTCCTGTCCTTAGGGAACTAGTGGAGGGATTACCTCTGTGCTTTGGGGTTGAGATTCCCCCTTGCCTGGCCCCAGCAGAACATCAGTAATCCATTGTCTTTATAAGCACAGTGGCTCTGGGCAGACATGGCGTCTGTTTGTGAGGCTGTCACTGGGGTCAAGAAAGCATATGGTCCAGGTAGTCAGCTGCTGGGGTGGGAAAGTCTCAGCAGAGGATCGAGGAGCAGATGGATCAAGTCAAAACAGACACATGGTCCTGCTCCTGACCTGTGGCTATGCTTGGGCTCACAAGGGCTTATGGAAGCTTTCACTGGGGACATGTGAAGCCTGTATATTTTTTTTTCCAATTTTTTAATTGAAGTATAGTTGATTTGCAATATTGTGTTGGTTTCAGGTATACACCAGAGTGATTCAGTACTACCTCATAGGTTTATTGTGAGGAATAAATGACAAAAATGGCTAGTTTTAAAATATCTTCTGCTTTCCTCCAGCCAGAGCACTTGTTACATGTGAATACTCCCTTTCTCTATCCCTCTAGAGCTTCTATGACTGTTAAAATAAAGCAAGATCTGAGGATCTGAAGATTGGCACTAAGCTATTCACTCATTCATTCATTCGATTACTTACTCCTTCATTCAATCAATACTGAGCAAATTCCTACTATGGGCTAGGATTGTTCTAGCCACTGGGAACATTGTAATGGACAATCTAAGTCCTTGCCCTCAAGAAATTTACATTCTAAGTGAGTATACACACACATACAATAAACAAATGGGTACTATAATGAATATAATGCTAAATGCTATGAAAAAGATGACTAATAAAATGCAGTTACTCAAGTGGTAATGATTTTGGTTAGGATCACAGTAGGGGAATCATGTTCTGGTGCTTTGGTTGGGATATTCTCCAGTACTCTCTTTCTTATGTCTCTTATGGGAAAGGACACACTGATGCACTTTGGCTGGCCCCCAGAGCCCAGAAGACCCACTGGGTACAGGTTGACCTGGAGACTCCTCACCCCTCGTTATTCTTTAATATTTTGAGGGGTTCCAAAAATCTGCAGCATGTCAAGAGTCTCATCAGCTCACTCTGGGTCAGGGGTAGAAGTCCCAGTCTTGTCCTGAGAGCAGGGCTTTGGGGAGAGTGTGAGCTTTCCATTTCTGCACAAAGCGAGAAGAGCATCGGGGGTGAAGTAGACAGATTGGTGCCCTTTCCAGTTCTCTTGTGGGAGGAGGAGAAAGAAAATGGATTAGGAAAGAGGAGATGCTAACTCCTGACCCTTCTTCAGGAATCTGAGAGGTTATATTCATCGTTCATCGATTCCTTGTTTAATGCTGCTCTTCTCTAGTAGGTGATTAGCTCCTGAGGCCGATGACGTCATCTACCAACTTTGTTCACTTTTGTCCTTGATAATGGAGAAGGCAATGGCACCCGTGGGCAGATACGACTGAAGCGACCTAGCAGCAGCAGCAGCAGCAGTACTTGATAAATGTGTATTCAATTGAATGAGATTGTTTATTCTTTATGGATATTAATAAATCAGAATTGCATTTGGAGACTGCAGTTATTTCATAAGATGTTTATTGGATGAGCCTTGTTATGGATTGGGGACCCCAGGAGGCAGAGTTAGAGAACGACTCTAGCTTCAGGCTGTTTGTTAAGGAATGTGTATCTGTGTGTGTGTGTGTGAATCGCTCAGTCGAGTCTGACTCTTTGCGATCCCATGAACTGTAGCCCACAAGTCTCCTCTGTCCATGGAATTCTCCAGGCAAGAATACTGGAGTGGGTAGACATTCCCTTCTCCAGGGGATCTTCCCAAACCAGGGATTGAACCCAGGTTTCCTGCATTGCAAGGAGATTCTTTACTGTCTGAGCCACCAGGAAAACCCTTATTAAGGAATGCTCTTGGCATTGACATTGATGTAAGGGAGGGAGGGAAAGAAAAGGGAGAATTTTAGAGTCAGAGGGAGATTTTTTACTCTAATGAGAGTCCAAAAGCAGCCTCAGCTGACCTTGTGGGGAACTTTGGAGCTGGAATACCTCTGCAGGGTTGTTCTAGTTATTTATTGCACAGTGACATTAACCCCCAAATTTATCTCATAACCCCTATGAATCAGAAATCTGGGCATGACTAGCTGTGTTCTCTGCTTCAGGAACTCTCACAAGGCTGCACTTAAGGTGTCACCTGGGGCTGTGGTCTCCTCTGAAGGCTTAGCTGGGGAGGATTTGCTTCCAAGCTCACTCCTGTAGTTGCTGGCTGGGTTCAGTTTCTCCTGGGTTATTCGTTCATCACAAGCTATTGGTAAAAGTTCTGCCCTGTTCTTTGCTAAATGGGGCTCTCCACAGAGCATCTCACAACAGAGTGAGTATTCTAAAGGGAAAGAGAGGGTTCTAGCAAGAGACAGAGAGAGAGTTAGCAATATGGCAGTCATAGTCTTTGTAAGTTGGTCACAGAAGTAATATTCCATCACTTTGCCATATTCTATTTGTTAGAAGCAGATTATTCAGGGAGAGAGAATTCTACCTGGGCATGAGCAGATGGGGGTGGGACCACAGGGGCTGTCCTAAGTTGACTGAAATGGCCAGGCTTTTGTATTCCTGCATAGATCAGTCACCGGATGTGGACCATGTGAACAAGAGTGTGACCCTGGGCGTGGTGGTGTCTCACTGCAGTCCCTGGAGGCTGACTTTGAAGGCTGTGTGCTGACAGCACTTCCAGCAACTGGGTTAGGAAATGCTTCACTGAAAGGGGGCTGGAGAGGCACGCTTTCAAATTCACCACCACTCCAGTCCACATTCAGACTGCGGACACATTCAGACATGCATAGGGTTTGGCTTCATAGCAGATTCTGTTGATCTATGAGTGGAAGGAAGAATGGGGAAGAGGAAATATTTCTTTTTAGTATCTGTATTTACAAGGAATGAATCTGTTTAATCGTATTCCTCTTCTTTATTTTTTTCTTTTTTGACCCCCGGGTTGGAACTTTTTTGAATGCTAAGCAGAAACTCTACCAGGGAATAAAGTTATGCTGTAACAAGAAATATAAAAAAAGCATGAGTGCAAAGCCTTGGGCTGGGGCTTCTGTACCCACACCTCTCTCTGGTGAGTGTTTGAGGTTGCATCTCAGCAGGGCAAGAACATTGCTGGACCATGAGTTTTCCTTTCGCATCCTTCCCTCTATATGGTCTATTTCACATCCCTTCTTTCCAATCTTCTTTGCAAACGTACACCTCTTGGACACCTTGAATTGTGGACTCTAAGAAGCCAGGGGTGTAAAGCACCTTGGTGTTTCTCTAGAAGCACAGCCAGAAATGGGGCTTCTTCTGCAAGTGGGGAGTATGCTCAGGAGAGTGGATTGAGCAGTGGGTAACGCAGGTAATGATGAGATCTCTGTTGGCCACTAGCTGTAATCTGGTCCCACAGGGTTCTCTGGAGAACCACCGAGTTGATCCTGCTGGGATCCCAGGGGTCCAGCCTTTTGCACCCCTGTGTCAGCCAGTCAGCCATCAGCTGTGGTGGGCAGAATGGGGGAGTTTGGGGTGGCACAAGGGGCTAGGCTCCTATTTGTGTGTGTATGCGCTCAGCCGCTCAGTCATGTCCAACTCCTTGTGACCCCATGGATTGTAACCTACCCGTCTCCTCTGTCCACGGGACTTTCCTGTTAAGAATGCTGGAGCGGGTTGCCGTTTTCCTTCTGCAGAGAATCTTTCCCACCCAGGGATCAAACTTGCATCTCCTGCATGTCTTACACTGGCAGGTGGATTCTTTACCACCGAGCCACCTGGGAAGACCAGCCTTTTGTTTGCTAGAGGACAATTCTCCTGAGAAGGGAGTAGATAGCATTTACTAGTTGACACTTTTCAGCTCCTGGGGAGATGGATCCACAACCAGTAAAGACCCTGGGGTATGGGCTGGGGTGAGGCATTGATAGCACCCAGCACAATTCTTTCTTATGTTGAATCACCATCTTCTTTCTTCTGATTTTTGTTCCTAGGGCAAATTTTCTCTCGTGGAATAATGGAAAGGATAGGGCTGGGAATCACATAGATGCAGACTGGAATCTAATTCTCATCCACTGGGAATTGGCCATCTTGGATAAATTATTTTTGGCCTCAGTTTGCCTGACTGGAAAATGGGTGTGAAAATGCTTCCCTCATAGTGTTGTGGTAAGGACAGAATGGTGCTATTTGTGAAATGCTTCTTGCAGTGCCTCCCCTTCTTTCCTCTTACGTATCCCCCTTGTCGCTACACAGAGCAGCCTCTTTGCTTCCGAGCACAGCCCTCCGGAGCCCTGCAGGCTTAGCCTTCTGCTTCCCTTGTTAATGAAGCCCTTTCTTCTTGCTCATGTGACGACCCTCTGGTCCCTGCAGTGTGCTCACTGCTGTCCTCTGGATGAATTCTGGCCCATTGCCTTCCCTCTTACAGAGTGGTACCCAGAACTGAATTCAGTCTCCTCCCACTGGCCTGACAGGTGGAGAGCAGCAGAGCCGCACTGCCTTCTTGATCATAACTCTTAGAGATGTTATCCAAGGTTGCATTTGCTTTTGAAAACTTTAGAGGCTGCCATTATGAGTAGATTTTAGGACATGCTAAAATATTTTCCCGACTCTTTCCCAGATGTCTTTGGAGATCTTCAGGCTTCTCCTCCATCTAGATTCCCCAGCCAGGCCTCTGGGCTTCCAGTCAACCTGGTATTGCACATTTCAGAGCCAGCTCCCATTCTTCCTCTATATGTGTGTTGCAGCCCAGATTGGGAAGTTAAAATCAGAATCAGAAAGGCTTTACATTGATGACTTAATGAAATCCCTGGGAGCTTTTAAAATTAGGCAAACTGAACTTGGAGATCTGACTTGTCTCTTAGAATCTCAGAGGCAGGCATATGTAGCTTGTATTAACTCCCCAGGTAACTTACGAAGTCTCCACCTTGAGACTCTCTGCTCTACAGCTTTTGCTTCTGGAAATGAGAGCTTTCCTTGTTGTTTAGTTGCTAAGTCGTGTGTGACTCTTTGTGACCCCATGGATTGTAGCTCATCAGGCTTCTCTGTCCATGGGATTTTCCAGGCAAGAATATTGGCATGGGTTCCCATTTCTTCTCAGGGGAATCTTCCTGACCCAAGGATCGAACCTGGGTCTCCTGCCTTGCAAGCAGTTTCTTTACCATCTGAGCCACCAGGGAAGCCAGCTCCCTATGTAACTTACTGAGCTGTTGTTTCTACCTTGAAACTCTGCTCTGCAGCTTCTGCTTCTGGAAATGAGAGCTTTTCTACTTGGGTGATTGTCTACCTGCAGATGATTCAGATGTTGTGATAAAGCCCCGAAGCATCCAGGTCTCTGCAGTGACTCTAGAGCCATAGCTCTCTTGAAGGACAAGTGGCATTTCCGATCTGCCAGTCTTTGCAATTTATGTTTGCTCCTCCCGCTTTCTTGACCACCCTGCTCCCACCAGCTGCCTGGAACCTGATGGGCGGGGTGGGGGTGGGGGGTGGGGGAACGTGCTACCTGAATACGCAGGCCTTTCTCTACCCCATCTCTACACCTGGAGGGAATTCTCTCATGTTTCAAAGAATAATTCTGTAAAAGAGGCAACATTTCCAGAGCAGCGAATCTTCACTCTCTCTGTGTGGGCCTGCATGTGTGCATATGTGTGTCTGAAATCCATGCTCTGTGTGTATCTGTGTGTCTGCAGAGGAGAATGGAGTCGATAGCATTAAAGAGCCTTTTAATTTCTAAAAAGTGAAATCACAAGAAGGAAGGAAGCATGGAGGAAAGCAAGGAGTGGGGGCATCAGACTGATGGGAGAAAGAATGGAGCTGAGGGGAGGGGCATGCTGGGCAGAAAGTGCCCCCAGTTTGATCTGTTGCCCTGGTACATCTGCACAGTTCCTCAGGAGCCATGCCAGGTCGGAACAAGCTGCCCTCCTCATTATTGGGTACTGCCTCTCAACTGCTTTGGGGAGGTGGACGTGAAACAGGGGGGGAAGGGGCAGGACATTACCTTTAACAGAATGACATAGTCCAAGAACACGACACAAACTGATTAGAACCAAGTAGGTCTAAGATGGCAGTTGAGATGACTTCCACTAGACTTAAAAAAAATTACTACGTTTGGCTGTCCTGGGTCTTTGTTGCTGCGTGGGCTGCTCTGTAGTTGCGGGGTGTGGCTTCTCTTGTTGCGGAGCACAGGCGCCAGAGCACACAGACTCAGGAGCTGCAGCTCCCAGCTCTAGAGCACAGGCTTGCTAGTTGTGTGGTGCGTGGACCTAGTTCCTCTGTGGCATGTGGGATCTTCCCAGATCAGGGGGTGGAACCCATGTGTCCTGCACTGGCAGGCAGATTCTTCACCACTGAACCACTAAGGAAAGCTTCCAGTTGATCTTGAGCTTCAGTGTACTTTCATTGTAACACATCAGTGAGCTAAAGGACACACCCACAGGCTTGGTGACCGTTCCAAGGCTGACCATAAAGGTCAAAAAGTGGGTGGTATCCCAATTCCTGGAAACCCCCACCCCTTCCCTAAAATAACTGGAACACTCCTCCTACTCATTAACCTATGAAATTACCCATCCCTATAAAAGTCAACAACCCCATACCCTCATGTTTCTTTTGCCTTCTGAGATGGTCCACACTTTGTGGAGTGTTTCTTTCTAAATAAACCTGCCTCATACCTGTCACTTTGTCTCTCAATGAATTCTTTCTGTGATGAGATGTCAAGAACCTGAGCTTCATTAAGTCTTGTGACCAGGTGAGATCTCAGTTAAAAGACTATGGGTTCAAGACACAATCTGAGTTGCTCATTCTCAGCAGGTACTCCTGCCCATCCTTGGGTGCTGAGCCCCCTGGCAAGCCAGTCATTGGACTTTGTTTTCTCAAATACTATGTTATATTTCCTCTCTATTGTCCAGAGGAAAGGATCAGAGGAAAACCATGGAGAAGACACTGAATCAACTTTAATTCTCCAAACAGTTTTCTGGAAAGTTGTAAATGAAAGCAAAACTCTTCCAGGCCAATAACCAATGAGTTCACTACCCAGCCCCAAACAGAGCCCAGATGCATGGAGATGGCAAAATCACTGGGCTAAAATCCAGTTCATTGGTTTTGGTTCTTGTGAGAGTGACTGAGATCTTGTGAGTGTGACTGGGTGCAATGGAAGTCAGCCAGGGGACAAAGTTAGTTATGATAAGGGGGTCTTGTGGGAAACAGAGGACTCACTGTGCCACAGGATTGCTAATGATTGATCATGGACCACCCTTGATCCCTCACGATTGAGGGGAGAGGAGCAATATGGATTGATTTGAATTGAAAACAACTGAGAGTTCTTCAACCTTACTTTTTAGCCTCCCCTCTCCCACAAGTGAATATGATGGAAGAAAGGCTCCAGAGGATCTCCATAAACATCATGGGTCTGACTGTTTAATGTGCAGAGTCTGTAAAGAGCATGTATCCTTTTAACACCAAGTGGGATGTTTCTGCAACTGTGATGTCGGGCAGAGGTGGAGTGGAGGGAAGGATAGAGGGCTCATAGGAGGGAAGAATAAGAAGGTATTTTGGAGTTTATTGCTAAAGAGAAGATATGGGTTCAGAGACAGAATGAGGTCACAAAGGGGAAGAAGAACACACTTCCTGAGCTGGGAAGAAGCCAAGAGATTCAGCTAGGTTTCCAGAAACAGGGATTTCTGTCCAAACCAACTGATGGGCCACTGCCTGTGAGAAGGATCTTAATCTGGAGGCACAGGTGAGTAGGTTGAGGCTCAGCAGCATGAGTCCTCACTTCCCCAGGCACAGAAGAGGCTGGCACAGCACCCTGGCTCTGCTTAGGCTATGAGGGGGGTCGGGCAGATGCACAGTGATGCCCCAAAGTGCAGCCAGAGGTGAACATGTGGGATACAAGAAGTGACACGAGAAAACTCCCAGAAGGGTTTGTTTCATGTTTTAAAGCCACATGATGGTGGCTAAGTCATGTGGTATCATATATATTGTGACCTTGTCTCAGTTGCATGGAATTGTGGCCTTAGATTTCATGCATGTCATGTTGAGAACATATGTGGAAAAAGTCATGAGATGCCTCACCCCAAGCATGTTGTCCAGGAAGGGTCACCTACATTCAATCTTCTTTATTTCCACTTCGGTCCACATTGGATCCTTGGGTGATGGCAAAATGGTATTCAAGGCAAGGATCAGAGGAAACATTATTGAAGAATTCTTCTGGCTTAGAGAGGCAGTTTTTGTCCCAACATTTATTCAATCAAATTTTTTGCTGAGTTAAGCTGATACTATTCTATTTATTGCTTTGAGTCTCATCTCTTTATACTTCTTTTCTTGGTCAACACCCAAGGTGCTCACTTGTTACAGTGCCTGGTTCATGCCATAATGTAAGCTTACATAATGTAGGCACAGTATTGCCAAATCTTCCAATTGTTCAATAACAAGTGAAAGAGTGTCCACAAGTTAGAACTCACCTCTGGTTCATTCATTCACTCAGCAAATGCTTATCAAACCCCTGGCCCCTTCCAGTTACTGAGGTACAGTGGTAAACAAAATCTGTAAGGTTCTCCATTTCTGGAACTCATTCAAGAGGGGGAAATTGATATGTTTGTGAAGACATAGGTTAGCAAATCATCCAATGTACACTTTGGGATAAGGATCCATGCTGTGAAGGAACTTGAACAGGATGATGGGCTAGAAAGATGTGGAGGGGTGACTGCTCTGGAAAGATGTGTGATCTGCTTGGAGAGAAGGAGGCTGCCACATCCAAATCTGAAGGAGAAAGCCTTTCAGACAGGGGGTAGAAGTAAGTAAGCCTCAAGGCTTGGTGTGTTCAGGAACTGAAAGATGGTGGAGTGGGTGCTATGCACAAAGAGGTTGGGAAATATGAGAAGGTTTCTGAGTCAACCTTGCCAAGCAAATCATTTGCTACTTTAGAATGTGTTCTGGCCTCCTTTAAAGGCTCCTGGAGGCCACGGGTACACAGATCTGGTGGCTTCATGTTGCAGTGAGGAAGAACCTAGGAAGGGGGAGCTGGGAGAAGCCTGCTTGGGGGTTGGTCACACTTTACCTCAAGCGTGTGGGCACTTTCTTCCCAAAACCTATGTCTCCACCTCAGGGTTGGTAGGTGTAGGGAGACAGAGACAGAAAGGCATTCCATAAGTAGACTAAACCTTCTGAATTAGTTTTAGCAAGACTTGCATTTAGGTTCAGACACGTAGCCTGGTGGCTGCGGAGAGTCCAAAGGCCGCCACGTTGTCTCAGAGGAGGATCCCAGGGGCCTGGGGACAACTCTGTTTTGTAGGCACGAGTTTCTGGCTTTTATTTTAGGGAGGTAATTTTTCCTGAGATGCTCATTATTTACGGATTCCAGATCACTGCCCAGTCTGCAAATCTACGAAGCCAATTGGCATGTGAGGAGAGCAGCTTGGGAGAAGCAAGCTGCAAAGCAGAAGTGTGCAAAATCACCCCACCCAGCATTGAGGGGATGGTGCATTCAGGCCACAAATCAAGCCCAGGCACCCCCCTCCCCCACCCCTAGCCTTGGGGCAGAGTTGGGTTCTCTGGGCCTATGGCCCTCAATCAGGCTGTCTCTATCAGAGCTAGATCAAAGTCAGTTAAAAAAAGAACTATTATATAAACCATATGTTTGTGTGAAAATGTATTGCCCTTTTTTTCCTCCTCCCATGACTTGTAGAATGTGTTGCCCTTTTCCTTGGAGCTTTTCTGACTTGGAAACAATGTGATTCTCTGAGGTAAAATAAAGTCTGACATTGTTTCCACTGTTTCCCCAATAGTCCTTTTTATTTTTGTTTATTTTGTTATTTTTCTGGAAGTATGGTTGCCTTGCAATGTTATGTTAGTTCCTAGTGTATAGCAAGGTGAATCAGCTATATACATCCCCTCTCTTTTGGATTTCCTTCTCATTACAACAGTCCCTTTTAAACTGGTGATGTTTGAGGACTTACTGGTCACTATAATGAGACAGGCAGCCCCAGAATGTAAACTATTCCTATAAATTTTATGGGCTCCCCAAAGAAAACTACCTTCATATTTTATTTACTAAGTTCATTTCTCTCCCCACTGATATAATTATAAATCTGAGCTCTCAAGGTCCCAGGTTTAAAACCAGCCATTTAAGCGTTTGTTCATTGCATCCTTAGAGATGCCCTCTTCCCCTAGCCTCTTTCCTGGGCTTTTGGGAGATAATATCTTTGTCTATACTCTAATTCTCACTGGACTTTGAGGTATATGAGCGAACATATCCCCTTTGCCTGCTTGAGCCAGATTGTTGTTGTCATTTGCAAATCAAGGAATCTTAAAATTCCTAGGACTTACCACCAAAATGATGATAAATAAGATTGGCCTCCAGTTAGATGATTCAGAAGGCCTAGCAAGAACTTGAAGTATTGTTACATATATTAACGATATTTCCTTCCTTATTTTTGTATTCTTGGTGCTCTGGCATCTATTGTTACGTTGCCTGAGGAGGGACTGTCCCTCTCAGGGCTGGCAGGTCTTAGCAAAGGCAAAGAACTTGCCCAGAAACAGGCCTTTCAACTGCAAACTCACCAATCCAGTGCCTATACTCTAAACCATCTTTTCTATCTGGGTCTTATACTCTAGGAGGTAATATACCTCTTTCTTCTTTATCCATGATCAGGCACTGGATAACAAGAGAGCCCCAATACCCCAGAACCCATTGAAATTATTTGAACCAGGTAATCCTAAGCCTACTTTGGCTTCCTGCGTGGTGCTCATGGTAAAGAATCTGCCTGCCAACGTTGGAGATGTAAGAGACACGTGTTCCATCCCCTGGTCGGGAAGATCCCTTGGAGGAGAGGGCATGGCAACCCACTCCAGTATTCTTGCCTGGAGAATCCCATGGACGGAGGAGTCTGGCAGGCTGCAATTCATAGGGCCACACAGAGTTGGATATGACTGAAGCAGCTTAGCATGCACAAGACTACTTACCTTGTCCTGCTTTGTTTCTCTAGTGAAAGGCATGATAAAGTTCTCACCCACCCTTTCCCCTTGCTCCTTTTGCTCCCGGATGGACCCTGGTTCTCCTCTGCATGGCCCAGCTTGGTGCAACACTCCTTCCTACTGGGAATTGTGAATGACAAACTGTTTTTTTTTTTTTTCCAGTGGAGGTCATCTCCTGATCTGTTGGCCTCATCATACTTGAAAAATAATAAAATCTGATTTTCAAACACTACCATGAATTTCAGATATTGCAGTAGGTATACTGCGGATGCCGGATAAAGCCATTTTCATGAACATTTTGGGGCCAGGAGCAGAGAATGTCTGTTGTTAAATTCCGTTTTTGCTTTTGTTCAGAGGGTGTTAATGAGCATCAAAGCCATTTATCCTGCAAAGATGGCATAGAAATAGATAATGATGGTTGGGACTCTGTGCTCTTCATTAGATTTTTTTTTTTTTCTTTTAGCTTTTTATTTTATAGAGGGGCTTCCCTGGTGGCTCAGATAGTAAAGAATCTGCTTGCAATGCGGGAGACCTGGGTTTGATCCCAGGGTCAAGAAGATCTCCCTGGAGAAGGGAATGGCTACCCAGTCTAGTATTCTTGCCTGGAGAATTCCATGGACAGAAGAGCCTGGTGGGTCATAGTCCATGGGGTCACAAAGAGTTGGACATGACTGAGCAATAATTATAGCTGATTAGCAATGCTGTGATAGTTTCAGGTACACAGCAAAGGGGCTCAGTATATATATATACATGTATCCATTCTTTCCAAACTCCCCTTCCATCCTTGCTGTCACACAACATTGACCAGAGTTCCCTGTGCTGTACAGTAGGACCTTGTTGGTTATCCATTTTAAATAGTGTGTACATATTGATCCCAAACTCTATAACCCTTACCACCATCCTTACCCCGCGGCAATCATAGTTCTCTGCGAGTCTGCTGCTGTTTTTTAAATACGTTCACTTGTATCATTTGTTTTTAGACCATGCATGTAAGAGAGGCCTATGACATTTCTCCTTCTCTGTCTGACTTCCTTCACTCAGTATGTTGTTGTTCCTGTTCAGTCACTAAGTCATGTCTAACACTTTGCAACCCCACAGACTGCAGCGCACCAGGCTTCTGTATCCTTCCCTACCTCCCAAGAGTTTGCTCAAACTCCTGTCTGTTGAGCTGGTGATGTTATCCAATCATCTTATCCTCTGTGGCCCCCTTCTCCTCCTGCTCTCAATCTTTCCCAGCATCAGGATCTTTTCTGATGAGTTGGCGCTTCACATGAGGTGGCCAAAGTACTGGAGCTTCAGCTTCAGCATCTGTCCTTCCAATGAATATTCAGCGTTAATTTCCTTTAGGATTGACTGGTTTGCTCACTCAGTATAACAGTCTCTAAGTTCATCAATGTTGCTGCGAATGGCATTATTTCATTCTTTTTTAATGGATGAGTAATACTCTATTGCATATACAGACATTTAAATTTGTTGTATTTTATCTTCTGCTTTTAGTGGAGGTGACAGGGAGGTGGAAAAAAGTCTAAAGAAGTGCAAATGGTGATGTAGAAGTTTAATGGCTCTGTTTTTTTTTTTTTTTTTTAATCCTAGCAGCACTCTGAGGGTAGAAACATGGTAGAAAGATATTATATTAATCTGTTTCACAAATTTTAAAATATCAATTTTCATCTAAGAATTTTTTGTAATCATACATGGTTTGAGGGCCAGAATAGTGCCATCATGCATCTGCTTCCCACCATCCAAGGCTAAAAGTCCCACTGTCTCCAAATCCTCTATTATGTTCTATTTGTTGGTCTCTTGACTCAGTTTTAGGTCTGGTAAGACTAACAGGTCAAGCAGAGTAGGTAAATGAGGACCTTTGTATATAACTAGGAATTCTAAACACATGGTCACCTGTTCTGGAGGGCTGAAATCTGGGATTCATTCATTTTCACATTCATTTATTTGTAATGAGGTACCTATTGGAGACTGAATGTTAAAATTTTTTTTTAGGTTATTCTCATTGTTATTTTCTTTTTTTGAATGTTAAATTTTTTAAAGCTGGAAAACTTACATTTTGGGTATTGCAAGAAGTTTCTGAATTATGTTTATATAAAGCCTCTGTGAGAGTCTGGGTCCTTGATTTTAAGAAAAAGCAACCAAGGCTGAATAGCTTAGGCTGAAAGCGAGTTATTTGAAGAATGATGGAAGGATATCAGCTCACAGAACTGACAGTGAAAGCTCACAGAAAAGGACTCAGCTTGTAGAATGGGCAGAAGCCCATCAGCCCAGGATGTGGGACCATCATTTCAGGACATTGCTGTTGATGCTGGACTTGACTGCTCTGGACACAGCTACCACCGTTGGACCCAGCCTCTTCTCCTCCTTGATCTGTTGACTTGTGTATTTGGCTACAATGGACACAGTGCTTGTGATACTGTGATTTATAAAAAGAAATACATATTTGGTTTTGTTTCCTGTTCTTGGCACAGAGCTCCTAAAACCCGTGGTATTTCTTAAATGGTGAGAATGATAAAGGGATCTTTTACCATGTTAATGAGATGACTGTTGGAAGTTCTCTAAGTAACTGAAGAAGGGGGGCTGTAGCCAGAGGAACAACCATGAGATTCCCATTAAAAAATCAGAGTCCATTCTGGTGAGAACAAACTGATGCCCTTCCATGATGGTAGGAGTTTAAAATAAACCATATCTACACGCTTGTCTCCTGGGGGTACAGTGCCCTGTAAGGATTCTGAGTAGGGAGCTGAAAGAGGTTATCTTTCAGTTTTTCCATTGAGTGAGGGCATTTGTCTCCTTCTTTAGGTTATGATGATGCTGATAAAATGGAGGAATACTCTGCAGTCAAGAAGAGGCTCTTGGAGAGAGAGGTTATGACTTCAAGAGTGGAGTCCTCTGAGGAGGTGGTGTCAGTTGCTCACTCGTGTCTGACTCTGTGACCCCGTGGACTGCAGTCTGCCAGGCTCCTCTGTCTATGAAATTCTCCAGGCAAGAATACTGGAGTGGGTTGCATTGTTCTTCTCCAGGGGATCTTCCCCACCCGGGGATCGAATTGCAGGCAGATTCTTTACCATCTGAGCCACCAGGGAAGCCCCTGGAGGGGGTAAGTAGGGATGAACTCCAGCATAAAGTGACGGGTTGGCTAAGACAGGACCAGGCAGGACGACTTGTTCATTTCAACAGGAGAGAGGGGAGAGCAGGAGGGTACAGTTGTTTGCCATTTTCTCCTGTTTTTTTTTTTTTTTTGCAGTAAAATGGAGCATGAAGTTTTCAACTAAAAATGGAGATGGGGAGAGGAGCTATTAGAGGAGATAATAGAGTTATTGAGGAGAGACAAAGTGGTGTAAAATAGTGTCTTGAACAGCAGGAAAACCAATTTCCTATGGAAATATTGCATGATTGCTGGGCAGCTTGCTTGATCATGAGTGTTCTTCTGTGTGTGTCTAGCTGTACAGAGCAGGCATGGAGCTGGAAGAATTCTGACTAACTCACAGAATCAGTGGGGAAACCAGCCGTGGGGAAATAGTAACCAATGGAGACGCAGCAGAAGGGACAGGGAGGTCAGAGTGTGGCCACTGCCACTGGTATATGTGCTACTGCCACTGCATATGGCTGTCAATGGACACAGTCATCACTGGAATCTATAGCCACTGCAGAAGGGTCCCAGGGCTATAAAACTTTGACAGCTACTACAAAGCTAACCTGGCCTTTGGTCTTTGTGTTACTCATTCATGATTTAAAGTATTGACTGGGACTGAACCAGGCTCACCACCAGCCTAACTAAAACCTTCTCGTAAATTCCTCTGCCAGAGTTTTGTTATAATAAACATACAAATGAGGAGTGACTACAATGTACATGATACATCCTGGAGTTGAGCAGTGTGAAAACAAACAGTGGCAGCCCCGGACTCTTGCGTGTTCTTGATTTGGTTGCCAAGGTGTGGAAAGGATGAGATCGTTCAAGCTTAGCATTTGTGGACCTCCATAAGGGATTCCCTTGAACAGGGAAGGAGCTTTGGATCCTGGTCAGCAGTCAAATAAAAATGTCCAATACACTTCCATAGTTTAGATAAATCCTTTTAAAGGTCATTATTGAAGTACAGTGGTTTTCAATGTGTTAATTTCTACTGTATAGTAAAGTGATTCAGTTATACATATTATTCTTTCCCATTATGGTTTATCACAAGATATTGAACATAGTCCCCTGTTCTATAGAGTAGGGCCTTGTTTATCCATCTTATATATAAGTTTGCATCTGCTAATCCCACACTCCCAATCCATCCCTTCCCTCCATCCCTCCCCCTTGGCAACCCCAAGTCTGTCCTCTGCATCTATAAGTCTTTCTACTTGGTAGATAAGTTCATTTGTATCATATTTTAGATTCCGCATGTAAGCAATATCATGCTGAGCCTGTTCGTGATGCCAGTTGTCTTGCTGTTCACACTGTTTGCGCTGTTTGCTGAACCCAGGGTAGGCAAGGTGTGAGCTAAGAAGCTGGAAGAAGATGCGAGGAGCCATAGGAACTGCAGACATGTTTATTCTCTCCTGGCTGGTACAGAGGCCATAACACAGTCTCTCTCCTGGCTGATGCAAGCCATAGAAGCAGCCACAACATAACCAGAATGTAGCCATAACAACTTCACATAACATAGCCACGATGCTGCTCCAGTGTAGCCCTGTAGCCCCAGTGGAGCAGCAGCCAGGGCTTACATGGTGAAGCTCATACAGGTATACCACACACAGTAGCCCGTGGCCAGGTGAGTCCCTCGTGACACGCATGTGCAGTGACCATGCCATCTTGGCTAATTTGCGCTTTCCCCCATTTGGTATTTGTCTTTCTCTGTCTGAGCTACTTCACTTATTATGCTAATCCCTAGGTCCATCCATGTTGCTGCAAATGGCATTATTTCATTCTTTTTATGGCTGAGTAATATTCCATTATAGGTATGTACCACTAGAAAGTACTTTTAATCAGGCAAACATAAAGCACGAACCTGCTCTAATGTATTGAAAGACACCTGAAGTGACAAAGTAACTCAAAAAGAAATTCTTTAGACTGAGATATTCAGTCTTCTGTTCAGTAAAGTGACTTGAATGTGTCTTTAACAGTTACAGTTTCCCTCTTAATCCTGCATTTGTGCTGCCCTATGTTGAAACATTTTTATTTCTTCTTGGGAGATAAGGGTGTTCCAGATTTGTTCACAGAGGACTGGACTGGGCCAGGAGGATGATGTGTTTGACCCTTCCTTTTCCTTACTCCAGAGGAATGACTATGAAAAAGGCCAGGCCTGGGCTTAGCCCAGTGTCACCTGGGCTATAGTAGTGAAGTCTGTCAATGGTCTTATTTAAGATTGAATAAACCCACATTTTGGGATTCTCAGATGGCTCAGTTGTAAAAAATCTGCCTGCCAATGCAGGAGATGTGAGTTCTATCCCTGGGTCAGGATATTCCTGACATTCCTGGAGAAAGAAATGGCAACCCACTCCAGTATTCTTGCCTGGGAAATCCCATTGACAGAGAAGCCTTGTGAGCTACAGTACATGGAGTTGCAAAGAGTTGGACATGACTTATGGCAACCCACTCCAGTATTCTGGCTTGGAGAATCCCATGGATGGAGGAACCTGGTGTCCATGGGGTCCCAAAGAGTCAGACACGACTGAGTGACTTCACTTTCACTTTAGCGACTGAGCAGAATGGAAACCTACATCTTAGAAATTATTGATAAATATACTTATTATTTGGGGAATAATGGGGGCCAAATTGCACCATGTTCCTGAATAAGATGATGCTTCCATCAACACTCATCCTGGGGTGGGAAATGAGATGGGAGGGAGGACTTTGATGTCATTCTTTGTTTTGAAACTGGGATGGGGCGCGGTTGAGCTCACCTTTATCACACCAAATGGAAATACCAAATGTAGGGAAATAGGCAGGGAGAAGAAGTCAAATAAGGCCAGGGGGCCTGGGGAGTATCCATCTGTCTGGGAGATCTGTGGTCTCTTAGAATGGTTTGTAACAGATCTGTTAAACATTGTAAACCTGTTCTTAGCAGGGCACTGGGTAACTTGAATGGGCATTCACACATGAGCCGAAACTATATGGAGTGAGCGACAACAAAAGATGGCAAGAAGCACACCTGGGGGATGACTGATAGAAGAGTTAGATGTCCTCCAGACTTATGGAACACGCTATATTGGGAGTGCCCAGAAATTCCTTGACAGGAGGAAATTTGAAAAAGTAAGGCATTCCCCCAAATCCACGGGATGTGGGCTTGAATTATTTCCATTAGCGCTTTAAAGAAAACAACGCCATCTTGAAGGTGAGAGAGCTCGGGGACACGGCGGTGGCACATTTAATGAATGCATGCCTTTATTGAACTCCTGCCATACGACAGGCACTGTTTTTGAGCACATGAGATAGACAACTGAAGAAGACATAGTGCTTTCGCTCCCCCAATGCTGAGGAGGAAACTAGGCTAGTAACTTGCTAATCACAACTCATTGCAATTTTATATAAACACCTAACATGGGATCTCAGATTATCTTGCCATGGTCTGGGAGGGAAGGTCTCTAAAGTTAGGCCATACTCAACCTCTAAGAGTTAGATTTCTTCATCTTCCTGATCCTCCAGCAGATTTTCTGCAGCATTCACTTGGGCTGATACTGGCCGTGGTGCAATGCAGCCACATTAATATTCTGGTCATACTCAGAGCTTCCCCTTGCCTGGCTGTGATCTATGGCTATCTGCAGCTTCAGCATTGCACTCACAGATGTACCTACAAAGAGGGCATCGCTGAACTGTAAGGAGACTTTCTACCCCTTAGAAGAGGATGCAAAGCAGACCTGGAAATCTCCTTTGCCTTCTGGAGATCTTAGGAACAAGGGGCAGAGTTCAATATTAGGTCAGTAAAGACTGAGACCTGTGGATGGGGTCGGGGGACAGTGCAATCTCTTTATAGGACACATGTTTAGTTAACCTTACAAATGCATTCTAATATACAGTGGACGCAGACAAATATGATTTCATTCTGCTTATACGAGGTACCTAGAATAGTCAAATCCATAGAGTCAGGAAATACATTGGTAGATCCCAGGAATAGGGGTTGTGGAAGGGGAATGGGACTTAGTGTTTAGTGGGGACAGAGTTTCAGTTTAGGAAGGTGAAAAATTCGGGAGGTGGATGATGGAGAGAGTTGCACAACAGTGTGAATATACTTAGTAACACCGAACTGTACAGTTAACTATGGCTAAAATAAAATAGTATGTTTTATATTATGTGAATTTTGGTGGTGGTAAAGGTCGCTCAGTGGTGTCTGACTTTTTGTGACCCCATGGACTATAGAGTCCATGGAATCCAGGCCATAATACTGGAGTGGGTAGCCTTTCCCTTCTCCAGGAGAGTTCCCAACCCAGCCATGGAGCCCAGGTCTCCCGCATTGAAGACGCTTCTTTACCAGCTGAGCCACCAAAAATACTGGAGCAGGTAGCATATCCCTTCTCCAGGGGATCTTCCCGACCCAGGAATCAAACCGGGGTATCCTGACTGAGACCTGTGGAGAATTCTTCAAAGGCAACTTCCCTAATTTATAAAATATAATAGCTGTCATTTATTGGGTCTCATTATGCTGGGAAGACTAAAGGTAAAAGGAGAAAGGGGCAGCAGAGGATGAAATGATTAGATAGCATCACCACCACAATGGACATGAATCTGAGCAAACTCTGGGAGATACTGAAGGATGGGGAGCCTGGCGTGCTGCAGTCTATGGGCTCGCAGAGTCAGATACAACTTAGCAACGGAGCAACGATAATGCAACAGATGCTTTTCATATGCTATCTAATTTAATCCTCAACAACACTGCAACTCCATGAGATAGGTGAGGAAAACAAAGACCAGAGAGTTTAACTGAGTTGTTCAAGGCCACAGCAAAAAGTAATTAAAGAAAAATCAGAATTAAAAATCTTTGTATTTCTGACCCAGTGCCCTGAGGCAGCGTTTCTAAACCAGAGCTTTAAGACTGGGAAGATGCTACTGGCATCTAGTGGGTAGAAGTCAGAGATGCTGCTAAGCATCCTAGAGTTCCCAGGACACTCCCCTGTTCTGGGTTGAATTGTGTCCCTCTGGAAAGTTATGTTAAAATGGTGACCCTCAATACCTCAGAATGTGACTTCATTTGGAAATGGGATTGCCACATATGTATCATTATATAACTAATATACTAATATTATATAATAATATCACATATTTATTACTTATATATATCATATATAACAAACTATATATATCATATATAATTCATTAAGGCAGTGTCACGCTTGGTTAGGTGGACCTTCTAATTCAGTGTGACTGGATTACCTTACCCTTATAAGAAGACAGCCATGTGAAGATACAGAGACAGGCGAGACAGGGAGACCTGTAGGAAGATTGGAGTGAAACATTTCTCCATGCCTTGATGAGCCAAGGAATGCCAAGGATTGCCAGTTGTCAACAACAACTCTCTCTATGAGAGAGCCATGGAATAGATTCTCCCTCCCAGCTTGGTTGGTTCTTAGAAAGATCCAACCCCGCTGACCCCTTGATTTTGGATTTTTGGCCTCCAGAACTAGGAGAGAATAAATCTCTGTTGTTTTAAGCCACACAGTTTGTGGTAGTTTGTTACAGCAGCTCTAACAAACCAATACAGACTTGCAACAAAGAATTATCCAGTCCAAAACATCAGTATCGCCACATCTGAGAAACCTTTATCCAGTCCAAAACATCAGTATCGCCACATCTGAGAAAACTTGCCTTGAGAGAATGTTATGCTTCCCTGCTCTTAACAAGTAACAAGCACTCCTGACTCCTTCCTTTTCTTTCAAGGGCCATGAACATTCTACGGCAGGTTGGGAGCACTTAGGCCTGTATCCAGAATGCGGGAGAGGAGGCTGTCTCAGAGAGTAAAAAGCCTATCTCTTAAAAGGTTTAACACGGTTAGTCCATCTGGCAACTAAATTAGCCTTGATCCACGTCAGGAGTGAGTGGTCCTGGCTGGAGCTAAGCTGATGGATCATGATACTATTTTCATAGAACCAGACCCTGGGTCTCTTCCCAGCCTGAGCTGAAAATCTCTGGCTTTCATGACTTGGCTGGGTGGTCTGAAGTTTCCTCTGCAATGTCACATTCTATTTTATTAGTCTCTGTTTTTCCTTACAAGGCTCAGGGCTGTGTTTTACTCCATAGCAACAATGGTATTTCTTGAGATTTGGAAAAGAAAACACTCCTCCAAATTATAACCAGAAAAACAGTGTGGTGGGAAGACCAGTTTTCCTCAAAGCAAGTGAAACAAGCCATTGGTGCAGTTTGCTGATTTTTTATCTTGAGAAGTGTTATTGCCACAAAATTTGTCATCTCGGAGCCTGGATAGCCTATTCATCTCTTGGTGTCAAACCCATTTCATTAATGAGCCTGGCATTTGCTTCGGTTTCCTCATATGCTGAGATAGTAAGTTATTTGGATAATAAAGACAATGTTTCTGGCTTGAGCTTAGTGGGACCTACCTCGCTCAAGCATGAATATTTTAAGTGACATTGTGCATCCAAGCAAAGACACAAAATGCAAAACACAGGACACCTGCCTCAAATGGTAGGTAGCTCACATGTACACGGAAGCCAGTACCTCTCAAAAGTGGTAAAGAGACTTTAAAAATGAATTCTTTTCATCTCCTGAGGATACTTTGAGGTTAGTATGATGGTTCTAAAACGAGCTATGACTCATGAGAAATAGAGCAATGGTCAGTGAGAAGTAGGCCTTCCAGGAATGGCACTCCCAGATTCCTTAGAGAAAAGTGAGGATGACCTTGACCCTGTTAACATACACTGTTCGTATTAACAAACTGCTTGAGCTGGTTTGCCCAGGGCAAGACTGTGTCTTCTCATTTTGTGCACCCCTCTTGTCTATCTACCCAAGGTCCCTGCATCTAGTCGCCCCTCAGCGATGCTGTTCATTGGCACGCGAACTAGTAGTGGGAATGCCTTGGCGTTTCCTTAGCTCCTTCTGGGTCCATCTTCCAGCATCTCAATGCCTCAGTGTGTTTGCTGCTGCTGCTAAGTCACTTCAGTCGTGTCCGACTCTGTGTGACCCCATAGACGGCAGCCCACCAGGCTCCCCCGTCCCTGGGATTCTCCAGGCAAGAACACTGGAGTGGGTTGTCATTTCCTTCTCCAGTGCATGAAAGTGAAAAGTGAAAGGGAAGTCGTTCAGTCGTGTCTGACTCTTCGCGACCTCGTGGACAGCAGCCCACCAGGCTCCTCTGTCCACGGGATTTTCCAGGCAAGAGTACTGGAGTGGGGTGCCATCGCCTTCTCCAAGGTAGATTTACAACAGTGAGATACTAAGGGGATGCCTTCTGCTATCATGACATGCCATTCATTCATTTGGGCCAATTTTCTGCTGAAATGTCATTTCAAGAAGCTTGACAACCTAATGGTGTAAGATATTTGCTTTTGCTCAGCTCTCATAATAGCGGCTTTTACATATCAAGAAGTATTGAGATGAAAGCCTAGAGAACCAGGTTGAAGGACCAGTTTTGTCACTTACCAGCTGTGTGACTCTGGGGAAGTCACAAATCCTTTTCAGACTTTGGTTTGCCCATCAGCCAAATGGGAAGGGGGCTCTGTGTTGCCTGTTTTTAAGGAGTCTGTGAGCAGCACATTTGACAATGCTTCTGAGAGGGCTTTGAACATATCAAGGCAATGTTTAGTGGTCAAGTATAATTATGAGTTGAAAAGTTTCATAATTATGAGTCAATTCAGACTCACTTGAAAATTTTCATGATTTCATATGATCATGTTCCTTATCGGTCCTCTTTTTTTTTTTTTATGGAAGAGATAACAGTTTCTCGTGCAGTCTGACTGTGGGCTTTTGTTTTGTTTTGTTTTTGACTTTATCCTGCTTGCTCTACAAGCAATCTGGTTCCAAGTTTACAATCTTGAGACTGGTTCTTTGGGTGAACATGTTTACTTCTCATTGTTGTTCATTAAGCTGAGGACAGTGATTTATAAGATACACAGTTGCCCGAGGCTCAGCATGTAAAAGTGCCACATATACTTCTCCATTTTGAGGTAATGCCTTGGGTTTGTGCCTGGGTTTAATTTATGTTTTAAAACCATGTTCATTTGCAGCATTTGGAGGCATATTCATAGTTAAATCTGCAGCTGCTGTGGAGCAATGAGGATCACTTGTGAATGAGGGGGTTTCTAAGCTGGTGCTGGGGCTTCTGGTGTTAGGAAAGTGTTGAGAGGCTAGGGTGGTGGGGTGGGCATTGCTGCAGCCTTGGTATTTGCAGTCTTCCTGCTAATCCAGAAGATCACTGCAGTATTGCTGTTTGCATCTGTAGGAACTATGTATGGATTTTTTTTCCTTGTGAAAATGTGGTGTCTTTCTCTCCTTCCTAATGCTAACTGAGCTCATCCATCTGTTTTCCTTTGGTCACCTCGTGGCCGATGGTCTCATCATAGTCATCAGATTGTCCTGCCTTCCATCCACATCATCTCCTCTATCCTCTGTGTGGGATTGCGAACCAGAATGGGAGGAGCCACCTTTTGGGGTCCTCAGTGACCCTGGGGCATGGACCTGGGGCAGGACCACAAGAGGAAGCAAAGGTGTGACTGTGGCTGCTGTGCCTTGTGGTCAGCGATGCATGGATCCTCTGCCCAGGTCCCCCACAGAGGGCAGCTGGGGTTGGGGCAGTTCTCTTTTCTCATTTTGACTGACATCATCTTTAGCCCACCAGTATGGCTAGTGGGAGGCACTGAATAATTGATATGGGGCCATGTCATTCACACAGGGATTCCCAACTTCTTTATCCTGTGACTTCCCTAGAATTTATTTCCCAAACTTGAAGAGTCTAGATCATTCACCCACACATGCCTATCTGCAGGTACAGAAGTTTTGGTTGATTTGAACATTGACTGAAATATGTATAGGAAAATGTATAGGTGCTACAACATGTTTAGAAATAACAAACAGAGATTTGCATTATATTTTCCCATGTAAACCTTCTTTCACGTAAATTATCTCCACAACCTTGTGAGTTAGGGAGGGTGTGAATCATAATGACCTTTTACAGCCAAGGAATTAGAGGCTCAGAGGTGATGAGCGCACTAGCAAACAAAGGAACTGAATCTCTACTTCGTGTCTTTCATTTCGTCAGGGTGCTTTCTTTCATGCTGCAGGATCTTGGAATTGTTGAACCATGGGAAAGAAGCGAGAGGGTAAATCAGACAGAAGCTAGCAATTTTAATTCCAGTTATGCTTCAGTCAATTTATATAATTGGCTATGTTGGAGGCCAAGAGTTTTGTTTCATGTTATATTGGGAATTCCTCTTTTTTATACTTTCTGGAAAAGTGACTTTTTTTTTTTCAAGGTAGAAGACTTTCCCTTTGGCCAAATGAAATCTGGCATAAAATCCCAACATATAATACTTAAATTGAATGGCTGAAACTGAAGCAAGTGTGAAAACTTGCCTGTTTCACCTCCTCTTGCCCTTCAAATTGGCCTGGAGACACCTTTGAAAGCTTGAAGAAAGAGGATGCAGCCTTTAGGTCAGAGGGGCTTTATTCTCTCTTTCCTTTACTCCTTAGTTTTGTTACCATTTACGCTTTAGCTGTTTTCCTCAAACAATTACCTAAAGACCTCATGGCACTTTCCCATCTTGCCATTAGCATGTGAGGAGGCTGCTTTCATGATCCCAACTAAGGCGCCAGTAGAAAGACTGCTGTTACAAGCCTTGTGTTACTCAAGATCTTTGTTTCTCTCACGGTTGGAACACAGAGGGCACAGCTTGTGGGCTAAGGACACCCCGATTCTCAAGCAGTTGGTCAACCAATCAAGCCCTTGAACCTATTCTGAACAGTCAGCATCTCTCTGGGCATCGTGTTTTTCTGAGTCAATGGCGCAAAGCACGGAACCACGATGCATGGTCCTCCGAGTATGGGCTATGGGTGCATTAAATGTCTTCTTGCCACCATCCGTAGTGGGAGAGTCTATGCAAGTTCTGATGATTAGTGCTCGCATGCTCAGGTGCACCCGACACTTTTGGGACCTCATGGACTGTAGCCCACCAGGCTTTTCTGTCCATGGGATTTCCCAGGCAAGAAATTGGAGTGGGTTGCCATTTCTTCCTTCAGAGGATCTTCCTGACCCAGGATGGAACCCACATCTTCAGCATTGGCAGGAAGATTCTTTACCATTTAGTCCCCTGGGGAAGCCCTCTGATGATTAGTGCCCAGTGCTAAATGATCTAGTCATAGTCCTTCTCTGCATAACTGTAACATTTCTTGAAAGTTTTCTTAGGCCCCGTGAGGGCAAAGAATCCCAGTAAATCAGTATATTCAAGAATCAATACCTCCCCTTGAACTGGTGGTCTTCGGAGAAATTGAGAAGGAATATCACACCTTATTGGCCATTATGTAGGTGTCTGGGCTCCCTACTTCTTCTCAGGATGGAACTTCTCAGTAAAGCAATCATTGGATATAAAGATATTCTGTCAGACTGTTGCTTGTATGATTTTTGTTTTATCTCATCTTGTTTCCACATCTCTTGCTCAAAGGGAGCAAATCTAGCCTTCTCCTTCTACAGGGAAGATACTGACATGCACCTGAACACTCTCTTCACCCTCTTTCTTGGTTGGGTATGGATTCGATCTGTTGAGACAGATTGGCCAGTCCTCTTCAAGTAGACCCAGGCCTCTTATGAAATTGTACCATATTTCTCACTCCTGGAGTATATGATTAAACAGGTAGGAGCCAAGCTGTGCCCTGGAGGAGGTGGCTGGTTCCACTTGGGTCTTCCATTCTGGGCCGTGTGCTCCAATTTAGTTTTATCCAAGAAATCCTGCATGCTGGGACTCTTAGGCGCTATCAAAGTTATAATCAGAAGTGTGTTTTGTTCTCAAATGAGCTGTTGGTTCCTTCTGAGTATTCTCTTTCTGTTGAGAATTCTAGAGGGAAAGAGTGAGAAGTGTGATTCATGCATGAAAAAATCTACCTCCCACCCTAACACTGTAAATAACCCAAGTGGATTCTAAAATTCCATACCCTCTGGGAAGGTGGAATTCTCTTTGTTTCTGGTTGTTAGAATTCAGATCACCTTCAATTATTCACTTTCAATTACTCTTTATTATTGCAAAGAATGACCACAGACAACCTAGGTAGGGTGTTTCAAACTCTCTCAGTATTTTCCAAGCTATCCCTCTGATACTGACAACTAAACTTCCAGATCCTAGTTCCTTAAGGGCATGCAGTAACCTTTTAGTTATCAGATCCACTTTCCACTCTTCTTTGTCTCACTAGGTTTAGAAGCCACAGCTATTTACGAAATGGATACCTCAATCAAGTTTATGAATAAAAGTGAAACATTCAGGTGAAACGATCTAGTCATCTCAACGAGTGTAGACAGATAATCAAGGTCATTTGGAACAAGTAGGCAATATTTTTTTTCCTCACAGTTGTTTTTTGACCCATCTAAGTCATCCGTCTTTGAAAAATATCATCAGTACTCTTTTACTCCAGCAGCAAATACAATAAACTATGACACTGGAGTCTCCTTAAGCCATGATAAGAGAAGCAGGCATGGCCGTTGCTGGGTCCAGATTATATTGTCAAGATGAATTCCTGGGGTAGAATGATGGGGGAGGGAGAGATACTATGAGCTCTCTCCAATCTTTAATTTCTGAACTCTCTCAACCTTTAAAGGAATCCTCCATCTGTGAAACTCGTCCAGTTCTCAAATTAATAGGGGCAGCTTTCCCTTGTTTGTGGAGTAATGAGATGTCTGTGGTACTGCGGCAGTAAGGAGATACCCGTCATCCAAGGTAAGGAGCAGCCGTGAAGAGACAACCCACGCCCAAGGTAAGAAAAACCCAAGTAAGATGGTAGGTGTTGCAAGAGAGCATCAGAGGGCAGACACACTGAAACCATACTCACAGAAAACTAGTCAATCTAATCACACTAGGACCAGGGCCTTGTCTAACTCAATGAAACCAAGCCATGCCTGCAGGGCAACCCAAGGCGGGCGGGTCATGGTGGAGAGGTCTGACAGAACGTGGTCCACTGGAGAAGGGAATGGCAAGCCACTTCAGTATTCTTGCCTTGAGAACCCCATGAACAGTATGAAAAGGCAAAATGATAGGATATCAAAAGAGAATCTCCCCAGGTCGTTAGGTGCCCAATATGCTACTGGAGATCAGTGGAGAAATAACTCCAGAAAGAATGAAGGGATGGAGCCAAAGCAAAAACAATACCCAGTTGTGCATGTGACTGGTGATAGAAGCAAGATCCGATGCTGTAAAGAACAATATTGCATAGGAACCTGGAATGTCAGGTCCATGAATCAAGGCAAATTGGAAGTGGTCAAACAAGAGATGGCAAGGGTGAACGTCGACATTCTAGGAATCAGCGAACTAAAATGGACTGGAATGGGTGAATTTAACTCAGATGACCATTATATCTACTACTGCGGGCAGGAATCCCTCAGAAGAAATGGAGTAGCCATCATGGTCAACAAAAGAGTCCGAAATGCAGTACTTGGATGCAATCTCAAAAACGACAGAATGATCTCTGTTCGTTTCCAAGGCAAACCATTCAATATCACAGTTATCCAAGTCTATGCCCCAACCAGTAATGCTGAAGAAGCTGAAGTTGAACGGTTTTATGAAGACCTACAAGACCTTGTAGAACTAACACCCAAAAAAGATGTCCTTTTCATTATAGGGGACTGGAATGCTAAAGTAGGAAGTCAAGAAACACCTGGAGTAACAGGCAAATTTGGCCTTGGAATGCGGAATGAAGCAGGGCAAAGACTAATAGAGTTTTGCCAAGAAAATGCACTGGTCATAGCAAACACCCTCTTCCAGCAACACAAGAGAAGACTCTACACATGGACATCACCAGATGGTCAACACCGAAATCAGATTGATTATATTCTTTGCAGCCAAAGATGGAGAAGCTCTATACAGTCAACAAAAACAAGACCAGGAGCTGACTGTGGCTCAGATCATGAACTCCTTATTTCCAAATTCAGACTTAAATTGAAGAAAGTAGGGAAAACCGCTAGACCATTCAGGTATGACCTAAATCAAATCCCTTATGATTATACAGTGGAAGTGAGAAATAGATTTAAGGGCCTAGATCTGATAGACAGAGTTCCTGATGAACTATGGAATGAGGTTCGTGACATTGTACAGGAGACAGGGATCAAGACCATCCCCATGGAAAAGAAATGCAAAAAAGCAAAATGGCTGTCTGGAGAAGCCTTACAAATAGCACTGAAAAGAAGAGAGGCGAAAAGCAAAGGAGAAAAGAAAAGATATAAGCATCTGAATGCAGAGTTCCAAAGAATAGCAAGAAGAGATAAGAAAGCCTTCTTCAGCAATCAATGCAAAGAGATAGAGGAAAACAACAGAATGGGAAAGACTAGAGATCTCTTCAAGAGAATTGGAGATACCAAGGGAACATTTCATGCAAAGATGGGCTCGATAAAGGATAGAAATGGTATGGACCTAACAGAAGCAGAAGATATTAAGAAGAGGTGGCAAGAATACACAGAAGAACTGTACAGAAAAGATCTTCACGACCCAGATAATCATGAGGATGTGATCACTAATCTAGAGCCAGACATCTTGGAATGTGAAGTCAAGTGGGCCTTAGAAAGCATCACTAAGAACAAAGCTAGTGGAGGTGATGGAATTCCCGTTGAGCTGTTTCAAATCCTGGAAGATGATGCTGTGAAAGTGCTGCACTCAATATGCCAGCAAATTTGGAAAACTCAGCAGTGGCCACAGGACTGGAAAAGGTCAGTTTTCATTCCAATTCCAAAGAAAGGCAATGCCAAAGAATGCTCAAACTACCGCACAATTGCACTCATCTCACACGCTAGTAAAGTAATGCTCAAAATTCTCCAAGCCAGGCTTCAGCAATATGTGAACCGTGAACTCCCTGATGTTCAAGCTGGTTTTAGAACAGGCAGAGGAACCAGAGATCAAATTGCCAACATCCGCTGGATCATGGAAAAAGCAAGAGAGTTCCAGAAAAACATCTATTTCTGCTTTATTGACTATGCCAAAGCCTTTGACTGTGTGGATCACAATAAACTGTGGAAAATTCTGAAAGAGATGGGAATACCAGACCACCTAACCTGCCTCTTGAGAAATCTGTATGCAGGTCAGGAAGCAACAGTTAGAACTGGACATGGAACAACAGACTGGTTCCAAATAGGAAAAGGAGTACGTCAAGGCTGTATATTGTCTCCCTGCTTATTTAACTTATATGCAGAGTACATCATGAGAAACGCTGGACTGGAAGAAACACAAGCTGGAATCAAGATTGCCGGGAGAAATATCAATAACCTCAGATATGCTGATGACACCACCCTTATGGCAGAAAGTGAGGAGGAGCTAAAAAGCCTCTTGATGAAAGTGAAGGAGGAGAGCGAAAAAGTTGGCTTAAAGCTCAACATTCAGAAAACGAAGATCATGGCATCCGGTCCCATCACTTCATGGGAAATAGATGGGGAAACAGTGGAAACAGTGTCAGACTTTATTTTTTTGGGCTCCAAAATCACTGCAGATGGTGACTGCAGCCATGAAATTAAAAGACGCTTACTCCTTGGAAGAAAAGTTATGACCAACCTGGATAGTATATTCAAAAGCAGAGACATTACTTTGCCGACTAAGGTCCGCCTAGTCAAGGCTATGGTTTTTCCTGTGGTCATGTATGGATGTGAAAGTTGGACTGTGAAGAAAGCTGAGCGCCGAAGAATCGATGCTTTTGAACTGTGGTGTTGGAGAAGACTCTTGAGAGTCCCTTGGACTGCAAGGAGATCCAACCAGTCCATTCTGAAGGAGATCAACCCTGGGATTTCTTTGGAAGGAATGATGCTAAAGCTGAAACTCCAGTACTTTGGCCACCTCATGCGAAGAGTTGACTCATTGGAAAAGACTCTGATGCTGGGAGGGATTGGGGGCAGGAGGAGAAGGGGATGACAGAGGATGAGATGGCTGGATGGCATCATGGACTCGATGGACGTGAGTCTGAGTGAACTCCGGGAGATGGTGATGGATAGGGAGGCCTGGCGTGCTGCGATTCATGGGGTTGCAAAGAGTTGGACACGACTGAGTGACTAAACTGAACTGAACTGTGGTTCCTCTTTCCAAAGTTCCTTATTTCCCCGGTGTGGTCACTCTGTTCCCCTCTCATCAGGTTCCCAGCGACACCTTCCTCTCTCTTTTCCCATCTGTCTGATGAGGCTCCCATATCAACCTTTTACCCCAATGATGAGTTGCCTCTCTTCGGGACAACTGCATTTTATTTTGGTTCTAATTATGGATCCACTGACCTTGTGCCCAGTTATACTGTTGCCTGTAAGGGGACTTATCATTTTGGGGAGATGAAGGATACTTTCTCGGAGTCCCCAGCATTACCACAGCATGTCATGTCGTCTGTCTTGGGGATAACAGCTCCCTAACACCTCCTTACTCCATCCTCCGCATGGCATCTCCAAACCCACCCTGAACTTCTGGACTCCAGAGCAGTCCTGGGCATCACATTCTGTAAGGCTGTGTGTGCTTCATCGGGAAATCCCTGATGCCAATCTCCTAGCAGCCCTGGTGGATTTTAGAATGGCCCGCCTTGCTATAGAAGCAGCCCAGAGGTTCCTGGGGAGGCACTGGCTGATGTGAACGGACATCTGTCTTTCTGTCCTCAGGGCTTTGTGGCCGTAATGGCTCCCTCGTGGGACCCTGCCAGCTGCCTCTGTCTGTGGGAAGCAGCTGTGCAATCACTGACCACATTAAAACCCTGGGAGACCGGATTTATAGGCAAGAGGAAAACAAGTCAGAGCTGATTAGCTCTGTGCAAATTGTCTGTCCCCCAGGCTATGATTCTCTGGCCTGCGATGGAGGCATGCATATGCTGGCCAGGGTTACCAAATGGGTATTTTACTTTAGCTGATGGATGACTGATGCTGAGGTAGATAGTGACGCATTTGGGGATTCATCCAGATGAGGCAGCCCCAGGTAAATGGAAGGACTGGTCATTACTGTGATTCTAATAGTGAATGCATCACCAGAACTCTAATTCTGTCAGCCCACTAAGCTACTGACTGCAGCTGGGCTAATGCATTGCCTCCAAGGAGCGTCTATTGATGTGCTGCGAAGGAATTAACTTTGACGTAATGGAATTTTGTTTTCACCACTGCTCATAAAAACAACTGCCTTGAGCAAATGAAAATGTGTGTGGCAATTTGTGTTTCCAGTAATGACTGTGGATGGACAGAGGGTTCTTACTGAAGGAAATGGCATCCCTGCAGACCCGGGCTGGCTGATGAATGATTAATGAAAAGCAGCGCTACCAAGATGCTGGCTTTAGAGAGATAAGAAAGAATGATGGGGCAGGCTAGAGGGGAGGGGAGGTGCCTGGAAAGGTGTGTTTCAGTTGTGGGCAGGAAGACAAGGATCATTTTAGGGGAGAACAACCAGGGTCAATGGCCCTGGAGCTAGAAGAGGAGGGGCTTATGTGGAATCTTCCCTCTTCTTGATTCTTCTTGGAGACCTTGACCATCCCTTCGAGGACAAAGGCACAATGCCTTCCTTCAACACCTCTACCCCTTTGCCCTGTGCATCCCCACATCCGCCATTTCTTCTTTCAGAGGTTAACTCTCTTGGTTCTATTTCCCTGCAATGTGCATGCTAAATTGCTTCAGTCCTGACCCACTCTTTGTGACCCTATGGACTATAGCCTGCCAGGCTTCTCTGTCCATGGGATTCTCTAGGCAGGAATACTAGAGTGGGTTGCATCTCCTCCTCCAGGGTATCTTCCTGGCCCAGGGATCGAACCCTTGCTTCTTACATCTCCTGCACTGGCAGGCGGGTTCTTTACCACAAGTGCCACCCGGGAAGCCCTTCCCTGCAACCCTACTTCCCATTCCTCTAGTTCTCTACTAACAAAATCCTTAGGGCCACTGCCAGTTTGATCATTACTACTTACTCATCTCTGGGTAACAGTAAGTTCCCTGGTGAGCCCCACCGTGGACCCCAGATTCTAACTCCATTTGCACCTACCCTCAGTGTTGTTCGGGTAAGTCCCTCAAATGATGTCTGTGCTTGGCCTGGCCTGAAATTCGGTATCACAACAGAATTCTGTGGCTGTCCTCTGAGTTTCCATCTGTCTCACCCCTGGCATAGTCAGGTGTTCAGTTCAGTTCAGTCCCTCAGTCGTGTCCGACTCTTTGCGATCCCATGAATTGCAGCACACCAGGCCTCCCTATCCATCACCAACTCCTGGAGTTCACCCACACTCATGTCCATCAAGTCGGTGATGCCATCCAGCCATCTCATCCTCTGTCTCCTCTACCCCTTTGCCCTGTGCATCCCCACATCCGCCATTTCTTCTTTCAGAGGTTAACTCTCTTGGTTCTATTTCCCTGCAATGTGCATGCTAAATTGCTTCAGTCCTGACCCACTCTTTGTGACCCTATGGACTATAGCCTGCCAGGCTTCTCTGTCCATGGGATTCTCTAGGCAGGAATACTAGAGTGGGTTGCATCTCCTCCTCCAGGGTATCTTCCTGGCCCAGGGATCGAACCCTTGCTTCTTACATCTCCTGCACTGGCAGGCGGGTTCTTTACCACAAGTGCCACCCGGGAAGCCCTTCCCTGCAACCCTACTTCCCATTCCTCTAGTTCTCTACTAACAAAATCCTTAGGGCCACTGCCAGTTTGATCATTACTACTTACTCATCTCTGGGTAACAGTAAGTTCCCTGGTGAGCCCCACCGTGGACCCCAGATTCTAACTCCATTTGCACCTACCCTCAGTGTTGTTCGGGTAAGTCCCTCAAATGATGTCTGTGCTTGGCCTGGCCTGAAATTCGGTATCACAACAGAATTCTGTGGCTGTCCTCTGAGTTTCCATCTGTCTCACCCCTGGCATAGTCAGGTGTTCAGTTCAGTTCAGTCCCTCAGTCGTGTCCGACTCTTTGCGATCCCATGAATTGCAGCACACCAGGCCTCCCTATCCATCACCAACTCCTGGAGTTCACCCACACTCATGTCCATCAAGTCGGTGATGCCATCCAGCCATCTCATCCTCTGTCATCCCCTTCTCCTCCTGCCCCCAATCCCTCCCAGCATCAGAGTCTTTTCCAATGAATCAACTCTTCACATGAGGTGGCCAAAGTATTGGAGTTTCAGCTTCAACATCAGTCCTTCCAAAGAACACCCAGGACTGATCTCCTTTAGAATGGACTGGTTGGATCTCCTTGCAGTCCAAGGGACTCTCAAGAGTCTTCTCCAACACCACAGTTCAAAAGCATCAATTCTTCGGTGCTCAGCTTACTTCACAGTCCAACTCTCACATCCATACATGACCACTGGAAAAACCAAAGCCTTGACTAGACAGACCTTTGTTGGCAAAGTAATGTCTCTGCTTTTGAATATGCTATCTAGGTTGGTCAAAACTTTCCTCCCAAGGAGTAAGCACTTTTAAATTTCATGGCTGCAATCACCATCTGCAGTGATTTTGGAACCCAGAAAAAGAAAGTCTGACACTGTTTCCACTGTTTCCCCATCTATTTGCCATGAAGTGATGGGACCAGATGCCATGATCTTAGTTTTCTGAATGTTGAGCTTTAAGCCAACTTTTTCACTCTCCTCTAGGAATCTGGGTTACCTTTGAATATATTTTCAAGAACAGGATTCTCTGTGTCAGGGTCCCCAGCGGTAGGGTCTTTGGTCCCTGTGCCCACAGACAGGAGCCAGTAGATGCACTGGGACGAAGGGAAGGGCTGAGGTCCTGAGGGAGTCTGTGTACTCAGTTTTGAGCTTCGAGGAGTCTTGTGTAGGCTCACTACTTCTGCCTCCACATTGGTAGCTTACCAGAAGTGCCTTTCACTGGGAAGAGAATAGAGTGGCTGATTAATAAGAGCATGAGCTTTGATGTCAGACTGAACTGGATTGAACTGCAGCTTGGGCACCTATTTGCTATGTGACCTTGAGTAACTTTCTTAACCTCTCTGTGGTAGATTAAAGATGGCTGGAAACTCTCTCATACTCTTCTGTCGAAAGAAGGGATCTGTCTCTTCTCTTGAATCAAGATTAGCCTTCAAGAGGATGAGCAGCTTCTACCTTGGGCTTCTGGGGCCCTGAGTTGCCATGGAAGAAATCTGAATACATGTTGGAGATAGAGGCCACGTGGAAGAGACTTGTGAGTGCAGAAGCCATGTTGAATCAAGCCTGGGCCGGGCAAGCCAACTCAATGAATTGTGGCCTCAACTGACATCTGACTGCAACTTCGTGAGAGACCCCAGAGAGAACTGTCCAGCTAAGCTGCCATCAATGTACGTGACTGTGAGAAATAAAAACCAGTTACTATTTTCAGTTACTATTTTTCTGTTGTTGTTTGTTTGTTTTGGCTGCACTGAGTCTTCTTTGCGGTGAGTTGTTTGTTGCAGCCCTTCCATTTAGCCACCAACCTGGGGCAGAAGTAGTCAGCCTATGCAAGACTTCTCAGAGCTCAAAGCTGAGGGCACTGGCTCCCTCAGGACCTCAGCCTTTCCCTTCATAAGCCAGGCTGCCCTGTGGCAGGTGGGGCTTAGTTCCCCGACTAGGGGTTGAACCTATATCCCTTGCATTGGAAGGTGGATTGTTAACCGCTGGACCACCAGGGAAGTCCCTAAGCCACTGTGTTTTGTTGTGTGGTTTCTTGTGCAACAACCAGAACACACTTGGTTTCTATCTCGTCATCAGTAAAACTGAGGCGGTGATAGGGCCTCCCTCACTGAGAGGATGTGAGGATTAAATTAGAGGTGATGCAGAAAAGTGCTTAGCTGTGCTTGATAGATATCAACTAATTAGGCTGCATAGGACAGATATTCAAGAATATTATGAGTACAGTAAGTTTGTACAGTAAGTACTGGATTCTGAGATAGGGATAAAGATCTGTGAAGTCTGAAGGGCTTGGATCATGTCTGAGTTGATGGCAAAGGAAATGGACTCTGGGAAGATAGGGCTGACTTGGGTGGTCAGCAAGAGCAGAGAGGGTGGGGTTTCAGGTTGCCCTGGAAAGCAAGTGGGTGGTGAAGCAGGGTGATTTAATGACTAGTGACCCTGGTATGTTTAAGAACATACAATGCAGGAGGCCAGTTTTCATTCACCTGTGCTTCCTGGACAGCACCTTATGGAGAAAAAATGAGTCAGAGCACAAATATTCAATAAATTTGTTGTTAACCATCTTATCTGATACTGGACGTGTGTGTTCTCTGATCTTAAGGAGGAAGGTGAGTCAGAGTATCTGACTGGCTACTCGACACTGTGGTCTTTGGGGCTGTTCATATTTCCATGGCTGCTAACAGTATTTGTTAGGTATCTGGGCTTCTCTGGAAAAACCACTTACAACTGAGGCTGAGTTAAAAAGTGCATTAGGCAGGCCTGCATGATGTAATGCATTCGACCTCAGTCCATTTGTTTCAGAGTTTAAGGTAGTTTTGGTTCTTCCTTCCACATGAGTTTCTTCCTCTGTGTAATGACAATATGCACGTGTTCAGTCTCTCCAGTCATGTCCAGCTCTGTGCGACCCTATGGACCATAACCTGCTGGGCTCCTCTGTCCATGAGGATTCTCCAGGCAAGAATACTATGGATTGCTATGCCCTCCTCCAGGGGATCTTCCCAACCCAGAGATCGAACCCACGGACCTTATGTCTCCTGCATTGGCAGGTGGGTTCTTTACCACTAGCATAACCTGGGAAGCCCAATGGTTAAGGACAAAAGCGGGCTTATCACAAAGTAGAAGAGCTTAAGTTAAATATGTCCAGAATGTATTTTTTTCTTTCCTCTCTCATTGGAAAAAAAAGTTTCAGATGTAATGAGAGGAATAAAATAGTATTTGCAGTGTGTTCTTGCAATCTTAAGTTTTATTTGAAAGAGTCATGGAAACTTATTTTTCTCCTGCTTATTGCAGTACTGCCACAAACTCCAACCCTAATGAGAAGATTAAAGACCTCAGAATGCCACTTGTTTTGTTTCTAAGCTGTAGGTGACAGGAGAGCTAAATATTCTTAGCTGCTGCGGTGCTTCTCAAGGCACAGGGACCAAATGCTGCGGTGACCTTGCTTTTTATGTTCAATTAAATGGACCAGAGATAAAAATCTATATTGTTTCTGAAGTGTGGCGATCCACAGACAGGGGATGAGAAATTTCTTTGTCTGAGCCACTGGGAAAAACAAATGAAACATGTTGGGAATTAAAATGTGTCCTCTCCAAGTCTCATTTTTCACTCAAGCGCTGCAATGCTTATTTGATAGCAAGGCTTGGTTTGGGGAGCTGGCAATACAAGGGCAAGGCTAGTGATTCATGGGGTTCTTTGCTTGTGGATAGTACTGTTAACAGGTAGTCTATTGAATATCAATTACCCGCATGATACTGTGGTGGGTGCTAGAGGGCTTATAAGAAGTCATAAGATGTCCCTGCCTTCAAAGATTGTAAAATCTTGTTTGGAAGCAAAACTTCTCTGTGTTGAAAGAGATCAGTACTTGACAGCAAATGCTAAGTGTGGAAGGACCGAGTTGTCTCTCGCCTCTCCTCCAGGATTCTAGGGGCTAGAGAGATCCTCGGAGCAATACTAGCTAAATGGGAAAGGAGAGACTCATCTTACTCTGGGTTGTAGCCCCAAACATTGCTTCATATGAACTGCCTTGCAAAGTATGAATTAGATCCAAGTCCCTGGTGCGGATTCATTTCTCCCAGCCTGATGTGACTGGACCGATATAAGTGATTCTAAATGCTCTTACCAATAAGCTCAATGAGCTACTTGTACGTGTTGCATGGGGACAGGAAATGGAGGAGAGACTGTCATTGACCACACACTGATGAACCTATCTACAGGGCAGGAATAGAGACGCAGACTTAGAGAACAGACTACTGGACGTGGGGGCAGGGAGGAGAAGTTGGCACCAAGTGGGAGACTAGCACTGACATACATACATGACCAAGTGTAAAATAGACAGCTGGTGGGATAGCTAGCTAGTGGGAGCTCAGCTCAGTGCTCTGTGATGACCTAGAGGGGTAGGATGGGGGTGGGGTGGGAGGAAGGTCCAAAAGAGAGGGGGCCTTCTCTTATATGTATACTTACACCTGACTCACGCTGTTGTACAGCAGAGACGAACACAATATTGTAAAGCAATTATACTCTAATTAAAAAAAAGTAAAAAACAGTGGCAGCATCAACAATGGGTTTTGATCCTGATTTAGAGGCACTGTTAACCTGCTCTTTTTGTAAAGTGTGGGCCGTTGAATGTCAGGCTTCAGTCACTCAGGTTGCAGCTCTTGTTCTTTTTCAGAAGTGCCATTAAAGACAGGGTTTGCAATTGCTTCTTAGAATTTCCTTAGAAATCTAAGATGAGAAATCGCTTTCCTCCAATAATGTGTCCAACGTGTCTTCGTGATAGTTTGGTGGTGCGGGGGTGGGAGAGGCAGCTCTAGGCTGGCAAAGAGGTGGAGACACCCTGGGGAGGTCGCGGGGGGAGGTTGGTTTTGATTTGATTTAAGGTGAGGGCAAGGCAAGAGGGGCACAGGCCTTGAAGGTGGTAGGTGAGGCCAAACCATGAACTGGTGCGTGGAAGCAGTGTGGAGGCGAGAGCAAGAAAGCAATGGAGACCGACCGAATGTGTCTGGATTTGCTCTTCTATGCTTACCTGCCATTATTTGGTACACTCCTGGGAATGTGTTACTTGCAGAAATTGCTTAGGTGGATGCTGGCAGAACTTCTAGGGTTCTACCAACACAAAGATAGAAGGGACCTTGCAGGCAGGCAGCTCCCATCAGCAAATATGGCCACATTATTGTAAAGCTCCACTTCTGTGGCTTACAATAAGGCAAAATATTTTTTAGGAAAAAGAAAGGACTTTTGAGCAAGATGAACCCTGCGTGGTTTTCGAATATGATCGATTTACTGCAGAAATCTCTCTTATCCTTCTCATAAGAGGCTCGGTGGTTATCCAGCCTCTGCTGGAACTGTTCTTGAAATCTCACTATTATTGTTGGTGTCTTTGTTCCATTTCTTTTTTTAGAAATTTACTTTTTAACTGGAGGATAATTGCTTTACAATGTTGTATTGGTTTCTGTAGTTCAACAACATGAATCATAACACTATATATATATTCCCAACCTCTTGAGCCTTTCATCCTCAACCCCACTCTCCCTGCCCCCATCCCACCACTCTAGGTCATCACAGAGCACCAGCCTGGGCGTCTTTCCACTAGTTATCTGTTTTACATGTGGTAGTGTATATATGTCAACGCTACTTTCTCAATTCATCCTATCCTCTCCCTCCCCCACTGAGTCCACAAGTCCATTCTCTATGTCTGCATCTGGGCATATACCCTGAGAAAACCACAATTCAAAAAGATGCATGCATCTCAGTGTTCACTGCAGCATTATTTACAACAGCTAGGACATGGGAGCAGATGAATGCATTTCTTCTTTTACAGTGTGCTCCTTTTGTCCTGAAATTTTTCTTCTTATAATTTCTTAATACTGGCCTTAACAGTATACAGAAAAAGCCTATTTCTGTAACACAGCCCTTCAATACTTTTGGATGCTGCTTCTTAAACACCTGTTTGCTGTGGGCCACACCCTCATGCATCTCGATTTTTATTAACACCATCTTAGCTTTTAACCTTTTCCCTGGGAACCATGACCTTCAGCAGTTCTTCAGTTCCAAAAGGACCTCAAACAAATTGATCTTACTCTCTTTTCATTGCCCTGCATCTTTTTGATGCCCTCTCCCTATTTCTTACCCAGCTTAAACTATGCTCATTGCAAATAATCACTCCTTCATAGGGAAACTTCTGTTCCCTTGCCCCACTCCCACTTTATGGTTCTAGTAAAACCACAACCCTGGTCAGAGATCTCTCTCTTTCTCTCTACATCTGTTCTGTGACTACATCTGTACAGGTGAATGTTGCTGGAGAAAATCACAACCTTGATGCCTGGTTTGACTTTATATTCATGACTATGAGCTTCAAATGAGACTTTAATGCTAACCAGCATCATTTTTGTAGTTTATCTCCTTGGTCCATTTACTTTCCCACTTTCCTAGAAGGCCATTTCACCATTTCAAACCTCCCACAAATCCTCCTCCATCCTCACTCTCCCCTGCTGACCTTGATTCCTGCTTTACTGAGAAATTGAAGCAAGTAGAAGA
Organism: Oreotragus oreotragus; assembly: GCA_006410675.1. Taxonomy (NCBI): domain Eukaryota; kingdom Metazoa; phylum Chordata; class Mammalia; order Artiodactyla; family Bovidae; genus Oreotragus; species Oreotragus oreotragus. The sequence goes on along the minus strand of SJYX01021549.1, from coordinate 264,797 downwards.
GAATGCTGCCAGATTTTTAACCTCCACAGTCTACTTGACTTATTTGCATCTGCATTTGTATCTCTGCCTTCCCACTGCCTGGTTACCTTGGGTGGTTCTGTATCTGAAGAAGACTAAATCCTATGTCCTCTTACTTCTCAGGGTCATTGCTTCAGCAGTTCTTCTCTTCTCTGTCATCTTTCCCTCCTCTGCTGGATGCAAATATGTTATTGTTTCTCCCATTAAAAAAAAAAAAAGCAACAACCTCTTGTTAATCTCATTTCTTCCACCAACCACTTCCCTAATTTTTGCTCCCTATTGCAAGAAACTGCTTTAAAGAATTCAAAATTAGGTTCAGAGTCTAAATTCACCATCTTTAGTTCCTCTTCTTACATTTTAAATATTGGCTTTTGCCAGCATTCCCCTACCCCATGTTGCTAATTTCAATGGTCAGTTATCAGATCTTATTTCACTTGACAGGAGCATTTGACACTATTGATTATTTTCTCCTCCTCCCCATCCAGCTTTATTGAGATATAATTGACACAAAACATTGTGTAAGCTTACGATGTATAATGTATTGATTTGATATATTTATATATTGCAAAATGATTGCCACCATAGCATTAGCTGACATGGTTAATAACGTATCTTTTGTGGTGAGAACATTTAAAATCTAACTCTTACAATATTCAAGTGTATAGTACAGTATCTAATGTACAGTAAAGAGCTATAATCGCCATGCTATACATTAGGTTCCCAGAGTTTGTTAATCAATAACTGGGAGTTTGTATTTTTTGACCAATATCTCCCCACTTCCTCCACCACCCAGCGCCTAGTAACCACTCTCCTTGCTACTCTTACTACGAGTTCCACATCTTCAGATTTCACATACAAGTGATGTCATACTGTAATTGTGTTTCTCTCTCTGACTTATTTCACTTAGCATAATGCCCTCAAGTTCATCCAAGCTGTTGTGAGCATCAGAATTCCCTTCTTTCTCATGACTGGATAACATTCATTGCCTATCTATCTGTCTATCTTCTTTCATCTGTGATGGACACTTAGGTCGTTTCCATATTGTGGCTGTTGGGAATAATGCTGCATGACCATGGGAGTAAAAATATCTCTGTGAGATCCTAATTTTAATTCCTTTGGAATATATACCCTGAAGTGGGATTGGTAGCTCACATAGTAGTTCTATTTTTAATATTTTGGGAAGCCTCCATACTGTTTTTCATAGTGGTTGCACCAATTTACGTTCTCAAGTGCACAAGCGTTCCTTATATTCCTTGCACCTTTGCCAGCACTTAGTATTTCTTGTCTTTTTGATGATAACTATCAGATGTGAAGTGCTATCTCATTGTGGTTTTGGTATGTGTTTCCCTGGTAACTAGTCATGTGAAGCACCTATTCATATATCTGTTGGCCATCTGTGTGTCTTCTTTGGAAAAATATCTGTTCAGGTCCACTGCCCATTTTTTAAATCAGGTTGTTTGTGTTTTTGTTGGTGAATTGTATGAGTTCTTTATATATTTTAAATGTTCCCTGGTAGCTCAGCTGGTAAAGAATCTGCCTGCAATGGAGGAGACCCTGGTTTGATCCCTGGGCTGGGAAGATCCCCTGGAGGAGGGAAAGGCTACCCACTCCAGTATTCTGGTCTGGAGAATTCCATGGACTATATAGTCTATGGGGTCACAAAGGTTGGACATGACTTGGTGACCTTCACTTTCACTTTATACATTTTGGATATGTTATCAGATCTTATTTCACTTGACAGGAGCATTTGACACTATTGATTATTTTCTCCTCCTCCCCATCCAGCTTTATTGAGATATAATTGACACAAAACATTGTGTAAGCTTACGATGTATAATGTATTGATTTGATATATTTATATATTGCAAAATGATTGCCACCATAGCATTAGCTGACATGGTTAATAACGTATCTTTTGTGGTGAGAACATTTAAAATCTAACTCTTACAATATTCAAGTGTATAGTACAGTATCTAATGTACAGTAAAGAGCTATAATCGCCATGCTATACATTAGGTTCCCAGAGTTTGTTAATCAATAACTGGGAGTTTGTATTTTTTGACCAATATCTCCCCACTTCCTCCACCACCCAGCGCCTAGTAACCACTCTCCTTGCTACTCTTACTACGAGTTCCACATCTTCAGATTTCACATACAAGTGATGTCATACTGTAATTGTGTTTCTCTCTCTGACTTATTTCACTTAGCATAATGCCCTCAAGTTCATCCAAGCTGTTGTGAGCATCAGAATTCCCTTCTTTCTCATGACTGGATAACATTCATTGCCTATCTATCTGTCTATCTTCTTTCATCTGTGATGGACACTTAGGTCGTTTCCATATTGTGGCTGTTGGGAATAATGCTGCATGACCATGGGAGTAAAAATATCTCTGTGAGATCCTAATTTTAATTCCTTTGGAATATATACCCTGAAGTGGGATTGGTAGCTCACATAGTAGTTCTATTTTTAATATTTTGGGAAGCCTCCATACTGTTTTTCATAGTGGTTGCACCAATTTACGTTCTCAAGTGCACAAGCGTTCCTTATATTCCTTGCACCTTTGCCAGCACTTAGTATTTCTTGTCTTTTTGATGATAACTATCAGATGTGAAGTGCTATCTCATTGTGGTTTTGGTATGTGTTTCCCTGGTAACTAGTCATGTGAAGCACCTATTCATATATCTGTTGGCCATCTGTGTGTCTTCTTTGGAAAAATATCTGTTCAGGTCCACTGCCCATTTTTTAAATCAGGTTGTTTGTGTTTTTGTTGGTGAATTGTATGAGTTCTTTATATATTTTAAATGTTCCCTGGTAGCTCAGCTGGTAAAGAATCTGCCTGCAATGGAGGAGACCCTGGTTTGATCCCTGGGCTGGGAAGATCCCCTGGAGGAGGGAAAGGCTACCCACTCCAGTATTCTGGTCTGGAGAATTCCATGGACTATATAGTCTATGGGGTCACAAAGGTTGGACATGACTTGGTGACCTTCACTTTCACTTTATACATTTTGGATATTAACCTTTTGTTAGATATATTATTTACAAGTATTTTCTCCCATTTCATAGCTTGTCTTTTCATTATGTTGACTGTTTCCTCTGCTGTGCAGAAGCGTTTTAGTTTAATATAGTTCATCCCACTTGTTTATTTTTGATTTTGTTGCCTTTGCTTTTGATGTCAAATCCAGGATATTTTGTCCTTTATATAAGGAGGAAAAACGGCAAAGGGACTTCACATTTACACAGCCAGTTGACTACTTCCTGCCTTTAAATATGTGAAGATGTGATGCTTGGTGCTATGACAATCATCTTATGACCTTGAGGGAAGCTCAGAGGTTCAGTTGATATATCAACTGAGGGTCTGTGTTTAAAGCTTATGAGCCAGTCCTGGCATTGCCCACCTGCAGACCTCTTGTGATAAATAATAAATATCCTTAGTTATAAGTCATTGTTAGCTGGGCTTTATGTCACTTATTACCAAATGCAGTTTAACTGATGTTGTATATTTTCCTCTTCTTAATTTTTTAATAATATTAGAGGTTGTATGGTTAGAATTTCATTTCTGACTCTTTACAGTTTTGGAAAAACAACTTGAAAAAGATATATTCACTGATAAAAATCATGTCTGTTTATTTTTCTCAAATTTTCTTTCTAGAATCTAGGAAACTTCTAGGCCCATCAATAACTAAATATTTATCAAGTGCCTATAGTATGTCAGGTATTACGTGAGGAACTGGAGAAAAAGCAATGAACAGGATTGACTGTTTGTTGCCTTGTGGCCTCATGGGGGTAAATACAGATTTGTCTGGCTTTATTGTCTTTTCTTATTTTGAACTCTTCAGGTGATAATGGTCTATTTTTCTCAAGTTACTTGCCACTTACACATTTTGCCCTGGTTTTTCCTTTTGATCAGAACTAAGAAGAGAATTACAGTCCACAATGTGGCTACTTCTGCTTCCAGAGAGATGCAATGATCAGTAAAACAAATGTGGAATGTATCTGCTGGGCTCCATCTACATTCTCAGTGGGAGAGATGGGAGCTTGGGGCAGAGGCACTGACCTTGCATATTAACACCATTTCACCCAATTTCCTTCCCGTGAGAAGTTCAGAAGATTAGAGGAGTCTTGGCCAGGCTTGGAATCTATTTGGTTTGTTATCTTTGATGGCTTGGATTGCTTCATCCTAGAGAAATTGGACTTCCTTGTTTAAAGAAAAAAAAAAAAAAAGAACTGAAAAATCTTAAATTGGCACATTGGAATGTTCATGCCATTATCTGAATGGGAATTGCACCTCTGTAAAGCTGAATTGTGGCTGTTGAGTTGACAAGGCAGAAACAGATGGCCTGGGTTTCCTTTGAAATATATGGATGAAGAGAAGAAAGTGACTTGGCCCTTTGTCATTTCAATGGTGCCAAATCCACACAAACAAGGGACTCTGGATGTTTGACCTGAGCTCTAGGATGGGCAGAAGGGGCCCACCCTGGCCTGTGATCTCCAGTACTTGTGGCATGGAGTGTTGTCTAGAACACCCCTGTCCACCAGGCCAGTCTGCCATGTGCTGTCATTTACCTATCTTGCCCTGTTAACTCCTTCCCAGTGGGCTACATCACAGGGTTGGTGGAAGTTCTCACAAATCTCTCTTGCTTCTCATTTTCCCCCTTTATCCCTTTGTTCTTTTATTTTGGAACTCCTTAAAATATAGAAATATTGGATTGGCCAAGAAGTTCATTCCATTTTTTTCTATAACCTGAACAAACTTCTTGACCAACCCAGTATTATTCAGGCTACTTAACCAAGTGGACTGCTCCCATCTTCTTATTGATTGATCGTAAACTCTTGCAGCCTAGAGAGGTATGGAAAGGTTCTTCCCACCTTCCCCTCTCCTCAGACAACACCTCAGCGAGATTGTAGAGATGAGGATCCTACAGTTTTGCCTAGAAACACAACTCAGAGCATAACAAAGTCCCCTATTGGGAAATGCATCTTGACGCTTCACACCAAGCTTTCACAAGTCACGTTTTCTTGAGTCCATCCTCAGTGAAGCTGGTCTCTGAACAGCATTTATTTTTAATATTTATTTGTCTGAGCTGGATCTTAGTTGTGGTGTGCAGAATTTTTTAATTGTGGCCTGTGGGATCTACTTTTCTGACCAGGGATTGATCCTGGGCCCCCTGCATTGGGTGCATGGAGTCCCAGCCACTGGACCACCAGGGAAGTCCCTTGAAGAGCAGCTATAATTTTTCCAGTAGTCATGTATGGATGTAAGACTTGGACTATATTAAAGGCTGAGTGCCAAAGAATTGGTGCTTTCAAACTGTGGTGCTGAAGACTCTTGAAAGTCCCTTGGACAACAAGGAGATCAAACTAGTCAACCCTAAAGGAAATCAACCCTGAATATTCACTGGAAAGACTGAAGTTGAAGCTGAAGCTCCAATACTTTGACCACCTTATGCAAAGAGCAGACTCATTGGAAAAGACCCTGATACTGAGAAATATTGAAGGCAGGAGGAGAAGGGCATGACGGAGGATGAGATGGTTCGATGGCATCTCCAATTCAATGGACATGAGTTTGAGCAATCTCTGGGAGATGGTGAAGGATAGGAAAGCCTGGTGTGCTGCAGTCCATGGGGTCGCAAAGAGTTGGACATGACTTAGCGGCTGAAGAACAACTATAGCAATTGTCCTCAACTGGAGGCAATTTTGCCTCCTAAAGAATATTTGGCACCATTTGGAAATAGTTTTGGTTGTTACACTGGAGTGATCATGTTATTGGCATCTAGTGGGTAGATGCTTATCATCCTACAAGGCAGAATACAGACCCAATATCACAAAGAATGATCTGATTCAGAATGTCTATGGTGCTGAGGTTGAGAAGTCTCACTCTATAGTAAACAAAGCTTTAATACTTTCAGAAATTAAAACAATACATAAGCCATTGTTAAAATTGAAATAAGACTTGATCACTTAATAGTGTGTAGTTGTAAACTCTCAGAGCCCGGATCCTTCTTCTAAAAATAGAGATGTTATTTCTGTTCCACGAGTTCCATAGTGAACTCATGTATATATGACCTGTACACAGCAGTGTCTGCTATTAGTGAACAGTCAGAAAGTCATAGGAAAATATTACTGTAGGAAAAGTTTTACTTCTTAATTTGGCAAAGACAATCAACATCAAGAGCCTCTGAGTACACTAATGACATCAACAGTTCCTCTGGGCATTGTACATTTTTTGCTGCTTTTCAAGTCAGTTAATGAGGAGACTCTAACTTAGGTTGTGTTCCATATAGAATTTCCTGATGATCCCAAGCCTTGCCTTTCCCTCACCTATCTTGGTTTTCAGTGAGTACCCTAATCCTCTGCTCCTCTGTTGTCTCATTTTAGATTCCTCACCAAGTCTGTTGGCTCAGAGTAGGAAAATGGTAAAACTGCTGATGCTTGAGATGCCCTCTGAGGGCTAATTCTGCTCACCTTCATCTGGTAGAAGATAGAGAGAAGTATATTTCTTTGTTATACACAGAATGGCAAAATGATCTTATAATTCTGGAGATCACATGAGTACTTTCTGACTTTAACCTGAAATTTCCTGATTTAGCAGCTCAGATATCCAGGAGGCTGCTTCTTACTGCAGCCACATAGTAAGAATAAGATAGTCTGAAGAACTAAGTGATCCGGAAAGCTGTCCCCGAGATGTCTGAATTTCCCCACGTCCCACTAGTGGAATAAACCATTGGAATAACCAGTGGAATAAGCCTCTGCCTTAGGCAGGCTCCGTGGTATTAATACTTCTACTGGATTCTTCATTTAAAGAAATTCAGCTTCCTTTGAGGGAGAGCCATGGTGCTGGTGAGTGCTGTGTATAGCGACAGCTTGGTGGAGTGGCATCTGGTGTGTCTCTGTATCAAGAAAGCAGCTTGGCATCCCTGTGGGATAGATGTGAAATATTTCTCTGGGATATTTGGAAAGAAATGACTTGAAATGGTCCTGAGCAAACCCACTGATGGCAAGGAGAGCAAATGCTCCCTGATGGTTGGGTGGTGCTCTTTCTAGAACATGCTTCCTTGGGCTGGCCCAGGCCATTCTTCTTGCACCAGAAATGTCTTATGTTCTACTTGGCTTCCTTGTGACTCAGTTTGATTAATTTTAATCCAATTCAAACAACTGTTGTTCGATCCAGTGATGAGCAGGGTTCTGAACTACCAGAAAGAGGGAGATAGATGAGGAGGAGAGAGCCCCTGCTTCCTTCAAGTAGCTGACATCTAGTGGGAGAGACGCATGCACCAAGTGCGGGAAAGGAAGTGACTGAGGGTCAAACAAAGTGCGGAGCAAGTGAAGTTTGCTTGTGGTGGGTGGAGAGGGAGGTGAGGCAAGCTTCTTGGAGGAGGCATCTAATGGTACAGTCCCATGATCAAGACAAAGACAAGATCGTGGCATGAGAAAACTTGCTTTCTAAGTATCTTCCTCTCCCCTAACATCCCCTGCAGCAGGCTTCTCCTTGCCTAGTAAACACTGATTCTATTTTCCTTGTTAAAGGAACCCTTGTATCAAGTTGGGCTCATAGCAGCTTGAAATATGAAACCATATTTTCCAGCTTCCCTGACAGCTAGGTATACGGTTGTCAACTCCTCAGTAATTTTTTAAAATTGGGGTATAATTGCTTTACAATGTGTGTTAGTTTCTGCTTTACAATATTGTGTTAGTTTCTGCTGTTTCAACAAAGTGAATCGGCTACTTGTATACATATGGTCCCTCCTTCCTGAGCCTCCCTCCCACCCTCCAAGCCACCTGTCTAGATCATCACAGAGCACCGAGCTGAGCGCCCTGTGCTATACAGCAGCTTCCCGCTAGCCACCTGTTTTAAACAAGGTAGTATATATATGTCAATCCCACTCTCTCAATTCATCCCACCCTCCTCTTCCCCCACTGTGTCCACACATCCATTCTCTGTGTCTGCTGTGGAACTAGGTTCATCTGTAACATTTTTCTAGACTCTGCATACATGCTTTAATATATGGTATTTATTTTTTTCTTCTGACTTCACTCTGTATGAGACTCTAGGTCTACGAATGAGACTCTACATTTCTACGAATGACCCAGTTTTGCCCATTTTTTATGACCGAGTAATATTCCATTGGGGCTTCCCTGGTTGTATACATGAGATTTGCAAGGGAAGAGCCCTGGGGTACAACAGAGCCCTGGGAACAGCAGTGGGAAGGACATTCAGAGGAGGAAGACCCACTAAAGAACACTAAAAAGGAGGAGGAGGGACAGAGAGTGGATGGAAGGAGAAGCAGGGTGATTTGCTATCATGGAAACCAAGAGAGGATAGAGTTTCAAGGAGAGAGGGGTCAGCAGCGCTACTGAAAAGTCACCAAAGGTCTGAGTCATGCCCTGTGGTGTTTCTTTTCAAGCTTAGACTGAATATCTAACTCTTGGAGCAAAAAACATTTTTGTGTGTGTAGGTGAAGTTTGAAATAGACAAGAGGGGCTCTGGGAGGGAAGACGCTGGAAGAAGCTCAACATGGCCTGAGCAACAAGCAACATCCCAGCTTGGCTGTGGTTCTTACTGGATAACTCAGGACTGTGACATCGGGAAACACCAGAATCACTCTTACTTTGCTAGTAACTATTGGGAACTGAGACTTTTCAGTTTAAGTTCCTAGTAACTTGAGAATTGAGACAGGTAAAAGATGAGCCTATGAAAGTCATTTTTAAAATTTTTATAAAAGAAAGTAGGATGTAAGACCAACCAGTTTAGAAGTGTTCTTACACTGCTTCAGGATATAAGCACCAGAAAAAATGTCTTTCCATTTATTTTTAACAAGACACTATTCCTCCTCACGTTTGCACAGGCAGCTATCTGTCTGGTTTCTGTATTTGAGAAACTTAGCAAAGAAGAGGCAAGTAAGGTGTGTGTGTGTGTGTGTGTGTGTGCGCGCACATGTGCATGTAGGGAGGAGATATACATCAGAGTTTGCGTTTCTGTATACAAAGCTTTTTTAAAAAATTTAATTTTTATTGGAGTATAGTTGCTTCATGATATTGTGTTAGTTTCTACTGTACAGCAAAGTGCATCAGCTATGCATATACATACATTTCTCCTCTTTTGGATTTCATCTCCATTTAGGTCACCACAAACCACTTAGAGTTCCCTGTGCTATACAGTCGGTTCTCATTAGTTACCTATTTTATACATAGCCCTAGCACTCACTGCACCGATCACTCCTTCCATCTGTGGTTCTGGTCCCCAGTGGGCTTGCGTCTTTGCTGGTGGAGTCTGTCCAGAACCCAGAGCTCCTCATCCAGCATGGCATTTCTTGGCCATCATCTCCTGAAAATGCAAGCCCATTCTGATGAAAGGTGGAAATAATAAAATGATAATAAAAACAAGCAATGAAAAGAAGTCTTGAAAAATTCAAGTGAAGGATGGTCACATGTTGGTATTTCAAGAATGGCCAGACTAATAAAATGAGAAATGCTGCCTGGGCTATTGTGACAATGTCATAATGGAGTGGGAGGGACTTGGCAATACAACTCTAGAATGGAGATACCGAGACATTTTACCCCAGAATAGCCCCCATTGGACCCTCTGCTCTCCTGACTTTCTGTAATGAAGAGGGGAGGGTTGCAGAAGGCTCAGAGGGATGTGTTTTTTTCAGATTCATCATGACCTGGCCTTTTCTGGTTATAAAAGCATTATGTGGTCATTCGAGAAAAATTGGAAAATGTGGAAAAATTAAGCCTAGCAATATTTCTTCCATACAGAAGAGATAGATACAGTAAACATTAACATTTCTTTAAAAAGAAATGAAAGTAAGTTGGTTTACAATATTGTGTTAGTTTCAGGTATCCCGTAAAGTGATGATTCACTTTTACATTTTTTTCAATCTAAGAATAATAAAAATGAATTTATTCCAAACTATAACATTTTTGATTGTTTTCTCAAGATAAATCCTTTATTTCTCCACAGCCCCCTCCGTGCCACAGTCACACACGCAGGACTATTTCTCTTGGGGCCCAAATACCCAAAGCTCCTTCTGTCCAGGACTCTCTCCCTCTTCACCCCACTTTCCCAGCCCCACTCATCCTGCCCATCTTAGCTCGGATGTCACCTATTCTAACAATCCTTCCCCGAACCCCACCCAGGATGGAGAATTCGTGTACTTCACTGGATTTCTGTGATAGTTTGTATCTGTATCTTTGTACTTACACTATTTTCATTGATCAGTTAGATAACTGCCTACTCCATTAGGGATATTTTTTGTGTCATACTCATTTTTATTTTCCTGACACCTAGTGTCAGGAAATAGTGCCCAGGAGTAATACCTGGGGCATAGTAGGTCCACAACAGATATTTGCTAAATAAAGGAGCGAATGAATTTAGGAGAGATTTTAGACTTCGTTTGTTCAGTTCCAAGGGTTAAAACTAAGACTAACGGTTAGATACAATGGAAACTAACAATATTGTAAATCAACTACACTTCAACAAAAAGTTGTTTATTTTGAAAAAAAAAACAAACAAAAGCAAAACAGATACAGTGGTGTGACAAATTTCACTTCAGTGAAAGACAAAATTAGAGAATATGAAAAGAGAATAGGGCACTTTGGGAGTTAGTGAGTTCTGGATCCTGAAGTAAAGTGATGTGGCAACCACATCAGACATACTGCAGAGTCTGAGCAACCTCTAGATGAATTAATGTTAATCTAGAGGACTTTTGTTATCTAGAACTAATGTTATCTAGAACTTCTGTTATCTAGAACCAATGTAAATCTAGAGGACTTTCATTGACTATACTAAAGCCGTTGACTGTGTGGATCACAACAAACTATGGAAAATTCTTCAAGAGATGGAAATACCAGACCACCTTACCTGCCTGCTGAGAAACCTGTATGCAGAACAAGAAGCAACAATTAGAACTTGATATGAAACAAGAGACTGGTACAAAATTCGGAAAGGATTACGTCAAGGCTGTATATTGTCACCCTGCTTATTTAACTTATATGCAGAGTACATCATGAGAAATGCTGGGCTGGATGAAGCACAAGCTGGGATCAAGATTGCTGGGAGAAATATCAATAACCTCAGATATGCAGATGACACCTCTTTTACGGCAAAAAGTGAAGAGAAGCTAAAGAATCTCTTGATGAAGGTGAAAGAGGAGAGTGAAAAAGCTGGCTTAAAACTCAACATTCATAAAACAAAGATCGTAGCATGCGATCCCATCACTTCATGGGAAATAGATAGAGAAACAATGGAAACAGTGAGAGACTTTATTTTATTGGGCTCCAAAATCATGGCAGATGGTGACTGCAGCCATGAAATTAAAAGATGCTTGCTCCTTGGAAGAAAAGTTATGACCAACCTAGGCAGCGTATTAAAAAAGGAGAGATACTACTTTGCCAACAAAGGTTGGTCTAGTCAAAGCTATGGTTTTTTTCAGTAGTCATGTTTGGATGTGACGGTTGGACTATAAAGAAGACTGAGTGTCAAAGAATTGATGCTTTTGAATTGTGGTGTTGCAGAAGACTCTTGAGAGACTCTTGGACTGCAAGGAGATCCAACCAGTCTATCCTATAGGAAATCAATCCTCAATATTCATTAGAAGGACTGATGCTGAAATTACTATACTTTGGCCACCTGATGCAAAGAACCAACTCATTAGAAAAGACCCTGATGCTGGAAAAGATTGAAAGCAGGAGGAGAAGGGGATGACAGAAGATGAGATGGTTGGATGTCATCACTGACTCAAGGGACATGAGTCTGAGCAAGCTCTGGGAGATAGTGAAGGACAGGAAAGCCTGGCGTGCTATAGTCCATGGGGTCGCAAAGAGTTGGACGTGACTGAGTGACTGAACAAGAGGACTTTTAAGGCTTTCAATATTCAGATTCCAATGTTTTAAGCTGGCTCAGAGGTTAAAGCATCTGCCTCCAATGCGGGAGACCTGGGTTCGATCCCTGGGTTGGGAAGATCCCCTGGAGAAGGAAATGGCAACCCACTCCAGTATTCTTGCCTGGAGAATCCCATGGATGGAGGAGCCTGGTGGGCTACAGTCCACAGGGCCGCAAAGAGTCAGACACGACTAAGCGACTTCACCTTCACCTTCTAAGCTGTATTTTGGAAGTCATAAAATAATGTAATTTGTGATCAGTAATTTCAAGTCTTGGTAGCTTTGACTGAGGTCTGGCCCTTAGGTACTTATAGATAAGATCAGAGATCTCACTTCAGTTTTTGTGGGCAGAGGATAGAAGTGAAGTGTGACACCACTGGTCCTTTCTAGCCTCAGTGGATGCAGAATCCTCCCCTTTCGTGGGGACCACATCTTAAATCCTTCAGCCCAAACCATCCATCCGGGGTCCATGCAGCACACATTTTTGGAGTTTAAAACTTTCCTTGGTCATCTCATCTCTATGGTTTTAATCTAATAATATTTGGTTTTGTACTTTTACAATACAGTTTCAAGCTTGCTGTGTAACATATTATTTTAAATTTTCTTCTAACATTTTATCATTTATGTCATATTTTATGTTTTCAATAAGTAATAGATGTAATAATGAACAGAGGTAATAAAACAGGTCTCCCTTCTCTTGTTTTCGTCTAGTCCTTGAGTTCCTATTTCCAGAGGCAGTCACCTTTGTCAGATTTTTATATCCCTTTCCAAAGATTGTGTTTGGACATATAAGCAAATATATCTTTCTTTTCTTATAGGAATAGTAGCTAGCATGTGATATTTGTTTTTACATCCTGCTTTAAAAAAGTTACAATACAGCTCAGAAAGAGTTCCATATTGGTTCTTGTAATGAAGTGATGTCTTTTTGGAGGCTCCACCATATTTCATAGCATGGAAATTCCCGAATTGGTTTTACCGACTCTGTTATTGAGTCCTTGAAATTTAGTCCTTGTCTGGTCTTTTGCTATCATACGTAAGCCACAATCCCTGTGCACCATGTATATGAATACACAAGTGAATTTATAGGTAGAAAAAATTCCTACAAGCAGGACTGATAAATGATAGGGTATGTACAGTTCATCCTTTGCTAATGGCATTAGTATTTATTAGCATGAGGGAGAGTAACAATGATTCACTTAGTCGTTTGCTNAAAAAAAAAAAAAAAGAACTGAAAAATCTTAAATTGGCACATTGGAATGTTCATGCCATTATCTGAATGGGAATTGCACCTCTGTAAAGCTGAATTGTGGCTGTTGAGTTGACAAGGCAGAAACAGATGGCCTGGGTTTCCTTTGAAATATATGGATGAAGAGAAGAAAGTGACTTGGCCCTTTGTCATTTCAATGGTGCCAAATCCACACAAACAAGGGACTCTGGATGTTTGACCTGAGCTCTAGGATGGGCAGAAGGGGCCCACCCTGGCCTGTGATCTCCAGTACTTGTGGCATGGAGTGTTGTCTAGAACACCCCTGTCCACCAGGCCAGTCTGCCATGTGCTGTCATTTACCTATCTTGCCCTGTTAACTCCTTCCCAGTGGGCTACATCACAGGGTTGGTGGAAGTTCTCACAAATCTCTCTTGCTTCTCATTTTCCCCCTTTATCCCTTTGTTCTTTTATTTTGGAACTCCTTAAAATATAGAAATATTGGATTGGCCAAGAAGTTCATTCCATTTTTTTCTATAACCTGAACAAACTTCTTGACCAACCCAGTATTATTCAGGCTACTTAACCAAGTGGACTGCTCCCATCTTCTTATTGATTGATCGTAAACTCTTGCAGCCTAGAGAGGTATGGAAAGGTTCTTCCCACCTTCCCCTCTCCTCAGACAACACCTCAGCGAGATTGTAGAGATGAGGATCCTACAGTTTTGCCTAGAAACACAACTCAGAGCATAACAAAGTCCCCTATTGGGAAATGCATCTTGACGCTTCACACCAAGCTTTCACAAGTCACGTTTTCTTGAGTCCATCCTCAGTGAAGCTGGTCTCTGAACAGCATTTATTTTTAATATTTATTTGTCTGAGCTGGATCTTAGTTGTGGTGTGCAGAATTTTTAAATTGTGGCCTGTGGGATCTACTTTCTGACCAGGGATTGATCCTGGGCCCCCTGCATTGGGTGCATGGAGTCCCAGCCACTGGACCACCAGGGAAGTCCCTTGAAGAGCAGCTATAATTTTTCCAGTAGTCATGTATGGATGTAAGACTTGGACTATATTAAAGGCTGAGTGCCAAAGAATTGGTGCTTTCAAACTGTGGTGCTGAAGACTCTTGAAAGTCCCTTGGACAACAAGAAGATCAAACTAGTCAACCCTAAAGGAAATCAACCCTGAATATTCACTGGAAAGACTGAAGTTGAAGCTGAAGCTCCAATACTTTGACCACCTTATGCAAAGAGCAGACTCATTGGAAAAGACCCTGATACTGAGAAATATTGAAGGCAGGAGGAGAAGGGCATGACGGAGGATGAGATGGTTCGATGGCATCTCCAATTCAATGGACATGAGTTTGAGCAATCTCTGGGAGATGGTGAAGGATAGGAAAGCCTGGTGTGCTGCAGTCCATGGGGTCGCAAAGAGTTGGACATGACTTAGCGGCTGAAGAACAACTATAGCAATTGTCCTCAACTGGAGGCAATTTTGTCTCCTAAAGAATATTTGGCACCATTTGGAAATAGTTTTGGTTGTTACACTGGAGTGATCATGTTATTGGCATCTAGTGGGCAGATGCTTATCATCCTACAAGGCAGAATACAGACCCAATATCACAAAGAATGATCTGATTCAGAATGTCTATGGTGCTGAGGTTGAGAAGTCTCACTCTATAGTAAACAAAGCTTTAATACTTTCAGAAATTAAAACAATACATAAGCCATTGTTAAAATTGAAATAAGACTTGATCACTTAATAGTGTGTAGTTGTAAACTCTCAGAGCCCGGATCCTTCTTCTAAAAATAGAGATGTTATTTCTGTTCCACGAGTTCCATAGTGAACTCATGTATATATGACCTGTACACAGCAGTGTCTGCTATTACTGAACAGTCAGAAAGTCATAGGAAAATATTACTGTAGGAAAAGTTTTACTTCTTAATTTGGCAAAGACAATCAACATCAAGAGCCTCTGAGTACACTAATGACATCAACAGTTCCTCTGGGCATTGTACATTTTTTGCTGCTTTTCAAGTCAGTTAATGAGGAGACTCTAACTTAGGTTGTGTTCCATATAGAATTTCCTGATGATCCCAAGCCTTGCCTTTCCCTCACCTATCTTGGTTTTCAGTGAGTACCCTAATCCTCTGCTCCTCTGTTGTCTCATTTTAGATTCCTCACCAAGTCTGTTGGCTCAGAGTAGGAAAATGGTAAAACTGCTGATGCTTGAGATGCCCTCTGAGGGCTAATTCTGCTCACCTTCATCTGGTAGAAGATAGAGAGAAGTATATTTCTTTGTTATACACAGAATGGCAAAATGATCTTATAATTCTGGAGATCACATGAGTACTTTCTGACTTTAACCTGAAATTTCCTGATTTAGCAGCTCAGATATCCAGGAGGCTGCTTCTTACTGCAGCCACATAGTAAGAATAAGATAGTCTGAAGAACTAAGTGATCCGGAAAGCTGTCCCCGAGATGTCTGAATTTCCCCATGTCCCACTAGTGGAATAAACCATTGGAATAACCAGTGGAATAAGCCTCTGCCTTAGGCAGGCTCCGTGGTATTTATACTTCTACTGGATTCTTCATTTAAAGAAATTCAGCTTCCTTTGAGGGAGAGCCATGGTGCTGGTGAGTGCTGTGTATAGCGACAGCTTGGTGGAGTGGCATCTGGTGTGTCTCTGTATCAAGAAAGCAGCTTGGCATCCCTGTGGGATAGATGTGAAATATTTCTCTGGGATATTTGGAAAGAAATGACTTGAAATGGTCCTGAGCAAACCCACTGATGGCAAGGAGAGCAAATGCTCCCTGATGGTTGGGTGGTGCTCTTTCTAGAACATGCTTCCTTGGGCTGGCCCAGGCCATTCTTCTTGCACCAGAAATGTCTTATGTTCTACTTGGCTTCCTTGTGACTCAGTTTGATTAATTTTAATCCAATTAAAACAACTGTTGTTCGATCCAGTGATGAGCAGGGTTCTGAACTACCAGAAAGAGGGAGATAGATGAGGAGGAGAGAGCCCCTGCTTCCTTCAAGTAGCNATCTTGGTTTTCAGTGAGTACCCTAATCCTCTGCTCCTCTGTTGTCTCATTTTAGATTCCTCACCAAGTCTGTTGGCTCAGAGTAGGAAAATGGTAAAATTGCTGATGCTTGAGATGCCCTCTGAGGGCTAATTCTGCTCACCTTCATCTGGTAGAAGATAGAGAGAAGTATATTTCTTTGTTATACACAGAATGGCAAAATGATCTTATAATTCTGGAGATCACATGAGTACTTTCTGACTTTAACCTGAAATTTCCTGATTTAGCAGCTCAGATATCCAGGAGGCTGCTTCTTACTGCAGCCACATAGTAAGAATAAGATAGTCTGAAGAACTAAGTGATCCGGAAAGCTGTCCCCGAGATGTCTGAATTTCCCCACGTCCCACTAGTGGAATAAACCATTGGAATAACCAGTGGAATAAGCCTCTGCCTTAGGCAGGCTCCGTGGTATTTATACTTCTACTGGATTCTTCATTTAAAGAAATTCAGCTTCCTTTGAGGGAGAGCCATGGTGCTGGTGAGTGCTGTGTATAGAGACAGCTTGGTGGAGTGGCATCTGGTGTGTCTCTGTATCAAGAAAGCAGCTTGGCATCCCTGTGGGATAGATGTGAAATATTTCTCTGGGATATTTGGAAAGAAATGACTTGAAATGGTCCTGAGCAAACCCACTGATGGCAAGGAGAGCAAATGCTCCCTGATGGTTGGGTGGTGCTCTTTCTAGAACATGCTTCCTTGGGCTGGCCCAGGCCATTCTTCTTGCACCAGAAATGTCTTATGTTCTACTTGGCTTCCTTGTGACTCAGTTTGATTAATTTTAATCCAATTAAAACAACTGTTGTTCGATCCAGTGATGAGCAGGGTTCTGAACTACCAGAAAGAGGGAGATAGATGAGGAGGAGAGAGCCCCTGCTTCCTTCAAGTAGCTGACATCTAGTGGGAGAGACGCATGCACCAAGTGCGGGAAAGGAAGTGACTGAGGGTCAAACAAAGTGCGGAGCAAGTGAAGTTTGCTTGTAGTGGGTGGAGAGGGAGGTGAGGCAAGCTTCTTGGAGGAGGCATCTAATGGTACAGTCCCATGATCAAGACAAAGACAAGATCGTGGCATGAGAAAACTTGCTTTCTAAGTATCTTCCTCTCCCCTAACATCCCCTGCAGCAGGCTTCTCCTTGCCTAGTAAACACTGATTCTATTTTCCTTGTTAAAGGAACCCTTGTATCAAGTTGGGCTCATAGCAGCTTGAAATATGAAACCATATTTTCCAGCTTCCCTGACAGCTAGGTATACGGTTGTCAACTCCTCAGTAATTTTTTAAAATTGGGGTATAATTGCTTTACAATGTGTGTTAGTTTCTGCTTTACAATATTGTGTTAGTTTCTGCTGTTTCAACAAAGTGAATCGGCTACTTGTATACATATGGTCCCTCCTTCCTGAGCCTCCCTCCCACCCTCCAAGCCACCTGTCTAGATCATCACAGAGCACCGAGCTGAGCGCCCTGTGCTATACAGCAGCTTCCCGCTAGCCACCTGTTTTAAACAAGGTAGTATATATATGTCAATCCCACTCTCTCAATTCATCCCACCCTCCTCTTCCCCCACTGTGTCCACACATCCATTCTCTGTGTCTGCTGTGGAACTAGGTTCATCTGTAACATTTTTCTAGACTCTGCATACATGCTTTAATATATGGTATTTATTTTTTTCTTCTGACTTCACTCTGTATGAGACTCTAGGTCTACGAATGAGACTCTACATTTCTACGAATGACCCCGTTTTGCCCATTTTTTATGACCGAGTAATATTCCATTGGGGCTTCCCTGGTTGTATATATGAGATTTGCAAGGGAAGAGCCCTGGGGTACAACAGAGCCCTGGGAACAGCAGTGGGAAGGACATTCAGAGGAGGAAGACCCACTAAAGAACACTAAAAAGGAGGAGGAGGAACAGAGAGTGGATGGAAGGAGAAGCAGGGTGATTTGCTATCATGGAAACCAAGAGAGGATAGAGTTTCAAGGAGAGAGGGGTCAGCAGCGCTACTGAAAAGTCACCAAAGGTCTGAGTCATGCCCTGTGGTGTTTCTTTTCAAGCTTAGACTGAATATCTAACTCTTGGAGCAAAAAACATTTTTGTGTGTGTGGGTGAAGTTTGAAATAGACAAGAGGGGCTCTGGGAGGGAAGACGCTGGAAGAAGCTCAACATGGCCTGAGCAACAAGCAACATCCCAGCTTGGCTGTGGTTCTTACTGGATAACTCAGGACTGTGACATCGGGAAACACCAGAATCACTCTTACTTTGCTAGTAACTATTGGGAACTGAGACTTTTCAGTTTAAGTTCCTAGTAACTTGAGAATTGAGACAGGTAAAAGATGAGCCTATGAAAGTCATTTTTAAAATTTTTATAAAAGAAAGTAGGATGTAAGACCAACCAGTTTAGAAGTGTTCTTACACTGCTTCAGGATATAAGCACCAGAAAAAATGTCTTTCCATTTATTTTTAACAAGACACTATTCCTCCTCACGTTTGCACAGGCAGCTATCTGTCTGGTTTCTGTATTTGAGAAACTTAGCAAAGAAGAGGCAAGTAAGGTGTGTGTGTGTGTGTGTGTGTGTGCGCGCACATGTGCATGTAGGGAGGAGATATACATCAGAGTTTGCGTTTCTGTATACAAAGCTTTTTTAAAAAATTTAATTTTTATTGGAGTATAGTTGCTTCATGATATTGTGTTAGTTTCTACTGTACAGCAAAGTGCATCAGCTATGCATATACATACATTTCTCCTCTTTTGGATTTCATCTCCATTTAGGTCACCACAAAGCACTTAGAGTTCCCTGTGCTATACAGTCGGTTCTCATTAGTTACCTATTTTATACATAGCCCTAGCACTCACTGCACCGATCACTCCTTCCATCTGTGGTTCTGGTCCCCAGTGGGCTTGTGTCTTTGCTGGTGGAGTCTGTCCAAAACCCAGAGCTCCTCATCCAGCATGGCATTTCTTGGCCATCATCTCCTGAAAATGCAAGCCCATTCTGATGAAAGGTGGAAATAATAAAATGATAATAAAAACAAGCAATGAAAAGAAGTCTTGAAAAATTCAAGTGAAGGATGGTCACATGTTGGTATTTCAAGAATGGCCAGACTAATAAAATGAGAAATGCTGCCTGGGCTATTGTGACAATGTCATAATGGAGTGGGAGGGACTTGGCAATACAACTCTAGAATGGAGATACCGAGACATTTTACCCCAGAAGAGCCCCCATTGGACCCTCTGCTCTCCTGACTTTCTGTAATGAAGAGGGGAGGGTTGCAGAAGGCTCAGAGGGATGTGTTTTTTTCAGATTCATCATGACCTGGCCTTTTCTGGTTATAAAAGCATTATGTGGTCATTCGAGAAAAATTGGAAAATGTGGAAAAATTAAGCCTAGCAATATTTCTTCCATACAGAAGAGATAGATACAGTAAACATTAACATTTCTTTAAAAAGAAATGAAAGTAAGTTGGTTTACAATATTGTGTTAGTTTCAGGTATCCCGTAAAGTGATGATTCACTTTTACATTTTTTTCAATCTAAGAATAATAAAAATGAATTTATTCCAAACTATAACATTTTTGATTGTTTTCTCAAGATAAATCCTTTATTTCTCCACAGCCCCCTCCGTGCCACAGTCACACACGCAGGACTATTTCTCTTGGGGCCCAAATACCCAAAGCTCCTTCTGTCCAGGACTCTCTCCCTCTTCACCCCACTTTCCCAGCCCCACTCATCCTGCCCATCTTAGCTCGGATGTCACCTATTCTAACAATCCTTCCCCGAACCCCACCCAGGATGGAGAATTCGTGTACTTCACTGGATTTCTGTGATAGTTTGTATCTGTATCTTTGTACTTACACTATTTTCATTGATCAGTTAGATAACTGCCTACTCCATTAGGGATATTTTTTGTGTCATACTCATTTTTATTTTCCTGACACCTAGTGTCAGGAAATAGTGCCCAGGAGTAATACCTGGGGCATAGTAGGTCCACAACAGATATTTGCTAAATAAAGGAGCGAATGAATTTAGGAGAGATTTTAGACTTCGTTTGTTCAGTTCCAAGGGTTAAAACTAAGACTAACGGTTAGATACAATGGAAACTAACAATATTGTAAATCAACTACACTTCAACAAAAAGTTGTTTATTTTGAAAAAAAAAAAAACAAACAAAAGCAAAACAGATACAGTGGTGTGACAAATTTCACTTCAGTGAAAGACAAAATTAGAGAATATGAAAAGAGAATAGGGCACTTTGGGAGTTAGTGAGTTCTGGATCCTGAAGTAAAGTGATGTGGCAACCACATCAGACATACTGCAGAGTCTGAGCAACCTCTAGATGAATTAATGTTAATCTAGAGGACTTTTGTTATCTAGAACTAATGTTATCTAGAACTTCTGTTATCTAGAACCAATGTAAATCTAGAGGACTTTCATTGACTATACTAAAGCCGTTGACTGTGTGGATCACAACAAACTATGGAAAATTCTTCAAGAGATGGAAATACCAGACCACCTTACCTGCCTGCTGAGAAACCTGTATGCAGAACAAGAAGCAACAATTAGAACTTGATATGAAACAAGAGACTGGTACAAAATTCGGAAAGGATTACGTCAAGGCTGTATATTGTCACCCTGCTTATTTAACTTATATGCAGAGTACATCATGAGAAATGCTGGGCTGGATGAAGCACAAGCTGGAATCAAGATTGCTGGGAGAAATATCAATAACCTCAGATATGCAGATGACACCTCTTTTACGGCAAAAAGTGAAGAGAAGCTAAAGAATCTCTTGATGAAGGTGAAAGAGGAGAGTGAAAAAGCTGGCTTAAAACTCAACATTCATAAAACAAAGATCGTAGCATGCGATCCCATCACTTCATGGGAAATAGATAGAGAAACAATGGAAACAGTGAGAGACTTTATTTTATTGGGCTCCAAAATCATGGCAGATGGTGACTGCAGCCATGAAATTAAAAGATGCTTGCTCCTTGGAAGAAAAGTTATGACCAACCTAGGCAGCGTATTAAAAAAGGAGAGATACTACTTTGCCAACAAAGGTTGGTCTAGTCAAAGCTATGGTTTTTTTCAGTAGTCATGTTTGGATGTGACGGTTGGACTATAAAGAAGATTGAGTGTCAAAGAATTGATGCTTTTGAATTGTGGTGTTGCAGAAGACTCTTGAGAGACTCTTGGACTGCAAGGAGATCCAACCAGTCTATCCTATAGGAAATCAATCCTCAATATTCATTAGAAGGACTGATGCTGAAATTCCTAAACTTTGGCCACCTGATGCAAAGAACCAACTCATTAGAAAAGACCCTGATGCTGGAAAAGATTGAAAGCAGGAGGAGAAGGGGATGACAGAAGATGAGATGGTTGGATGTCATCACTGACTCAAGGGACATGAGTCTGAGCAAGCTCTGGGAGATAGTGAAGGACAGGAAAGCCTGGCGTGCTATAGTCCATGGGGTCGCAAAGAGTTGGACGTGACTGAGTGACTGAACAAGAGGACTTTTAAGGCTTTCAATATTCAGATTCCAATGTTTTAAGCTGGCTCAGAGGTTAAAGCATCTGCCTCCAATGCGGGAGACCTGGGTTCGATCCCTGGGTTGGGAAGATCCCCTGGAGAAGGAAATGGCAACCCACTCCAGTATTCTTGCCTGGAGAATCCCATGGATGGAGGAGCCTGGTGGGCTACAGTCCACAGGGCCGCAAAGAGTCAGACACGACTAAGCGACTTCACCTTCACCTTCTAAGCTGTATTTTGGAAGTCATAAAATAATGTAATTTGTGATCAGTAATTTCAAGTCTTGGTAGCTTTGACTGAGGTCTGGCCCTTAGGTACTTATAGATAAGATCAGAGATCTCACTTCAGTTTTTGTGGGCAGAGGATAGAAGTGAAGTGTGACACCACTGGTCCTTTCTAGCCTCAGTGGATGCAGAATCCTCCCCTTTCGTGGGGACCACATCTTAAATCCTTCAGCCCAAACCATCCATCCGGGGTCCATGCAGCACACATTTTTGGAGTTTAAAACTTTCCTTGGTCATCTCATCTCTATGGTTTTAATCTAATAATATTTGGT
This sequence comes from Oreotragus oreotragus, assembly GCA_006410675.1. Taxonomy (NCBI): domain Eukaryota; kingdom Metazoa; phylum Chordata; class Mammalia; order Artiodactyla; family Bovidae; genus Oreotragus; species Oreotragus oreotragus. Next base: position 242,541 of record SJYX01021549.1, on the reverse strand, counting down.
TTTGTACTTTTACAATACAGTTTCAAGCTTGCTGTGTAACATATTATTTTAAATTTTCTTCTAACATTTTATCATTTATGTCATATTTTATGTTTTCAATAAGTAATAGATGTAATAATGAACAGAGGTAATAAAACAGGTCTCCCTTCTCTTGTTTTCGTCTAGTCCTTGAGTTCCTATTTCCAGAGGCAATCACCTTTGTCAGATTTTTATATCCCTTTCCAAAGATTGTGTTTGGACATATAAGCAAATATATCTTTCTTTTCTTATAGGAATAGTAGCTAGCATGTGATATTTGTTTTTACATCCTGCTTTAAAAAAGTTACAATACAGCTCAGAAAGAGTTCCATATTGGTTCTTGTAATGAAGTGATGTCTTTTTGGAGGCTCCACCATATTTCATAGCATGGAAATTCCCGAATTGGTTTTACCAACTCTGTTATTGAGTCCTTGAAATTTAGTCCTTGTCTGGTCTTTTGCTATCATACGTAAGCCACAATCCCTGTGCACCATGTATATGAATACACAAGTGAATTTATAGGTAGAAAAAATTCCTACAAGCAGGACTGATAAATGATAGGGTATGTACAGTTCATCCTTTGCTAATGGCATTAGTATTTATTAGCATGAGGGAGAGTAACAATGATTCACTTAGTCGTTTGCTGTATCAGTCACTAAGCATCTTTCGCCGTCTATGGGGTCGCACAGAGTCGGACACGACTGAAGCGACTTAGCAGCAGCAGCAGCAGCAGCAGCAGCAGCAGCAGCAGCAGCAAGTAATATATCTCACTCCTGCCTCACGACACTGAGGGAGGTACTATTATCATCTCCATTTTCCCAAAGGAGGAAACAGGTATAGAGAGAGCAAGTAAATACAACAAACAGAAAAACTTAGACTCAACTCAGGCAACTGGGCAGCTTAGGGTTCTTCACTGCCTCTTTGCCCTTCAGGGTGGCTGGACCACCAATGAATGAAAGGAAAGCACACTTTACAGACAGAGACAGACACACTTACAAAGGCATGCTTCAGTTTAGAGCTTCAGTTTAAAGCTGGGTAATGAACCCTTTTGAAGTCCTTGCAGAAGAATAACTTGTGATAAATTCTCTTCCAAGAAAATAGCAGAAGTACCAAGTACCAAGGTTTTGAAAATGCATCTCCTTGTGGTTAGTCAAACATGTTGACTGTGATACCCTATTTGAAAAATAAGAAGAGGACCTCAGAATAAATGAGCAATAGCATTTCTCCTTAGTTCACAGCCTGTGAAAGCTACTGTCTCCTCAAAGACAAATGGTGCCTTTGCCCTTTACTGGTGGGCTTTAAGCCCATTGGTTTCATCCCACTAGACCAAAGCTATTTTGAAGCCAAAAACGAATCATACAATTCAGTTGGATCCTTTCCCTGTCACCCATGATGAAGACTTTTTTTTCTTTAAACCAGGAAAGGACAAAATCATGATATTTTCAGAATACTTTGTTACTGGAGTCTGATCTGACCTGAAAGAGTAAAAAAGCCAGTTCAGGGCTTTCTCACACATAATTGTGTATCACAACATTGTACCTATGGGTGTCCTTTTGAAATTGCGACTGAAAAAGAAATACTGTATGATCTTTTGGATTTTCAGACTCCACTGATGAACAAACTCCCCCTCCTAAGAAAGTTTGTTCATTCTTGCACTCATTCAATAACCACTCATGAATGTCTAGTGTATGTTCATTATTGTGCTAGGCAGTGGACAAGAGGTAGGGCCAGACAGACATAGCCCCACCCTCACTACTGGTCAAGTCTGTAAGAGGCTGCATGAGGCTAGGGGAGGGAAATCTGGACTGGGCCAGTTCCTTCTTAGCAAGCAAATATTCTCTTTTGGGATGTGATGTGGAGGAATGGCCACATATGTGGCAAGTCTACAAACCTAAAGGGAAAATGTTGGCATGTAAACTTGAGATAACAGTAGAACTGGGTTCAAGAATGACAAGTTCAAAAAGATGAGATGGGAATCTTGTCAACTTTTCTACATATGCCTACAGGTCCCCTTTCAACTAAGATTTTAAAATATTGAGACTTTCTTAGAAAGATGTATTAAAACAATAGCAAATATGAGGCTATCCTAATTGCCATTTGTAAATTGTTTCCACTTTCCCACTTAGGTTCTTTTTCTTTTTAAATTTATTTTTAATTGGAGGATAATTGCTTTCCAACATTGTGTTGGTTTCTGCCATACATCTACATGAATCACCCTACTGCTGCTGCTGCTGCTGCTGCTAAGTCGCTTCAGTCGTGTCCAACTCTGTGCGACCCCATAGACGGCAACCCACCAGGCTCCCCCATCTCTGGGATTCTCCAGGCAAGAACACTGGAGTGGGTTGCCATTTCCTTCTCTAGTGCATGAAAGTGAAAAGTGAAAGTGAAGTAGCTCAGTCGTGTCCAACTCTTCAAGACCCCATGGACTGCAGCCTAACAGGCTCCTCCATCCATGGGATTTTCCAGACAAGAGTACTGGAGTGGGGTGCCATTGAGGTAAACATATGTCCCCTTCCTCTTGAACCTCTCTCTCACCTCCCACCCCATCCCACATATCTAGGTTGTTACAGAGGACCAGGTTTGCAGCAAATTTGCGTAGTGCAGCAAATTGCCACTGGCTGTCTGTTTTACATATGGTAATGTGTATGTTTCAATACTACTCTCTCAATTCATCTCACCTTCTCCTTCCTGCACTGTGTCCACAAGTCTGTTCTGTATGTCTGCAGATATTTTCAAACATAGGCTGTGGCAACTGGAAAACTTATAAATGATTTCTTTTGGCATTTGTAGTCATCTGTGATAGGGGAAAAGATATTTAAAACCAAACAACTCGAGGTCCCAAGGTTGGTGCGAGAATAGAAGTAACTTGATGGCAAAAGGAAACACAACATACAGGTTAAATGTTTTCACGAGGCTGTGGTTCCCTTTAGCTGAGATTACCCACAAGTTTCATTATGTCAAGGTATTTTTCCTCCCTTGGTGATTCCGTCAGAATCTCTGATGAAAGGATCCTTGAGGTCTCTTCAATTCCAGACAGGCTCAGGGAACCTCTGACCCTTCATCAAAGTCTGAAAACTAATGGAGCAATTCCCTGCTCCTGGAACTGAAAGAATGCTCTGCCTTTGACTTGAGCAGGGCTGCTGCGTGATGAATAAGGCACTTAATGAGTAGAGAAATGGGCAGGTCATGGTCAGAGGTGCAGCCAGGTCTAGGACATGATGGAGTAAAGAGATCCATTTTGCTTGTGACTTCTTTGCACTCAAGGAGGTGAAATTGCTCCTGTTTTCTGAAGTGCCCTTGTTTCTTCTGCATTTTGCAAAATGGAGGATAATTTTATACATTGGTGTCTGGGAAATACAGCCTTTAAAATAATGACTTGGTTCTAATCTGTGAAGTTTCTTATTTGGACTCCTAAGCAGGAGAACTTGCTGCTCCTTTCCTGATTTTGGTGGAAAAGTGTGAATATGAGTCTTTTTAACCTTGATGGTAAAACTTCTGATTCTTTGTAGTTGAGACCAGTAGCTCAATTTACTGCTGATGACTTTAAATCCCTGACTGTGGGTTCGACTGATGACACTTCTAGTGGTGAGGCATCATCTCCCTGTCTCTGCCCATGGAATGAGAAGTGATTTGCCCTTGCTCTGAATGCCTGGTACCATGGTGATCTTTATGCAAAGCTGGATGATGAGCAATATCTATCTCATTTAGCTGCCAAATTGCCTTTGTGGTTATGATCACTTCAGTCCTGGGAAATGCACATTGGTATTCTGCTCTAATCCAGAAAGCACTGAGATGGGGTATTTTTCTCCCTCTTGCACAGGCTGTAATCAGTCCCTGAAGAGAGTTTATCTACCACATGCATTAGCTGCGATAGGGATCAGCTGAAAGGGGTGGAAACTATCTATAGTTTTATCAATCCCAGGCTCCCAATGCAAGAGACTGCAAAGAAGATCCATTTCTATGCACTGGAACCAGCTTATGAACATAAAGTAAACATGAGTAGCTACAGGAAACCTTCTAGTAAATTCAGGAGCGATGGATCTTTTTTCACTTTCATTTTCCTGGAGAATCATTCTCTTACGTTAATGAGGATTTTATACCTTAATTTCTTTGTGGGAGGCAGCACAGGAAGTGATGAATGGAAAGATTTTAAATTTAATTCAAACCTTTTCAATGATTCAAAGCTACTCTGGTTAATGATGTCATTCACAACAATAGAACTAACTTGATGGTAGACATGCATGTGATAGTGTTGTGGTTTGGTTAGTTAATTTGAGCTACAGGCAGCAAGTGAGGTTTGGTGGTAAGAAAGCCACTCATGACTATCCAGGCTTAGATTCATGGCTGTAGTAATGGGGAGAAAAACAGACTTCCTAGGCCTCTTGTATAAGTAAGCCAGTCTGTCACTTAGAATTGTTATACACTTTCCCCTCCTATATCTGTCTCTGTGATCTCACCTCTTCACTTTTCAGCCCGTTTACCTTCTCTTACTCTCATCTTTCTTATTCTCAGGCCCCAGGGAGCTCTGTTTCATGTCTTTTCTCTTCTTTTCCCACTTTATCAAGCACTGAAGGCCATATAATTCATTACCTAAACCAGCGATTGGCAAACTTTTTCCGTAAAAGACCCAGTTAGTAAATATTTTAGGCTTTGTGGGCCATACATTCTTTGTCTCAACTACTCAACTCTGTCTGTATAGCAGGAAAACAGCCACAGAGTTTATGTCAACAGTAGGCATGGCTGTGTGCCAGTAAAATGTTATTAGGGATCCTGACAAAAGATTTCCATGTAATTTCATGTCATGAAATATTCTTCTTCTTAATTTTTTCCACTTTTTAAAAATGCAAAAACCATTCTTCACTTTGGGTATAAAAACACAGGTGCTGGGCTTGACTTGCTCTGAACGCTCTGGTTTACTGACCCTTTAAATCACTGTGTTCTCAACACTCTTGATTTCTTTACTACATTTTTTTTTCTGCTCAGTGACCCAGAAAAACCTCAACACTGGGGCTTTCTCACAGTTATCCAAGCCTATGCCCCAACCAGTAATGCTGAAGAAGCTGAAGTTGAACGGTTTTATGATGACCTACAAGACCTTTTAGAACTAACACCCAAAAAATATGTCCTTTTCATTATAGGGGACTGGAATGCTAAAGTACAAAGTCAAGAAACACCTGGAGTAACAGGCAAATTTGGCCTTGGAATGCGGAATGAAGCAGGGCAAAGACTAATAGAGTTTTGCCAAGAAAATGCACTGGTCATAGCAAACACCCTCTTCCAGCAACACAAGAGAAGACTCTACACATGGACATCACCAGATGGTCAACACCGAAATCAGATTGATTATATTCTTTGCAGCCAAAGATGGAGAAGCTCTATACAGTCAACAAAAACAAGACCAGGAGCTGACTGTGGCTCAGATCATGAACTCCTTATTTCCAAATTCAGACTTAAATTGAAGAAAGTAGGGAAAACCGCTAGACCATTCAGGTATGACCTAAATCAAATCCCTTATGATTATACAGTGGAAGTGAGAAATAGATTTAAGGGCCTAGATCTGATAGACAGAGTTCCTGATGAACTATGGAATGAGGTTCGTGACATTGTACAGGAGACAGGGATCAAGACCATCCCCATGGAAAAGAAATGCAAAAAAGCAAAATGGCTGTCTGGAGAAGCCTTACAAATAGCACTGAAAAGAAGAGAGGCGAAAAGCAAAGGAGAAAAGAAAAGATATAAGCATCTGAATGCAGAGTTCCAAAGAATAGCAAGAAGAGATAAGAAAGCCTTCTTCAGCAATCAATGCAAAGAGATAGAGGAAAACAACAGAATGGGAAAGACTAGAGATCTCTTCAAGAGAATTGGAGATACCAAGGGAACATTTCATGCAAAGATGGGCTCGATAAAGGATAGAAATGGTATGGACCTAACAGAAGCAGAAGATATTAAGAAGAGGTGGCAAGAATACACAGAAGAACTGTACAGAAAAGATCTTCACGACCCAGATAATCATGAGGATGTGATCACTAATCTAGAGCCAGACATCTTGGAATGTGAAGTCAAGTGGGCCTTAGAAAGCATCACTAAGAACAAAGCTAGTGGAGGTGATGGAATTCCAGTTGAGCTGTTTCAAATCCTGGAAGATGATGCTGTGAAAGTGCTGCACTCAATATGCCAGCAAATTTGGAAAACTCAGCAGTGGCCACAGGACTGGAAAAGGTCAGTTTTCATTCCAATTCCAAAGAAAGGCAATGCCAAAGAATGCTCAAACTACCGCACAATTGCACTCATCTCACACGCTAGTAAAGTAATGCTCAAAATTCTCCAAGCCAGGCTTCAGCAATATGTGAACCGTGAACTCCCTGATGTTCAAGCTGGTTTTAGAACAGGCAGAGGAACCAGAGATCAAATTGCCAACATCCGCTGGATCATGGAAAAAGCAAGAGAGTTCCAGAAAAACATCTATTTCTGCTTTATTGACTATGCCAAAGCCTTTGACTGTGTGGATCACAATAAACTGTGGAAAATTCTGAAAGAGATGGGAATACCAGACCACCTAACCTGCCTCTTGAGAAATCTGTATGCAGGTCAGGAAGCAACAGTTAGAACTGGACATGGAACAACAGACTGGTTCCAAATAGGAAAAGGAGTACGTCAAGGCTGTATATTGTCTCCCTGCTTATTTAACTTATATGCAGAGTACATCATGAGAAACGCTGGACTGGAAGAAACACAAGCTGGAATCAAGATTGCCGGGAGAAATATCAATAACCTCAGATATGCTGATGACACCACCCTTATGGCAGAAAGTGAGGAGGAGCTAAAAAGCCTCTTGATGAAAGTGAAGGAGGAGAGCGAAAAAGTTGGCTTAAAGCTCAACATTCAGAAAACGAAGATCATGGCATCCGGTCCCATCACTTCATGGGAAATAGATGGGGAAACAGTGGAAACAGTGTCAGACTTTATTTTTTTGGGCTCCAAAATCACTGCAGATGGTGACTGCAGCCATGAAATTAAAAGACGCTTACTCCTTGGAAGAAAAGTTATGACCAACCTGGATAGTATATTCAAAAGCAGAGACATTACTTTGCCGACTAAGGTCCGCCTAGTCAAGGCTATGGTTTTTCCTGTGGTCATGTATGGATGTGAAAGTTGGACTGTGAAGAAGGCTGAGTGCCGAAGAATCGATGCTTTTGAACTGTGGTGTTGGAGAAGACTCTTGAGAGTCCCTTGGACTGCAAGGAGATCCAACCAGTCCATTCTGAAGGAGATCAACCCTGTGATTTCTTTGGAAGGAATGATGCTAAAGCTGAAACTCCAGTACTTTGGCCACCTCTTGCGAAGAGTTGCCTCATTGGAAAAGACTCTGATGCTGGGAGGGATTGGGGGCGGGAGGAGAAGGGGACGACCCAGGATGAGATGGCTGGATGGCATCATGGACTCGATGGACGTGAGTCTGAGTGAACTCCGGGAGATGGTGATGGACAGGGAGGCTTGGCGTGCTGTGATTCATGGGGTCGCAATGAGTCAGACACGACTGAGTGACTGAACTGAACTGAACTGAACTGGGGCTTTCTTCTCTTTTATCCTCTATATCTTCACTCTCTTAGTTGAAACCATCAGCTAACGGTCTTCCTGTTTTCAACCTTGCCTCCTAGCCTGATGGGACACTTTTTACTAAACGATCTTTCTAAATTGCTAATTTGATCTTGTCATACATGCTGCTTAAAATTCCTCCAAACTCTATCCCACTGCTTTGTGATCTGGATCTTGTGTACCCATCCAGTCTTACAGGTCTCTGTTGGGTCTTCTGTGTGTCCTCTGTCACCATCTTGGATCTTTGTTCAGCCATAGTAAATCCCTCTAGTTTATGATCCTGCTACACAAACTTTCTTTTTTGTTACTTTTCATTTTTTAAGAAAATTTGACCATGCCATGTGGATGTGGAATCTTAATTCCTTGACCAGGAAATGAACCCAGAGACCCTGCACTGGAAGTGCAGACTTCTTAACCACTGGACTACTAGGGAAGTTCTTCCATGAGTTTTTTGCATTCATTCACTTTCATCATCTGGCTCCTTCCTATCAGTGCTCAGCTGTCAATATAGCTTCCTCAATCCTCCGTTTCATTTACAGTCTAAGTGCCTTTCTTAAGCACCACACTTGAAGGCGAAAGCTATCCCCATATCTGAGCTCAGAGGCCTAGGCACAGTCCCAAGCGTATACAGACAGATCCCTTTTACTTCTCTTCATTGCACTTCACAGATATTGTGCTTTTTACAGATTGAAGGTTTGTGGCAAGGCTGCATTGAGCGAGTCTGTCGGCACCATTTTTCCCATCAGCATTGGCTCATTTTGTGTCTGTGTGTTACATTTTGGTAATTCTTGCAACATTTCAATTTTTTTCATCATTGTTTTTGTTTTGATGACCTATTAGTCAATGACCTTTGATACTACTGTTGTAATTGTTTTGGACAAATGTTGTGTTTGTTCTGACTGCTGTATGAACTGGCCACTCCCCCATCTTTCTTCCTCTCATTGGGTCTCCCTGGTCTTTGAAACACAATGATATTGAAATCAGGCCAGTTAATAACCCTACAATGGCCTCTAACTGCTCAAGTGAAAGGAAGAATCCCATATCTCCCACTTTAAGTCAAAAGCTAGAAATGATTAGACTTAGCAATGAAAGCATGTCAAAAAATGAGACAGGCCGAAAACTAGGCCTCTTGAGCCAAACAGCCAAAATGTGAATGCAAAGGGAAAGTTCCTGAAGGAAACTAAAAGTGCTACTCCACAGAACACATGAATGATAAAAAAGTGAAACAGACTTATTGCTGATGTGTAGAAAGTTGTAGTGGTCTGGATGGAAAATCAAACCAGTATTGGGCAAGGCTCTAACTCTCTTTAAAGGCTGAGAGGTAAGGAAGCTGCAGAAGAAAGTTTAAAGCTGGCAGAGTTTGGTTCATGAGGTTTAAACAAAGAAAATATCTCCATAACATAAAAGGTCAAGGTGAAGCAGCAAGTGCTGATGTAGCAGGTTATCGAGAGGATCTAGCTGAGATAGTAAATGAAGGTAGCTACACTAAACAACAGAATTTCAGTGTAGACAAACAGCCTTTGCATGGAAGAAGATGCCATCTAGGATTTGATAGCTAGAGTGGAAAAGTCAGTGCCTGATTTCAGAGCTTCAAGGGACAGGCTGACCTTATTAGGGGCTAATGCAGCTGGTGACTTTAAGTTGAAGCCGATGCTCATTTATCAAATTGAATAATCCTAGGGCTTCCCAGGTGGAGCTCGTGGTAAAGAACCCGCCTGCAGGAGACATAAGAGACACAGATTGGATCCTGAGGTCAGGAAGATCCCCTTGAGGAAGGCACAGCAACCCACTCCAGTTTTCTTGGTGGGAAAATCCCATGGGCAGAGAAGCCTGGTAGGCTACAGTCCATAGGGGCGCAAAGAGTCAGACATGACGGAAGTGACTTACCAGCAATAGCAGTAGCAATAGGGCCCTTAAAATTATGCTAAATCTATACTTTCTGTGCTCTGTAAATGGAACAACAAAGCCCGGGTGACCGCACATTTGTGTATAACATGGTTTACTGAATATTTTAAGCCTGCTGTTGAGACCTGTGTTCAGTTGTTCAGTAGTGTTTGACTCTTTGAGACCCCACATACTGTAGCCGGCCAGGCTCCTCTGTCCATGGGATTCTCCAGGCCAGAATGCTGGAGTGGGTTGCCATGCCCTCCTCCAAGGGATCTTTCTGACCCAGGGATTGAGCTGGCATTTCCTGTGTCTTGTGCTTTGCAGGCAGATTCTTTGTGTGCTGAACCATCAGGGAAGCCCACTGAAACATATTGCTCAGGAAAAAATATTCCTTTCAAAATATCATTACTCATTGTCAATGCATCTAGTTAGCCAAGAACTCTGATGGAGATGTATGAAATTAATGGTATTTTTGTGCCTGCTAACACAACATCCATTCTGTGAATGACTGATCAAGAAGTAATTTTGATTTTCAAGTATCAATGTTTAAGAAAGACATTTTGGGGATTTCTTGGGGGGCGGTCTAGTGGCTAAAACTCCATGCTCCAATGCGGGGGCTAGGTTTGATCCCTGGCTGGAGAACTAGATTCTACATGCTGAAACTAAGGGTTCTCATGCCTGCGACTAAAGATCCCGCATGAACCCACGATGAAGACTGAAGATCCTGTGTGCTGGATTTAAGACCTGATGCAGCCAAATAAATAAATAATAAAAAGAAATACTAAGTAACACATTTTGTAGGACTACAGATAGTGATTCCTCTGATTGATATAGACAAAGTAAACTGAAAACCCTCCTGGAAAAGTTTCGGTGTTCTAGATGCCATTAAGAACATTTGTAATTCATGGGAAGAGATAAAAATATCAACATTAATAGGAAATGCATAAATAGATCTTGGAAGAAGCTGATTCTAACCCTCATGGATGATTTTGAGGGGTTCAAGGCTTTAGTGAAGGAAGTAACTGCAAATGTGGTGAAAATAGCAAGAGAACCAGCAGTAGAGCCTGAAGATGTGAAAGCATTGCTGCACTCTCGTGATAAAACTTACACAGGTGATTTTTTAAAGTACTGCTTCTTATGGATAAGCGAAGAAAGTGGTTTCTTGAGATGGAATCTACTGGTGAAGATTCTGTGAAGACTGTTGAAATAACATCAAGGAATTTAGAATGTTACATTAACTTACTTGATAAAGTAGTGGCAGGATTTGAGAGGACTGACTCCAATTTTGAAAGAAGTCTACCCTGGATAAAATGCTATCAAACAGCATTGTATGCTGCAGAGCAATCATTTGTGAAAAAAAAAAAGTCAATTGATAAAGCAGACTTTATTGTTGCCTTATTTTAAGAAATTGCCACAGCCACCTCATCCTTCAGCAGTCACCATGCTGATGAATCAACAGCCATCAACATCAAGACAAGACCAGCAAAATGATTACGTATGACTCACTGAGGACTCAGATGATAGTTTTTTTTTTTTTTTTTGCAATGAAATATTCTTAATTAAGACAAGTACTTTTCTTTTTTTAAGACATAATGCTATCCCATACTTAATAGACTACAGTATAGTGAAAGTGAAAGTCACTCAGTTGTGTCCAACTCTTTGTGACCCCATGGATTCTTTGTGACCCCATGGAATTCTCCAGGCCNGTTTTTTTTTTTTTTTTTAGCAATGAAATATTCTTAATTAAGACAAGTACTTTTCTTTTTTTAAGACATAATGCTATCCCATACTTAATAGACTACAGTATAGTGAAAGTGAAAGTCACTCAGTTGTGTCCAACTCTTTGTGACCCCATGGATTCTTTGTGACCCCATGGAATTCTCCAGGCCAGAATACTGAAGTGGGTAGCCTTTTCTTCTCCAGGGGATCTTCTCAACCCAGGGATTCAACCCAGGTCTCCCACAATGCAGGCTGATTCTTTACCAGCTGAGCCACAAGGGAAGCCCATGATTACTGGAGTGGGCAGCCTATCCCTTCTCCAGAGGATCTTCCCAACCTAGGAATCAAACAAGTTTCCTGCATTGCAGGCAGATTCTTTACCAACTGAGCTATGGTGTACACATAACTTTTACATGAACTGGGAAATCAATACATTTGTGTGATTCACTTTATTTTGATAGTCACATTATTGCAGTTATCTGAAATTGAATCTGCAATATCTCTGAGGTATGTCTGTACAAACACACACACACACACAGATCAATAGTGTTGATTGAAATTAGCGTTGTCTCAGGGTAAGAAGGGATAAGGGGCAAACATTGTAGGTGGGAGACAAAATCTGAAGCTATTGCTACAGATCAAGAAAATCATGATGGTGGCCTGAGCCAATGCCCAGAGAAAGAGGATGGAGGGGAACCATTATTTAGTTGACAGGAACTCCCTTAGCAGAAGTAAGAGACAAAGAGAATTCATAGATTCAATCTTTCTGGACTTCGCACTTCTCATCTCAAAAACAAAAGGCTTTGATTACCTTTAATGTTTCAAGTTCCCTTCCTTCAAGGTTCTGATCCTGGGTAACTGTGGAAGGTTTGGCAGTTGTGTCATGAATTTGGCTTTAGAGTTGCAGGAGTTTATTGTGTTGATGTTGTATCCACGTGGAGAAGTACTAGTGGCAGAGAAATGCAGAGATAGACCTTGGAAGAATAGTTTGGACAAGATTCATGGAGTTGTTAATTACCTGTGCAGTTGAGATTTGGAGCTCTGAGCTGATGCGTTCACTGAGGGACACAGGGAAGAAGAAGAACATGGAAACTTGGGATGGGCTTACCTTTTAGGTTCAAGAGTGAAGGGGGCTAGCTAGAGTTCTCAAGGGGATTACAGGATAAAGAAAAGGTTCTCTCTTGGTTTGTTTTAGGATTGTTGTTCAGTCGCTCAGTCATGTCCAGTTCTTTGTTACCCCATGGACTGCAGCAGGCCAGTCTTCCCTATCCTTCAAAATCTCCCAGAACTTGCTCAAACTCATATCAGTGATGCCATCTAACCATCTCCCTCTCTCATCTCATCAGTCGTCGTCCCCTTCTCCTCCTGCTTTCAATCTTTCAGAGCATTAGGATCTTTTCCAAAGAGTCGGCTCTTCACCTCAGGTGGCCAAAGTATTGGCATTTCAGCTTCAGCATCAATGCCTCCAATGAATGTTCAGGATTGATTTCCTTTAGGATTGACTGGTTTGATCTCACATGATCTCCTTGTTTTAGAATGGTGGCTACATATTTTAGGCAAAGGGAAAATGGCATGGGGGAAAAAAGACTGAAGATTCCAGGAAGAAGAGAGTTGATGAAACCAGATTCTGGAGAAAGTTGGAGGAAATGGAACTAAGGACATAAGTCTACGATTGGGTTAGGATGGAGAAAGGCACTTCCTTCTGTAGAGGGAAGGAAGGAAGAATGAAGTCATAGAGGCATTTTGAGGTGGAGAAAGGGAGAAGCTGAGGAACTATCTTCCTTTTTCAGGGCATGAGGGAGGCAAAAAGCATTTGGAAACCTAAGGCTACTAAAAATACTTTGGAATAGTTCATGTGAGGAATGAGAGGTTCAACTGAAGGTGAAATGATTGCCTGTTAACCATGATTATAGGAGGGATCAGGGAGATGGGGGTGGTCCTTTCCCCTGTGCAGAGACACTGTAAGAGTCTGTGGAGCAGTTGTTGCTTCTAATTGCTTGAGATGGGTGAAGTCAATGCAGGTATAAACTAAAGACATGATTCTGTCCGTGGTTGTTTGGAATGGAGATGAAATACTTAAACCTGAACAGCTGGAAGGAAGAACCTGTTCTTGGATTTCCCAGTTCAGTTCTGGTTAACTAACTCCAAACCAAACCAGTGGTGGGAAGTGGGTGGAGTGAAGTGGGTTATAACTAGTGCTGTCTAACAGTAGATCAGTCTTTATTGGAGGTGCTCATAGTTACTAAACATATTTACACAGACTGAATGATCATTAATGAGGATTATTACACATATATTTGCTACTTTGGCAGAAATTACAGGTCACCACTAAATTTCCTCTTTTCCTTGAGGTTTTATGAATATGTTATGTATATACTTCCCATAATTCTAAAGTACAGTAGAATTCTACCATGCTGTCACATTCAACATCACACAGATTCAGAGGCTTCGCAAGCTGAATCATGTCTCTCAGGTCTAACTACAGACTTAAAAATCTCAGCCAAGCTTGCTCATCTTCTGTGATGGATGATAAATCGACCACTCAAGTCAGCACTATGAAACAGGAAGAAATTAGCATTCACACAGCATGCCATTATGATGCAACATACTCTATGGGGTTCCATGCCTCTGATTTTGAATCCTGATTTAAAAAAAACTTTACATTATTATGTGACCTTGGATAAGTTACCCTTTAGCATTCAGGTTTTTCATTTGCAAATTGGGACAAAAATAGCATCTACTTCTGGAGGTTGGTGTGAGGATTAAATGAGGTAGGTTCATGTGAAGCATTCAGAGCATCTGGTAGGATGAGTGCTGGCTGAGCGTGAGCCGTTGAGCGCACTAGAGAGGGCAGAGTCATGTGCTTCAAGGCAGCATACCAATGACCTTGTGGACGAGGAATTTATGAAGGAGACTTGGTCAAGTAAATCTTGGGCATGGCAGTATGCTGGGCCTGAATGACACAGTAAGAGATGGGACTTTCTCTTTATGAGCATGGGATTTCCTGAATTTTCCTAGTAAATATGACTAGGCTAAAAAAATGGATAATTCACTTAAATTTGTCTAATCACTGAAACAGTAAATTAAGCCTTGTATGAATTCATAAAGGCATCATATAGGTTCAATGAATAAGTTTTCATAGGGATGTGACAAAATCTTTGCTGCTGGTGAAAACACAATATAATTCTTAATAGGAAATCACCCAAGTGGTATTTGCTGGTAGTTTTTGATATGCGTTACACACGTGCTAAGTCACTTCTGTCGTGTCTGACTCTGTGACCCAATAGATTGTATCCCTCCAGGCTCCTCTGTCCATGGGATTCTACAGGCAAGAATACTGGAGTGGGTTGCTATGCCTTCCTCCATGGGATCTTTCCTACCTAGGGATCAAACCTGAGTCTCCTGCATTGGCAGGTGGGTTCTTGACCACTGAGCTACCTGGGAAGCCCTAGTTTTAGGTGTAGTAACCATGTTTTCTTTGGTCAAGATTCAGCCTCTGAATAAATAAAATCCAGAAGAGAGTTTTAGTCTTTCTAATGATGATAATGTCCCCTTCCTTCAGTATTTCAGTGTTTGAAAATGTACTGGCAGTTTGTATTTCCTGGGTTGGTAGGCAGTGGAAACTTGGAGGATGAACCAATTGGTAATATGGCAGACACTGTTGGCTTTCTACTTCAAGGCTATTCACCTTATTTCTTTCATAGAAGATCTTCCATTTTTTTTCAAGTGTGTTTTTTTCCTTGTACCAATCAGTGAATTCTCTGACATCAACTGGGTATTCAACAGTTTAATTCAAAGCTGATACTAACTATCCAGTTATTGTCAGAACTATATTAACTTTGTATCCTGTATAATATCAACAAACTTAAGGAATTGTGATGAAAATCGATATCTGAGAAAGTGGACATAAGGTCCTTACCACCTTTGTGCTTAGCACAGAATGAGTACATGATAAATGAGGAGTACATTTAAAAAGAGGGGGTTGTGGAATTAGAGCATGCTGTAATATCACATGAATGTGTGGAAAAGTTAGAAAGTAGTGTCCCTGAGCTCCTAATGCTGGAGGAGTGTGTTTAGTGTGTGGTTACTGCTGATTCAGAGGAAATTTAACAGCACTGTGAGTGGGAAGTGGCCATTCTTTAAAAAAGAGCAGAAAACACACACCCAGGTTCATTTCAACTTGTTTTTAATAGCAGTGTAACCAGGAGAGGTAACTTAACCTCTCTGGGCTTCACTTTCTTCACCTGTCAAATAAAAGGATTCAAGTTATGTACTCATTACAGGTTTATTGACTGGGTCTAGGGAAATGGCACCCCACTCCAGTACTTTTGCCTGAAAAACCCCATGGGCAGAGGAGCCTGGTAGGCTGTAGTCCATGGGGTCGCAAAGAGTCGGACACAACTGAGCAACTTCACTTTCACTTTTCACTTTCCTGCATTGGAGAAGGAAATGGCAGCCCACTCCAGTGTTCTTGCCTGGAGAATCCTAGGGATGGGGGGGCCTGGTGGGCTGCCATCTATCGGGTCGCACAGAGTCAGACACGACTGAAGCGACTTAGCAGCAGGGACAACTTGGTGAGCAAACCAAACCCGGTCTATACCTTCATGGAGCTCATAACTAGTAGAGGAAACCTGTACAGTCACAAAGCCATTCAACTGTATGTACAATTACCACTGTGATAAACGCTCTGGAGGAAAGGTAGGGCTGGTATTTACAGTAAAAGTTATGTCAAAGAAAGATCCAGATCTGGCCTCAGGGATCCAAGAGTGTTTTCTAGAGGAAGGGATTTTAGCTGACATCCAGTGTTAGTAGTGTGTGCTAGACGATGTCTATAGTCTGTTCCAGCTGTAACATGTGGAAAGGGGACCTTAGTTCGACAACTACAAGTTGTAACACTGTGGTCTGACACCTAAGACAGCATTACAGCAGCGTCTGAAGTTTGCTCAGCTGTCATCTTAGCCAAATTCCAGCCTTCCTTGCCCCGTTTCTCTCCTTCCCTTTGTATGAAGCTCCTTGAAAGAGTGGTCTATGCTGACACCATATCCTGTGGCTCTGTCCCTCTTCAGTCACTGCAATCTTATTTTCTCCTTACTTCCAATTTAAACAGCTATCCCCAATATAACCAAGGGTCTCACAGTTAATCAATCGATGACTTTTTGGTCTTTGTCTTAGCATCTGGGCAGCAGTTGACACTGGGTCCCACCTCGAGACCCTCTTGCTTCTTTGCTTTTGAGATAACATACTTCCCTTCTACATTGTTAGCAGCTCCCTCTTTTTCTCACAGTCTTGTTCTTTGTGTGTCTTTGCATAGTGTTTTGAGGCTCCTGTCTGCGGGCATTTTCTCTATCCACTGATACTGATGAATCCCATCTATTACTAAGGGCTTGATTACCAAGTCTGTACTGAGAGCCCCAGGTCTTTTCTTTTTGTTCTAATCTCTCCCTTTGAGCTATAGACTCGTCTCTCTGTAGTCCTTTCGTCATTTCTTCTGGAAGCTCCAAAGACAATTCAGTATATCCAAAGATGAGCTCATTTCTCGACATCTCTTTTTCTGTGGAATCATATCTCATCATTAGTCACAACACAGAAACATGTTAAAATTGACCATTTTGCTCAAGTTTACCATATTTCTCATTTGGTGACTTTGACCTTGCTAGTGACTTTTAGATAGGTCTTTCTCCCTCTGCATCTTTTGTACTCCCATTCGACACTTGCTCCGACTCCATCTCCTTCAGGTAGCTACCATTTAAGGTAGGTGCCTATCAGAGGCAGAATTTTAAGGAGGTCCCCGATGTTTCCTACCCTCTATGTAGACTTCTGTCTCCTAGAATTTCCTCTTTTTGATGATGCAGAGCCTGTAGATATGATGGGCTATCACTCCTGTGATAAGGTTTTCTTACTTGGCATAGGTGAAATGATTTTGCTGACATAATTAAGGTGCTTAATCAGTTGACTCTGAGTCAATCAAAAGGGAGATTATCCTAGATGAGCTTGACCTAATTAGGTGAGCCCTTAAAAGAGGGTCTAGGATTTAGAAAGATTCTCCCACTCTGTTGGAAGAAGATCATTTTATGAGATGATCTGTGTCAGGACCATGTGGCAGGGATCTAGGGGAACCTCATGGGGCTGAGAGTGGCCCCTGGCTGGCAGCCAGAAGGAAAGGGGACCTCAGTTCGACAACTACAAGGAACTGAATTCTGCTAACATTCGCACGAGCTTGGAAGAAGAGCCGAGTTCCAGAAAGGAAGGCAGCCTGGCTGATAGAGAGGAGTCTTGCAGGGCTCTGGGCAGAATTATGTAAGTTGTGACAAATTCCTGACCCATGGAAACTGTGAAATAATAATGTATGTGAGTGTGAACCACAGATTTGTGGTGATTTAAGACACTGCAATAGAAGACTGATCCAGTTCCTCTCCCGGGAGTCCCTTTTTACTCTGCTGATTTCCATTATAGCCTGAACCCCACTGACTTGAGAAGCCATTGACTTATCTGCTCTCTGTTCCAGGCTCTGAGCTCATTAAGCACAGGAGAAATTTCTTTTGTTTTCTTTGTATCACTACCTGGCACAGTGTCTTCAGTGATATTCACAATTGAGAATTATTTGTGGAATGATTAAATGAAATGAGTCATGAAGAAACAAAAACATATATGGTTGCAACAGATTAATTCTGCCTTTTCCATGGAAATCTCAAAAAAAAAAAGGAGTTTTTCAGTAGGTTTCCAGCCAATAAGGAGTGAACTTTTTTGTGGTTACATACCTCATTTTCTCAAACCTCAGGCTTTAACTAAAAGTTTTAAAATGCATAAAAGTTTAAGATTCCTCCTAAAGGTAGATTTTGCAATAGCAATGCACAACCGTTACTTGGTGGGTTAGGAGTTTTTCAGTAGGTTTCCAGCCAATAAGGAGTGAACTTTTTTGTGGTTACATACCTCATTTTCTCAAACCTCAGGCTTTAACTAAAAGTTTTAAAATGCATAAAAGTTTAAGATTCCTCCTAAAGGTAGATTTTGCAATAGCAATGCACAACCGTTACTTGGTGGGTCAGGAAAATGAATTTGTGCCTGAAGTATCTTGCCTTATGCCGGGAACTGATGGAGACATCAGGGACAATTGGGCTTAGTAGTCTATGGTTCAGACGACGTGATGCTTTCTTTTCAACAAGTTCTATCAGCTAACGAGTTGTATGTATGTATCCCAGTACTGCACTGATTTAGAGTTATATGCCATGAAATGTAGGCCATCAAATTGGCTTGGATAAATCTCTCTGCTAGGGAGAGTTGAAGAGAACTTAAGAAAGGCTCTGATGTGCCCTACCACTGTATTTTAGCTGAGAGTTTTAAGATATAAAACTCAAGGCAACATGTGTGTAAGGAGCACGGCAAGACCAGCTTCATGGCAGACCTGGGGGAGAAGGGGCATAGCCAGGGCAGGAACTTGGGTGGGTTCCTTTATGAATAGTTTTCCATTTTAAGGACGTGGCTTTCTATATTTTCACTATTATAAACTAGTTGTTGTTTAGTCACTAAGTCATGTCTGACTCATTGCAACCCCCTTGACTGTAGCTGGCCAAGCTCCTCTCTTCCTGGGATTTCCCAGGCAGAAATACTGGAGTGGGTATTATAAAAATAATTTATTTTATTGTTTAATTGCTAAGTCTTAAGGCTGGGCTTCAGTTCTTGTGTCTATTTATGCTTCATTCTTTTGTTCAGTCCTTCTTTCTCACATTCTAAAACCTGAAATATTTGCTGGGTACCCATCTTCTTTCTGGCTCAAAACTCCAATTTTCCCAATCCTATTCTTGAGAAAATTATGAAAACTCTTAAAGTTTTCATATTCTCAGTTGCTGCTTTTGAATTGACAAATACCTTCACATGGACTAAAACACCAAAGGTTAGATTCATTTCTCTGAGCTTCCCTTCTCTCCAGGATATTGAATTCACAAGTCCTCAGTGGTTTTGTAGCTGTTAGGTGTGTTCAAACAGATATTTCAAAGTATTTTGTGCGAGTTTTCTAGTTGTTGTCAATGAGAGAGTTGGTTCAAGCAAGTTAAACCACTTTGCCAGAGTAGGTTCAAGCAAGTTAAACCACTTTGCCAGAGTTGGTTCAAGCAAGTTAAACCACTTTGCCAGAAGAAGAACTGCTTTCATTTTACTTTAAACAGAGAGAAAAAGACTAGAGACAAGAAAGAACATAGAAGATGCTTTGTGGGTGTATTTGGGAGGATGAGGCAAACACCCCACTGGGATAGACTGCTGGATTGATTATGCTTGTGCACTGAGCACAAATATTTCTTTCATAGGGCAATTTGATTTTACAGCTTCTCATCATTTTCATATGGAGAACTCCCAAGTTTGTAAAAGATCTCCTTTGGAGGTAGAAGTTTTCACGGATGGGAATGTCATCTGATATAACTAATCTTTATAATGGTTTGAATACCAGAGCTTCAGTTTCCGTAACCTAAATTTTTAAAAGGGTGTAAAATAACTTAACATCCTTAAAATTTTTAAAAGGGTATAAAAAACTTTTAAAATGGTGTAAAACGATTTTTAAAAGTGTGTAAAATAAAAAATAGCAGAGATGTTACCTTGCTGACAAAGGCCTGTCTAGTCAAAACTATGTTTTTTCCAGTAGTCATGTATGGATGTGAAAGTTGGACTACAAAGAAAGCTGAGCACCGAAGAATTGATGCTTCTGAACTGCGGTGCTGAAGACTCTTGAGAGCCCCTTGGACTGCAAGGAGATCCAACCAGTCCATCCTAAAGGAAATCAGTCCTGAATATTCATTGGAAGCACTGATACTTAAGCTGAAGCTCCAGTACTTTGGCCACCTGATGTGGAGAACTGACTCATTGGAAAAGACCCTGATATTGGGGAAGATTGAAGGCAGGAGCATAAGGGGACAACAGAGGATGAGATGGTTGGATGGCATCACCGACTCAGTGGACATGAGTTTGAGCAAGCTCTGGGAGTTGGTGATGGACAAGGAGGCCTGGAGTGCTGCCATCCACGGGGTCACAAAGAGTCAGACACGACTGTGACTGAACTGAATTGAAAATAACTTCTCTGGGTTTTTGAAAGAACTAAGTGAGATAATGTGTATGGAAAACACTGTTTAAATTTTAGGGCAGTATTCAAATACAAATGTTTATTGCTTTCTTGTGCTTTTCTGAAATTCTCAGGTGTTCTAGACTCTGAAAAATCTCAGCTGAAACAGCAATAATGCTTACACAGTAGGACTTTGCCCACTAGGCAAATCTTGCTTGATCACAGAGCAGTCCTGAGTTTGGAAAAAGCTTGGCCTTTTGTTTTTCTCTTGTCTACAAATCATGTCTTGTGTTAATTCTTGGGTTTTATCCTGTGCAAAAGGTTTTAATACTGCTATTGTTATTACTATACAATCTGCTGTATTATACCTGCTGAATGGTTCCTTGAGCAATTCAGTGTAAATGTAATGAAAGCCAAAGGTTTTTTTTCCTTTATTCATAGACTGTTCACCTGAAAATTAAGCTTAAACAAGCATCAGTGAGCGGTTTTCTTTGAGTGCTGAAAAGAGGACATTTTAAAGACAGTGATTGCAACAATATCTCACAATAGGCCATTAAACTGCATTTTAGACCAAATCAATAAAACAGACTGTTGATAGTTTTCTTTTACAAAAATCTCAAAATACTACTTCCCAAGATATCCCTGACTTCCTTGCTCTTTGTTCCAGATTAAAGGAAAAATACTATTCAATTTACTCTTATTCTCATTAAATACCACCATTTATGATGTACTCTCTTCACTTAGGACTGTCTTCTCAGGCTCCAAAAAAAAAAAAAACACACCACAAGATACATTTCATGCTTTCAAAGGGCTTCAGTATAGTTAAAGAGATAAGATATATGCATGAACATGTATGAATAATAAGTAAGGCATTAGGGACTAAATACTAGGTAGAAGGGTGCGTTTGGTTGGAAGTTAAAGAAGTACTCCATCAGGGCAATCTGGAAATAATCATGGAGAAAGTATGAGTTGAACTGGGCTTTGAAGATGTTATAAATTAGTTAAATGGAGATGATAAGGAATAGGATTTCAAGCAGCTGGAATAGTATGAGCAGAGGCATAGCAATGTGAATCGATATGGCATGATATAAACTCCACAGAACAAAAGCTCTAGAAGGTAAATTCCAAGAGGGCAAGGCCTTTGTCTGTCTCATTCATGGCTTTATCCCTAGTTCAGTTCAGTTCAGTTCAATCGTTCAGTCGTCTCTGACTCTTTGTGAATCCATGGACTGTGGCACGCCAGGCTTCCCTGTACATCATCAATGCTAGGAGTTTGCTCAAACTCATGTCCATCGAGTTGGTGATGCCATCTCATCCTTTGCCGTCCCCTTCTCCTCCTACCTTCAACTTTCCCATCATCAGGGTCTTTTCAAATGATTCAGTTCTTTACATCAGGTGGCCAAAATATTGGTGTTTCAGCTTCAGCATCAGTCCTTCCAATGAATATTCAGGACTGATTTCCTTTAGGATGGACTGGTTGGATCTCCTTGCAGTCCAAGGGACTCTCAAGAGTCTTCTCCAACTCCACAGTTCAAAAGCATCAATTCTTCGGTGCTCAGCTTTCTTCACAGTCCTATTTTCACATCCATACATGATTACCAGTAAAACCATAGCTTTGATTGGACGGACTTTTGTTGGCAAAGTAATTCTCTGCTTTTTAATATGCTGTCTAGGTTGGTCATAACTTTTCTTCCATCCCTAGTATTTAAGTCAACTCCTGGCCTATAGCTTATGCTCAGTGAATACTCACTGATCACATGATTAATCAGAAGCCAAGAGGCCTACCAGTTTGTGTGGTGTGGAACTCTTCACAGAAAGTTCTCAAGAAGAGAATAGGAAGTTGAAATCTCCAGGGAACTGAAGTCCAGCATGAGGGTCATAGGCAAGGACGCTGAAGGATCTTGGCCTTCAACTCCTGTCAGTGGGTTGCTTCTTAGGCTGGAGCCATTTGTATTATGTATATGGGGAAAGATGAAACATCGATTAGTGAAAATGTCCTTCTACATTTGGGCCTTTCTGGGGTATTTCTCCCATTCTTATTTTTTGTGAGCTTTTTCGTTTGCTCATTTGTTTTGGTATTGGTAGCAGAGGCTTTGTGTACATTGACTTTCCTTTGTATGATATTGACTTTCCTTCATGGAAACTAAAGTTTAGAGATGGAATATAACTCAATTAATAAAAGGCTCTTCTCAAGAATGGGACAAGTTGGAGGTTGGAAGTACCGAACTGCTAAGTCTAATACCCTTGCAAATGTTGTAGTTATATATTGGACAGATGGTTTGAATTCCTTGAGGAACCAGTGATGACTATAAAAGTTGGCACTGATTCATTGAGTACATGTCATGCTAACCTCACTTCATTTTGGAATGGGATCACTAAACTGATAGACCAGGCATTGATGCTTGCTTTAATTCAATTTTCTGCTGAATAGCCTGTGAATGGAAAGAGGAAACAGTATCTTGAGCATTAGTTTCACTCTGAACTGATCCCAGCAAGAAATTGCTCAGCCTGAGTAATATAACAGATTGGGTAATAACAATAATTGTAATAAAATGCACTTTCAGACCCTAAAATTTAGTCAATAATGACATGCTTTACAGATTACTGAAAAAACAGAAAAGCCTGACTTTCCAAACCCACAAGATAGCCTAATACCCGCTAGGCTTTTGACAAAGTTCTTTTCATGTTTAAGTTGAAGAAATAGAATAATAAAGCTAACTGAAGTCATTACTGGCTGAAACCCTGTGCTGCACTGCAAGAATGTTGACTTGTGACCAGGCTGGTAACTAATGTGGGGTCCTAGAGGACACTGTCTTCATGCTCTGTCCTGCTTGACATCTATCAGTGTCTTCAATGAGATGGAGAAGCTGGCTTATTATATTTTCTGTAAGTCTCTAGTACCAGGTTACATGTGGAAAGATGCTTGTAATTTAATAATACGTTATCTTTCTTTAGGTTTAATTTTGTTGTCATAAAAATAAATTGGAACTGTATGTCTATAAGACACAAATATACTGGCTCAGATGTTAGGAATGGGAGTCATGCTCATTACCCTCCTTGTAGAAAACTCACAGCAAATGATTTGTACCAAGTGTTCTGCTTCCTGGAATTTGTGGATTGGTTCTCAACTCAAGGGGCACCTAGTTACTGTTGGGAGAGTTCTTCCACTGAGCTTGCTTTGTATTAGACAATGACTAAGAGACCCTGAATGGATCTTTTATGGCTATTTTTATGTAAGAAACAGATGATCCACAGAGTCGCAGCATATGATAAGAGAGCACAGAGAGGGCGGTGAATGAACATAAGGGAGGAAAATTGAGGGAACACAAGGGAGACCAGAGAAAGGGGGAGTTAACAGAAAGAAAAGAATGAAAGGGAAAGAAGCCTATAGGAGAGGTGAGATAGATGTTGGAGTTATTGTTGAGACATAAGCAGTACTCTTGTGCCCTGAACAATTTTCCATGAAGTCTTTTTTTTTTTTTTTTTAACATGCCATTTCTTACCTTTAGCAAAACACCTTCTTGTTTGAGGTAACCCAAGTGTTTTCTTGAAATCTGAAAAAGTCTGAAGACTTTAAATAGAGGGAATGACGTGGATTGCTGGGCCATCTTCTGGGGTTTTAGACACGTATGGGATTCCCAGTTGGCACAGTGGTGAAGAATTCTTCTGCCAAAGCAGGAGACACAGGTTTGATCCCTGGTCTGGGAAGATCCCCTGGAGAAGGAAATGGCATCCCACTCCAGTATTCTTGCCTGGAAAACCCCAGGGACAGGAGCCTGGTGGGCTCTATGGGGTTGCAAAGAGCTGGACATGACTGAATGAGAGCTTACATCAAAGCCCCAAATGGGTCTTGAAGAAATTGATCCTTTTGGTAACAAAATAAATCAAACAATGATGCCATCTCATCAAGAAAGCTATCACTCTGTTTCAACCACCATAAAGCATTTGTGCTTTTTATGTGTTTCATGAAAGTTTTCTATTCATTTTACTAGAAATGAAACCCCAAAACTATTAAAATTTCTAAATTTGACTATTAATTCAGATTATCATTTAAAAATCCATAGTAACCCTAGAAAATATCCAAACCAGCATTTATCCTTTTGTATGCAGTAGATTTTAGAGAGAAATTTAAAATTTATAGTTATATGTTCCACTGAATGAGGCTGAAAATTTGAAGCACTGTTAGATATGTGGCATTTTTTGGTAAACACAATGCTGAAATTTGCATTTATTTTTTTCAGTTCAGTTCAGTCACTCAGTCGTGTCTGACTCTTTGCGACCCCATGAATTGCAGCATGCCAGGCCTCCCTGTCCATCACCAACT
>SJYX01021549.1:171573-215626 GCA_006410675.1 Oreotragus oreotragus | reverse complement strand
CTGATCTCTTTCAGGATGGACTGGTTGGATCTCCTTGCAGTCCAAGGGACTCTCAAGAGTCTTCTCCAACACCACAGTTCAAAAGCATCAATTCTTTGGCGCTCAGCCTTCTTCACAGTCCAACTCTCACATCCATACATAACTACTGGAAAAACCATAGCCTTGACTAGATGGACCTTAGTCGGCAAAGTAATGTCTCTGCTTTTGAATATGCTGTCTAGGTTGGTCCTAACTTTTCTTCCAAGGAGTAAGCGTCTTTTAATTTCATGGCTGCAATCACCATCTGCAGTGATTTTTGAGCCCCCCCCCAAATAAAGTCTGACACTGTTTCTGTATCTATTTCCCATAATTCTCACAAAATAAAGTGGCATCATGGAGGGAGCCAGGGGTATACAGAAAGAAATTTCTTTTCTTTAAGGATAAAGGGTGTCTATAGTCCCTTTGTTTTCGTTGAATAAAAAGAGACATGAGATTCAATCATCTTTGACTTCACTCTCTCCTAATATTTCTCCTCCTTTTTTTCCTGGACCCTAAAATGTTGAGCAATGGGAAGTAGAAAGAGATAGAAATCAAAAGAGAGAACATTAGATAGGAAATGTCAGTTCCATTATTGATATATCATGGGGATAGGATGAGAGCTCAGGACTACAGCTGGAGAGCAAGTCATGGAAATGGGACCAACAGTGGGAGGACTTAATTAAAAAAATTTTTTTTCAATAATATATTTAAGTCAGTATAGCCCCAATATTATAATTTCTTACATATTATCATTGTGAAAAATTATTATTTTTCTTTTTTAAATTAATTTTTATTGGAGTATAATTGCTATATAATGTTGCATTAGTTTCTATTGTACTGTGAAGTGAATCAGTTATACATATACATATATGCGGGTGTGTTAAGTCACTTCAGTTGTGCCTGACTCTGCGACCCTACAGACCATAGCCCACCAGGCTCCTCTGTCCATGGGATTCTCCAGGCAAGAATACTGGAGTGGGTTGCCATGCCCTCCTCCGGGGAATCTTCCCGACCCAGGGATTGAACACAGGTCTCCCACATTGCAGGTGGATTCTTTACCATCTGAATCACCAGGGAAGACCAAATGTATACATATGTGCTAAGTTGCTTCAGTCGTGTCTGACATCCCCTCTTTTTTTTAGATTTCCTTCCCATTTAGGTCACCACAGTGCATTGAGTAGAATTTCCTGGGCTATAGAGTAGGTTCTTGTTAATTATCTCCTTTATACATACTATCAATAGTATGTATTTATGTCAATTCCAATCTCCCAGTTCACCCCACTGCCCCCTTCCCTCTTTGGTGTTTCAACCCTTGGTGTCTGTATGTTTGTGGGAGAACCTCATTGTCAGACAGGAGATCTCAAGCCAGGTAAGACTAGAGCTAGGATGTATCTAGACCCATGGAGGGTCACATCAAGTGAGTTGTCTAAAGTTGAAGGAATTCAGATTCTGGAGAGCGAAGCAAGGAGGGCAAGACACAAAAGCTTCTGTCTAGACACAGTCTGGGGAAGGGGCAGGCAGCCTGTACACCCACCAACCCTCATTCATTTCATTTAATATTTAAGTCACTTCTTAATGTGAGGTCTCATGCTGGAGAGATAATTATGGGGATATACAATGATAAGCAAAACAGATATGGCTTCTCACCTTCTGTACCTATAAATTTATAAACTACTTATGTAAGAATAAAAATAATTACTTTTTTATATACATTAGTAATAGTTAATAAATTAATAAGTTTAACAGTCTGATTTTCTCTAAACAACCCCATTTACAAAGCTATTTACTTGCATCTTTTAAATATCTTCATGTACATTAAAATGCAATTTATCTGATTCTCTTAAACACATCCAGTGCTTGAAAGAGCAAATTCACACATCTAGAAAACAAGTTCTCTCTAACTTCAGGACAGCTTTTGTAAGTCAAATAATTCATGTTTATAAGTGTCTTAAATTGAGTTTTGTTAAACATTCAAATTGTTTACAGAGATACTTTCTTACACCTTTAATACGAAAAGCACAAGTTTGGTGTGTGTGTATGCTTTTCCAGTACCACCAAGCAGGTCTCTAATTCTCAGGAGATACTGAGTGAATGTCATACAATTTAATTCAGTTCTGAAACTATCTGGAGACAGCATGAAACCCCACAAGTTAAGGGCTCAGCCCCACAAGACTGCCTTCTCCCAGCTTTAGATACCAATCACAGGTCCAGGTTGTCACCTGTGCTTCTGATCTGCCAGCTGTAAGTTTCAGGTTTCCACCACCTCTTCTTGGGTTCAATGAATTTGCTAGGACGGCTTACATGCCTGTGTGCTCAGTAAAGTCCTACACTTTGTTGCCCAGTGGACTGTAGTCCGTCAGGCTCCTCTGTCCATGGGATTCTTTAGGCAAGAATACTGGAGTGGCTTACCATTTCCTTCTCAGGGGATCTTCCTGACCCAGGGATTGAACTTGCGTCTCCTGCTGCTCCTGTATCGGCAGGTGGATTCATTACCCCCGAGCCATCGGGGAAGCCCATGGCTTACACAACCCAGAAAAACATTTAGCTACTAGATGATGTACTGATTTATCATAAAAGGTTATAACTCAGGAATAACCAGATGGAAGACATGTGTATGGAGAGGTATGGAGAAGGGCAGGGGGCATCCATGTCCTCCCCAAGAGCACCAGTCTCTCACCATCTCCATTTATTCCCCAACTCAGAAGCTCTCTGAATCCTGTAGTTCAGGTTTTTTTTTTTATGGAGGCTTCATTTTGTAGGCCATTGGTTATTGAATTTAATTTCCATCCCCTCTTCCCTCCCTAGAGGTCTGGAAAGGCTGAAAGTTCCAACACTTTAATTACAAGGTTGGTTCTCCTAGCAATTGGTCCCCATACTTAGGTTATCTCGACTTTCCAAGAATTACCTCATTAACATAACAAAAGACACCTTGATAACTTTCTTCACTTGGGAAATTCCAAGGATTTTAGGAGTTCTGTGCCAGGAATGGGGAGAAGACTAAAGTTATCTATCACAAGTAAATTAAATTTGAAATGGCATTGTTTCAATAAGAAAAAAATGACTATCTTTATGCTTACACAAAACATTCCTAAATTTGACAAGCGATATTGAAACAAAGTTTATATACGTCACCATCGTTGTCTATTTTTATGTCTTCCTATGGTTTTAAAGTCATATATCTGATAAAGGGAGAAGATTAATTTTATCTATCAAGTGGGTGAGGGCAGCAGAGGTGTCTAGGACCATGAAATGGACATAATTCTTCAGAGATGTGAATGGAATACTTATTTTTTATAAAATCCAGCTCAGTCACAGAAAAATTTGCGGACTCCTTCCTTTTGGTTGTGGATTGTTTGCTAAGCCCGAAAGTACCCAGGTGCTCTCAAGTTTCATCTTTATGCAATTTTTATCCTCTCTTTCAAGGCTTTATTGCCTGTGTTGGATAGGAGGAACTTTTGAACTCTTCTCACCCCCAATTGGGTGGTCTCTAGTCATTTGTCTGGATGATTAGAGTAGTTCACTGAATTTTGTACTTCCTTACCTAGGTTGTCAAATTTTCCATTCTCAATGGATTTTGCATTCTTTAAACATTTTCTCGCCTGGTTTTTGGCCACAATTCTGTAGTGATTTATCAATATCTAAAAGCTTAATCTGATTCAAATGGGCTTGTGGGTTAAGTGCTAAGGTCAGGGCTTCTTCTGAAGGAAGAGGAAGCATAGTATTCTGGAGAACAGGGTTCAACCAACCTGGGCCAGTGAAACAGATAAAAATTCAGCCCTCAAGAGGAGACCTGTGACTCACCTCCCCAGTTTAAGTCTTGGCCTGATAAATCTCATGGGCCTTCAAGAAGAAGATCCTGAGATTTCCTTGGTGGTCCAGTGGTTAAGACTCTGAGCTCCCAAGTCAGGGGGCATGGGTTCAATCCCCGTCTGGGGAGCTAAGATCCCACAGGCCACATGATACGGCAGAAAAAAAAAAAAGGAAGAGGACCGTGGTGAGTCAAAGCACAAACTGACCCTGGATACTGCTCACAGGGAACATTGCCAAACTTCTAACTTTCTGGGTAACAAGTAGATCCTGCAGCATGAAATAGCAGAGTAAGGGTGAGGGATAAATAATGCAAATTCATTTAGGCACAGCAATTTCCTGCCCATATTGTCAAAAATTATGAATGGTCCCTTTGCTCTCTGTTTGGACTTGCTTTCTCCTGGCTGAAGACCTGGAGAAACAGGAAAACTGTACAGTTCCCCACTGAGTGGGATGATTCTCCAAAGGAGGAAAACCACTAGGGGTGGCTCACTGTGTAATCAAGAGGACTGAAAGGCACTGATTTAATTAATTATCCTGAAGTTCCTTTGGAGAGGTCCAGGTGGACTCATGTGAATGAGTGTTCCGGAACCCACCCACCACCCCCAGGGAGAATGTGCATTTCTGCTGCCAGACAGCAGCCCCTAAAATGGGCATCAACACCCACTGGATTTCCGGTGGAGGCTCATTCAGGATGTCACATGCTGTGGAGTAGCTGCAGGGAGCAACAGTAGCAGCAGCTGACTATGAACGCAGATGAAGCTAGCTTCATGGAGATTTTCTTTACCAAGATGTCTTGAGAGCTTTTTCTTGGCCATATTGCACAATCATAGAGTCTACGGTGTCAAGCTGCTCATCTCAGAACTTAAAGCCATGACATTATTCATAGTTATCTGTGTGTCCATGCTAATTTCAAGAAATAGTTTATAACACTGTAGAGATTTTGATTAATATTAATATGAGATTGTTCATGCTATGAGTCTTCTCTCTTTTATTTTTTAAAAGACTTTATTGATGTGGATCATTTTTAAAGTCTTTTATTGAATTCATTATAACATTGCTTTGGTTTCGTTATTTGTTCTTTTGGATCCTGGCTCCCCGACCAGGGCTGAACCTGAACCCTTGCACTAGAAGGCGAAGTCCTAACCTCCGGACCTCCAGGGACGTACCATGAGTCTTCCCTTTAAGATTTACCTTTTCTTCTCATTTCCAGAACCCGAATTCAGGCCCATTTTGTGTACTTGGATTACCACAGTGCTTCCTCCTATCTTATTGATCCCAGTCACATTTGTTTTGGGTTCCACTGTCAAGATAATTTCTGGAAAACTCCTGTCATCATACCACTACCCTGCTCTGAAACCTATAATGGCTTCCTATTATTTACAAGTCCAAAGTCAAACCCCTCTGGCGTCCAAGGACTTCCAGTGTCTGACCATACCCTCCTACCCAGCAAAAGCTCCCACTGTTCCTGTGGAGGGCTAGTCCTCTTCAGAGAGCTGGCTTCCTTACTCCACCTCACTCACTCAGCTCTTTTCCACAGTTGTCTTACGTTTTGTTGACTTCTTACCTCTCTCAGGAAGACTCTCTAACCATGCTAGGCCATCATTTAGTCATCCATCCATTCATTCATCCACTCATTAAATGTGTTGTGCGTCTTTGATATTCATCACTGCTAGTGTTACTGAGCTCAGATTTGGCTGCTTGCTGCTGGGAAAGAGAGACATGTACTGGTGGAAAGAGAAAAGTTACTTTATTCAGGAGGCTGCCAATCTGGGGATAAGGTGGTCTTGTGTCCCAGAACCAACTCTGAGGATTCTTCATGGCCATGAAAGTTTTTAAAGAGAAAAAGGGAAAGTACTTTCAGTCAATCATTGAGATGGGGGGGGGGGTCATATTTATTGTCATTTCCCATTGCATGCAGACTTGTCAACTCCTTATAACTTTTCTTTCCTTCTTTCCTTCCTTCCTTCATCTTCTTTTTTGGAAACACTTTGGCCTCACCACAAGGCATATGGGATCTTATTTACCTGATCAGGGATCAAAATTGCACCCCTAGCCAGTGGAAGCACAGAGTCTTAACTCCTGTACCAAAAACGAAGTCTCTGATCTTTCTTTAGATGTTATCCCATTCACACAGTTTGCTCACGAGATTACTGAAAGGGAAGCTGGGGAAAAGTTTTGGTCATCTGTTAATTTCTTATTCTTCATTTCTATTAATACTTCTTTGATCTAGAGGAAAAAATCAATATATTAGACAAGACTTTGAGCAAAAGATGTAAAAGGTGAGCTTGGGCTGAAGGTAAATTATAATATAGTTTTGCTAGAGTGACAAGACACAAGGGGCTTCCTACAGAGAACACTTTCCTACAAAGAGCTGTTTAGAAATCCTCACTGCCAGATATCATTCCATTTTTGTGGAATTATAGGGGAAAGTTTGTATTCTGCAACTTTTTCATGCTGATATAGGGCACCATAGTCTTAGAATAGAAGATGTCAACCTGTGGGTCTGTAGCATCTCTTTACCAACAATTTTAGTTGCCTGGGCAGAAGTAAGCTATAATTACTTTGATGCCCCAAAGATACAGATTATTATGAGCAGTAGTGTTAATCCCATTTTTTTAAAGCCAAATTCTTGCAATTGTGCTAGCCACAGATTCAGTACTATTCAAGAAGGAGCAGTTTATGTCATGGCTACAGTCTGGTCATCATGCAGTCAGCTTTTTCCTTCTGGAAACAGTTACAACATCTATAAAACAACTCAGAAATGTGTAATAGACACTGAACACTTCTGTAACTCTGTTGTCCTAATTACTAACTGCTTGAGCTTGTTCTTTTGTGATTCAGGGAGACCTGGGAGACTTGACCTTCTCCAAACAAGAGTCAAAAGAGATAGGTGGGTTTTGGGGGAAGCAGAGTCCTGCTCAGTTTCAGTAGGCTCTGGATTCATATTTGTAACCCTTATCTTCAAGGCTACTACACACACATTTGTGTAATTTGTGTTCTCACAAAGGGGCTAAGGGAACTAGTACAATCAGAAATCAAACCTGATGTTCTCCTTCTCCAAAAAGAGGGGAAAAAAAATCTATGGCACATTTATAATTTTGTATTCCAAAGTGTTGAATATATTCTTGAAAGAGAGAACTTTTATTTTGATCAGGGGATGAAGAGAATGAACATCTTTAACACTTTACGCATTTGATGATTGGAAGAATTTTCCAGACTAGCTTCTGTCTGTGAGCCTTTCAAGACTTGCTTCTCCTCCACTGTGTCTGCACCATTGTTGAACAGGTTCCTACCACAATATATGACTTCTGGACCCACCCCCTGTGTCACAATGTTCAGTGAATTCTTCCAGTGGGTGATAGAATTACTCCTGAAAGTCATTTTTACACATGGATGGCTAGCAATAACTTTAGCATATCTCAAAATGATGGTGAATAGCATAAATACATCCCACTAAACCCAAGTTACATGTATTACCAATTCAGCTTTGTTTTAGCTGTCTCCTCTAATGCCACCTTGCTGTGCTGTGCTTAGTCACTCAGGCGTGTCCGACTCTTTGCGACCCTGTGGACTGTAGCTGACCAGGTTCCTCTCTCCATGGGAATTCTCCAGGTAAGAATACTGGAGTGGGTTGTGATGGAGGGAAAGTTGGTGTGGAAAGAGTGCATGAGTACTCAGTTGCTTAGCTGTGTCCTACTCTTTGGGACCCCATGGCCTGTAGCCCTCCAGGGTCCTCTGTCCATGGTGTTTCCCAGGCAAGAATACTGGAGTGGGTTGCCATTTCCTCCTCCAGGAGATCTTTCTGACCCAGGAATCGAACTCGTACCATCTGTGACTCCTGCATTGGCAAGCAGGCTGGTGTGGACAGAGGCAGTATTCTTAACCAATTGCAGTTAAAACATCTCAGTTTTGAGAATTTAATAAATATATACAATTATGTAAGGGCATTGTTAGGGCCCCTCTGGCATCCTCGGAAAGTGCTTATGCAAGTGGAAGAGGCCATCACTTTGATCTCAGTAGTTCATTATTAGTTCATCAAGGTGAATCTGCTTCACTGAGGTTGGGAAGGGCACTTCTATCCCACTCAGCCTGCCCTGCCCTCTCCCGTGCTGGGGCTGGATTCTCCAAGGCTGCCGCACCTGCTTCCACTTCATTCACTCTTCAACTTTGACTGGATCATCACTTAAGAATTACTGCCCCAGGACAAATCTTGGTATCATTTTTCTCATTCCTGAGCTTTCTTTGTACCAGCTGGGATATTATGACATTAAATTGGCATTTGTTAACAGAAACAGACTTATAGACTGAGAGAATGAACTTGTGGTTGCCAGAGGGGAAGGGTGAGGGGAAGGGATAGTTAGGAAGTTTGGGATGGACATGTACACCCAATTATATTTAAAATGGATAACCAACAAGGACCTACTATATAGAAAAGGGAACTCTGCTTATGTAGCAACCTAAATGGGAAACAAATTTGAAAGAGAATAGATGCATCAGGGTTTCCCTGGTGGCTCAGATGGCAAAGAATTTGCCTACAAAGTAGGAGACCCAGGTTTGATCTCTGGGTCAGGAAGATCCAGTGGAGAAGGGAATGGCTACATACTCTAGGATTCTTGCTTAGAGAATCCCCATGGACAGAAGAGCCTGGTAGACTGCAGTCCTTGAGGCTGCCGAGTTGGACACAACTAAGCACCTTTCACCTCACTTCAGATGCATGTGTATGTTATAACTGAATCACTTTGCGGCACACCTGAAACTAACACAGCATTGTTAATCAACTATAGTCTGATATAAAATAAAAAAGTTAAAAAAATTAAGTAAAAAAAAAATCAGCATTTGGGGTGTTAACTGTGAGTCACCGGTCGACAAAAGATCACAAAAGAATTGAAACAGAGAAGGCTGTTACTCACAGGTCCTAGAGGAGGAACTTCAATCAAGCCTTAAGGAGCCATAGAGAGGGCAAGGCAGGGTGCAGTCAGAGAGACAGGCAGGCCCTGGGCCACATGCCTTTATTAGGGTCTGTGGGTAGAGTGCTTTGGGGTTTCCAGTTTAAGGCTGAATCGGTCAATTCAAACCAAAAGAGCTGGGGTGTTGCAGGTTTTGTGTGGGAGGGGGGTGTCTTATCTAAGGATCCCACAAAGGGGAGGCCTTGGAGGAGGAGAAACTGTTGGTCACAAAGCTTGTTGATAGAAAAAAAATGTACAACTTGAAAGTTTAGAGTTATGCTTTATTCAGGGGACAAAACTGAGAATTTAAGCCCCGGACACTGCATCTCAGAGATGCTGAGAGATTCTGAGACTGCTCCAAAGAGGCAAGGGGGCTGGGTTGGAAGCCAGGAGATATAGGAATCTTTGCAACAGAGACCAGGCAGTTGGAACATCAAAAGATTACTGCTAATTAAAGAAGACCAGAAATCTCAAGTGAATAAAATGAACACTTTTCTACATATGGGAGGATACAAATTCTGGGCGCATTGAAATCTTCCCTTTGAGATGCATGTCAGCTATGGAGTGGTTGGGATCCTGCGTTTTCTCATCCTGAGTCTCCTCTGGGAGCACCATCAGGAGGTGGCTGCCGTGGCTGGTTGCTATTAATAGATGAGGCGGGGGCAAATCCTGCCTCTATCCTGAGTTCCCTCGGAGCAGAGGGTCAGCCATAATATGATGGCTTGATGGCCGCAATGTCCTTTGCTTACTGATATGGCACATGGCATTTTGACTTCACAGGCTGTTGGGAAATCATCAGAACTTACATTTGCTTGTGACTCTGGCTGCTGTCTAGGGCATGAGCTTACACGAGGGGGCTAGTGGCAGTTTAAGGCCCTACAGGCTGCTTGGCCAAAGAACATGCATGCTGAAGCAGATGTATTCAAACTGTCCCCCACAGGGTTAACACAGGCTGGTGACCAGCAGAGATTCTTAAGACTGCTTTACAGAACAACAGATAAAGGAACAGTTTGTTAAAACCTTTCCATTTGTAAACTCCCTTTACTGATTAAGCTTGCTTTAGTTATTATTTTTTTCTCTCTTTAATTGCATACCCTCCAAGCTTCACATAGCCTAGGTAATATATTACAAGGCTTTTTAATCACCTCCGATAAACAATGCCTCTGATGTAGGGGTCACTATAGTAACTGAGGCTTAAGTTAACTTAGAGTCACAGTTTGAGCTGGCTAACACTGGGTGGGACCACCAATGCTAAAACAGCCTGCATGGGTGGCTGATGAGTGACTTTTTGATGTCATATCGGGCCCCAAACTCCACCCTCAGATCTTGCCAAGCACTTCTGTTTTTTAACATGTATCCAGGAAGAGGAAGATAACTCAGATATGCCCTGATGGTACACCGATGACCTTACTATATCCCTAACTCCAATTATCTTCTCCCGTGCCTTAGTTCACTAGCTTCTTTATCCTCTAAATATCCCAACCCTTTACCTTTGGGGAAGTGGATTTGAAGTCTTTTCTCTCATCTCTTCCCTTGGTTTCCCTGGTGGTTCAGATGATAAAAGCATCTGTCTGCAATGAAGGAGAGCTGGGTTCAATCCCTGGGTTGGGAAGATCCCCTGAAGAAGGAAATGACAACCCACTCCATTACTCTTGCCTGGAAAATCCCATGGACGAAGGAGCCTGTTAGGCTACAGTCCATGGGGTCCCAAAGAGTCAGACACGACTGAGTGACTTCACTTTCTTTCTTTCTTTTCTTTCTCTCATCTCCTCACTTGGATGCCCTGTGAATAAACTCTTTTATGTCTTTTGTGAGCCCATGGACTGTAGCATGCCAAGCTCCTCTGTCCATGGGATTTCCCACGTGAGAATATCGCAGTGGGTTGCCATTTCCTCCTCCAGGAGAGCTTCTGACATGGGGGGAAAGTGGAGAGGGATAAACTGAGAGATTGAGTTTGACGAATATACATGATTACGTATAACATATATAACTAACAAGATCCACTGAGTAGTACAGGGAACCCTACTCAGTACTTTATGATGGCCTATTGGGAAAAGAATCTAAAAAAAAGTAGATGTACATGTATCACTGAGCCACGGTGCTGTGCATCTGAAACTAACACAGCATGTAGATCAACTATACTCCAGTAAAATTTTTTTAATTAAGATTATACAATGATAAAAACAATCAAGGAAGGTGAAAATTAACCAGCCACACACAAAGAATGTACCATAACTTGCTAATATAGTGACTAATTTTCAAATATTTGATGAAACTATTACCATCAAGATCTATTACCACTACTCAAGACCAAGATCATGTCATATTGGAGAGTGTTCATAGGTCTTTGCCATTAAAACTATTTGGAAGAAACATGTTATTAAATAATCACGTGAACACTCTAAGTGTTGTTATGGTATAGCGTTTCTAAGTTGAAGTACAGAGGACAAAATCAAGTTCATTTCTGGTAATTCATAAGGAAATGTCACCCTTCTTAGTACTTAAATGATAACCCTATATGCATGGAAAAGGCATTCCTTTCCTTCTGGGAGAACTTTTAGTGGATGAAGTTGTGTTAATCCTGTCAGGAGCTGGGCGGTGTTTGTGATTACTTGTTGCTATGGTTACTAACAGTGCAGCAAAAGCTTCAAATTCCAGGACATTCCAGTAGAATGGTTTGACAGAACCACCTCTGCTTGATTCTGAGCTTCAAGGCCTCTCTTTCTGTTGGACCATGTGTGGGTCTCATTTCAAGCACCTGCTCCTCTACCAGCCTCCTCTCAGCTATGTTCTACTGTCACTTGCCGTTTGAAACTTCTCAGCTTATGAAGGGTTGTAGAAGGTCCCAGGCTCTGCTCTGATCAAGGCTCTGCTAAAGGCGTGCATGGTGCCCTGACCACGGGGCGGTGACTTCCTCCACTCTCCTCCCCCTCCCCAGTCTGTCTGTGGGCTTGGGACTCACAGCTGCTGCTCTTCCAGGAGCAGAGTTCCTTCTTTCTCGTCCCCATCTGCAGTGATTATTTACTGCAGCCCAAGGGTTAGCCTCTTTGCCCTTTCACCCTACTCTCCACAGATGAAGGCTTTTGTCCAGTATGGACAAACAAGAAGAGAGAGGAAGGTCCTGCAGATGGAGTTTCCTGTTCTCATACACGGGTGTACTTTCCCGGCCCAGAACTACATCGTCTGTGCTCTTTGATTTCATCTGGGATTGCCTGGTGAGAGAGAGTGTGTGCGAGCTCCGCAAGTCTCTTACCCCGGGGATTTTGTGGTGTTCCTCCAGCCACACTCAGCCTTGCCCAGTGTGTCAACTCTTGTAGCTGAGCGCTCTGGTCACTGGCACCCCCTTGCACTGATAATCGGTAAACAGCTGATCAAGTCTCCCTGCTCCCTACAAGCACCATGACTCTCAGATTTTCTTCCTGTTTTTTGCTTTGCAATTTCAGCTATCATATAGGTTTGAAAAAATCATCAACTCAATGTTAGTCTGGGTCTTTTTTACTGTAAGGATTGTCCCCACTTAAAAAAAAAATGCACGTGAGAATTGTGAATTGAGTTTTATTTGGATCAAAATAAGGATTATAGACAGAGAGACATTTCAGATAGCTCTGGGAAACCGCTCTGAAAGGTCAGTATATGTGTGATTTTGGTGAAGGGGGAATATATGCATTCAAGCATGTATATACATATTTTTTTTGCAGAAGGTTTCTGCTAGTCACCATGAATGATATTAGTGCTTTTCTAGATATGAGACTCGGGGAAGGCAATGGCACCCCACCCCAGTACTCTTGCCTGGAAAATCCAATGGACGGAGTAGCCTGGTGGGCTGCAGTCCATGGGGTCGCTAACAGTCGGACAGACTAAGTGACTTCACTTTCACTTTTCTCTTTCATGCATTGGAGAAGGAAATGGCAACCCACTCCAGTATTCTTGCCTGGAGAATCCCAGGGATGGGGGAGCCTGGCGGGCTGCCGTCTATGGGGTCACACTGTGTCGGACACGACTGAAGTGACTTAGCAGCAGCAGCAGATATGAGAAGATACAAGAATTATAAAACTGGTCCCAGAAGACATCTAACTATGTGAAGACCTGTCTGCCTGTTTTTCTCAGAGCACAGAGTGCTTCATTCCTGATCTCGACTCTGAACTCCTTTCAGAGGGTATTGAAAATCAGCAGCTGCAACAGCACATGACTTAATCTTTGTAGAGGTAGATGAAAAGTGCCAATTTATAGTTGGCAGGATGGAACTCAGCTGTTTTCAGCTTTCTACATCCCAGGAAGCCAGAAATCCCAAACTCAACTTTAATATAGTCCACAATTGCCCTGTAATTTCGATTACCTTGTCAGTTACAACATATCTCCAGTTCCACTCCCCCATCACAAACATACATTTTGAAAGTTAGTTAATGTGAAACAAACATGGAATATGTGGATTGCACTAGTGAATAACATTTGCTTTGTACTGACTAATGCTTTGCAAATTAATCTTGAAAATCTTATTTCAAAGCTATTTGGCCATATAATGTCTTCAAGATTATAAAATTTCCATAGTTATTTTATAACCCATGATTAATGACTTCAAGTTAAATCCATCACATACATCCCTCTATCCTTTGTCTAAAAGTTAAGTAGATAATAGTCATCCATCTACAGACACTGAGATGCCAATTTTTCCTACAAATAGATTCTTCCCAATCTAGAACTAGAAAGACAAAATAAAGTATGTAACTTCACATTCACATAAGTTGTTCAAGAGCAAATTAACTGTACATTAATAATGACATGAAATTTATTTTTAACTTTTCCACTAACACATTTTACTGGCAGGCCCTGAGCCTGGGTCAA
This sequence comes from Oreotragus oreotragus, assembly GCA_006410675.1. Lineage (NCBI taxonomy): Eukaryota > Metazoa > Chordata > Mammalia > Artiodactyla > Bovidae > Oreotragus > Oreotragus oreotragus. The sequence goes on along the minus strand of SJYX01021549.1, from coordinate 202,010 downwards.
AACAGTGCCACCACTATTTATATTATAAAGGCATGAATTAATTAATGCACCACCTTTTGAAGGTCATGGCATTCGGTGCTATCACTTCATGGGAAATAGATGGGGAAACAGTGGAAATAGTGTTAGACTTTATTTTGGGGGCTCCAAAATCACTGCAGATGGTGACTGCAGCCATGAAATTAAAAGATAAAAAAAAAAAAGGAAGAGGACCGTGGTGAGTCAAAGCACAAACTGACCCTGGATACTGCTCACAGGGAACATTGCCAAACTTCTAACTTTCTGGGTAACAAGTAGATCCTGCAGCATGAAATAGCAGAGTAAGGGTGAGGGATAAATAATGCAAATTCATTTAGGCACAGCAATTTCCTGCCCATATTGTCAAAAATTATGAATGGTCCCTTTGCTCTCTGTTTGGACTTGCTTTCTCCTGGCTGAAGACCTGGAGAAACAGGAAAACTGTACAGTTCCCCACTGAGTGGGATGATTCTCCAAAGGAGGAAAACCACTAGGGGTGGCTCACTGTGTAATCAAGAGGACTGAAAGGCACTGATTTAATTAATTATCCTGAAGTTCCTTTGGAGAGGTCCAGGTGGACTCATGTGAATGAGTGTTCCGGAACCCACCCACCACCCCCAGGGAGAATGTGCATTTCTGCTGCCAGACAGCAGCCCCTAAAATGGGCATCAACACCCACTGGATTTCCGGTGGAGGCTCATTCAGGATGTCACATGCTGTGGAGTAGCTGCAGGGAGCAACAGTAGCAGCAGCTGACTATGAACGCAGATGAAGCTAGCTTCATGGAGATTTTCTTTACCAAGATGTCTTGAGAGCTTTTTCTTGGCCATATTGCACAATCATAGAGTCTACGGTGTCAAGCTGCTCATCTCAGAACTTAAAGCCATGACATTATTCATAGTTATCTGTGTGTCCATGCTAATTTCAAGAAATAGTTTATAACACTGTAGAGATTTTGATTAATATTAATATGAGATTGTTCATGCTATGAGTCTTCTCTCTTTTATTTTTTAAAAGACTTTATTGATGTGGATCATTTTTAAAGTCTTTTATTGAATTCATTATAACATTGCTTTGGTTTCGTTATTTGTTCTTTTGGATCCTGGCTCCCCGACCAGGGCTGAACCTGAACCCTTGCACTAGAAGGCGAAGTCCTAACCTCCGGACCTCCAGGGACGTACCATGAGTCTTCCCTTTAAGATTTACCTTTTCTTCTCATTTCCAGAACCCGAATTCAGGCCCATTTTGTGTACTTGGATTACCACAGTGCTTCCTCCTATCTTATTGATCCCAGTCACATTTGTTTTGGGTTCCACTGTCAAGATAATTTCTGGAAAACTCCTGTCATCATACCACTACCCTGCTCTGAAACCTATAATGGCTTCCTATTATTTACAAGTCCAAAGTCAAACCCCTCTGGCGTCCAAGGACTTCCAGTGTCTGACCATACCCTCCTACCCAGCAAAAGCTCCCACTGTTCCTGTGGAGGGCTAGTCCTCTTCAGAGAGCTGGCTTCCTTACTCCACCTCACTCACTCGGCTCTTTTCCATAGTTGTCTTACGTTTTGTTGACTTCTTACCTCTCTCAGGAAGACTCTCTAACCATGCTAGGCCATCATTTAGTCATCCATCCATTCATTCATCCACTCATTAAATGTGTTGTGCGTCTTTGATATTCATCACTGCTAGTGTTACTGAGCTCAGATTTGGCTGCTTGCTGCTGGGAAAGAGAGACATGTACTGGTGGAAAGAGAAAAGTTACTTTATTCAGGAGGCTGCCAATCTGGGGATAAGGTGGTCTTGTGTCCCAGAACCAACTCTGAGGATTCTTCATGGCCATGAAAGTTTTTAAAGAGAAAAAGGGAAAGTACTTTCAGTCAATCATTGAGATGGGGGGGGGGGTCATATTTATTGTCATTTCCCATTGCATGCAGACTTGTCAACTCCTTGTAACTTTTCTTTCCTTCTTTCCTTCCTTCCTTCATCTTCTTTTTTGGAAACACTTTGGCCTCACCACAAGGCATATGGGATCTTATTTACCTGATCAGGGATCAAAATTGCACCCCTAGCCAGTGGAAGCACAGAGTCTTAACTCCTGTACCAAAAACGAAGTCTCTGATCTTTCTTTAGATGTTATCCCATTCACACAGTTTGCTCACGAGATTACTGAAAGGGAAGCTGGGGAAAAGTTTTGGTCATCTGTTAATTTCTTATTCTTTATTTCTATTAATACTTCTTTGATCTAGAGGAAAAAATCAATATATTAGACAAGACTTTGAGCAAAAGATGTAAAAGGTGAGCTTGGGCTGAAGGTAAATTATAATATAGTTTTGCTAGAGTGACAAGACACAAGGGGCTTCCTACAGAGAACACTTTCCTACAAAGAGCTGTTTAGAAATCCTCACTGCCAGATATCATTCCATTTTTGTGGGATTATAGGGGAAAGTTTGTATTCTGCAACTTTTTCATGCTGATATAGGGCACCATAGTCTTAGAATAGAAGATGTCAACCTGTGGGTCTGTAGCATCTCTTTACCAACAATTTTAGTTGCCTGGGCAGAAGTAAGCTATAATTACTTTGATGTCCCAAAGATACAGATTATTATGAGCAGTAGTGTTAATCCCATTTTTTTAAAGCCAAATTCTTGCAATTGTGCTAGCCACAGATTCAGTACTATTCAAGAAGGAGCAGTTTATGTCATGGCTACAGTCTGGTCATCATGCAGTCAGCTTTTTCCTTCTGGAAACAGTTACAACATCTATAAAACAACTCAGAAATGTGTAATAGACACTGAACATTTCTGTAACTCTGTTGTCCTAATTACTAACTGCTTGAGCTTGTTCTTTTGTGATTCAGGGCGACCTGGGAGACTTGACCTTCTCCAAACAAGAGTCAAAAGACATAGGTGGGTTTTTGGGGAAGCAGAGTCCTGCTCAGTTTCAGTAGGCTCTGGATTCATATTTGTAACCCTTATCTTCAAGGCTACTACACACACATTTGTGTAATTTGTGTTCTCACAAAGGGGCTAAGGGAACTAGTACAATCAGAAATCAAACCTGATGTTCTCCTTCTCCAAAAAGAGGGGAAAAAAAANTCTGGATTCATATTTGTAACCCTTATCTTCAAGGCTACTACACACACATTTGTGTAATTTGCGTTCTCACAAAGGGGCTAAGGGAACTAGTACAATCAGAAATCAAACCTGATGTTCTCCTTCTCCAAAAAGAGGGGAAAAAAAAATCTATGGCATATTTATAATTTTGTATTCCAAAGTATTGAATATATTCTTGAAAGAGAGAACTTTTATTTTGATCAGAGGATGAAGAGAATGAACATCTTTAACACTTTACGCATTTGACGATTGGAAGAATTTTCCAGACTAGCTTCTGTCTGTGAGCCTTTCAAGACTTGTTTCTCCTCCACTGTGTCTGCACCATTGTTGAACTTCTGGACCCACCCCCTGTGTCACAGTGTTCAGTGAATTCTTCCAGTGGGTGATAGAATTACTCCTGAAAGTAATTTTTACACATGGATGGCTAGCAATAACTTTAGCATATCTCAAAATGATGGTGAATAGCATAAATACATCCCACTAAACCCAAGTTACATGTATTACCAATTCAGCTTTGTTTTAGCTGTCTCCTCTAATGCCACCTTGCTGTCCTGTGCTTAGTCACTCAGGCGTGTCCGACTCTTTGCGACCCTGTGGACTGTAGCTGACCAGGTTCCTCTCTCCATGGGAATTCTCCAGGTAAGAATACTGGAGTGGGTTGTGATGGAGGGAAAGTTGGTGTGGAAAGAGTGCATGAGTACTCAGTTGCTTAGTTGTGTCCTACTCTTTGGGACCCCATGGCCTGTAGCCCTCCAGGGTCCTCTGTCCATGGTGTTTCCCAGGCAAGAATACTGGAGTGGGTTGCCATTTCCTCCTCCAGGAGATCTTTCTGACCCAGGAATCGAACTCGTACCATCTGTGACTCCTGCATTGGCAAGCAGGCTGGTGTGGACAGAGGCAGTATTCTTAACCAATTGCAGTTAAAACATCTCAGTTTTGAGAATTTAACAAATATATACAACTATGTAAGGGCATTGTTAGGGCCCCTCTGGCATCCTCGGAAAGTGCTTATGCAAGTGGAAGAGGCCATCACTTTGATCTCAGTAGTTCATTATTAGTTCATCAAGGTGAATCTGCTTCACTGAGGTTGGGAAGGGCACTTCTATCCCACTCAGCCTGCCCTGCCCTCTCCCGTGCTGGGGCTGGATTCTCCAAGGCTGCCGCACCTGCTTCCACTTCATTCACTCTTCAACTTTGACTGGATCATCACTTAAGAATTACTGCCCCAGGACAAATCTTGGTATCATTTTTCTCATTCCTGAGCTTTCTTTGTACCAGCTGGGATATTATGACATTAAATTGGCATTTGTTAACAGAAACAGACTTATAGACTGAGAGAATGAATTTGTGGTTGCCAGAGGGGAAGGGTGAGGGGAAGGGATAGTTAGGAAGTTTGGGATGGACATGTACACCCAACTATATTTAAAATGGATAACCAACAAGGACCTACTATATAGAACAGGGAACTCTGCTTATGTAGCAACCTAAATGGGAAATAAATTTGAAAGAGAATAGATGCATCAGGGTTTCCCTGGTGGCTCAGATGGCAAAGAATCTGCCTACAATGTAGGAGACCCAGGTTTGATCTCTGGGTCAGGAAGATCCAGTGGAGAAGGGAATGGCTACATACTCTAGGATTCTTGCTTAGAGAATCCCCATGGACAGAAGAGCCTGGTAGACTGCAGTCCTTGAGGCTGCCGAGTTGGACACAACTAAGCACCTTTCACCTCACTTCAGATGCATGTGTATGTTATAACTGAATCACTTTGCGGCACACCTGAAACTAACACAGCATTGTTAATCAACTATAGTCCGATATAAAATAAAAAGTTAAAAAAATAAAGTAAAAAAAAAAATCAGCATTTGGGGTGTTAACTGTGAGTCACCGTTCGACAAAAGATCACAAAAGAATTGAAACAGAGAAGGTTGTTACTCACAGGTCCTAGAGGAGGAACTTCAATCAAGCCTTAAGGAGCCATAGGGAGGGCAAGGCAGGGTGCAGTCAGAGAGACAGGCGGGCCCTGGGCCACATGCCTTTATTAGGGTCTGTGGGTAGAGTGCTTTGGGGTTTCCAGTTTAAGGCTGAATCGGTCAATTCAAACCAAAAGAGCCGGGGTGTTGCAGGTTTTGTGTGGGAGGAGGGTGTCTTATCTAAGGATCCCACAAAGGGGAGGCCTTGGAGGAGGAGAAACTGTTGGTCACAAAGCTTGTTGATAGAAAAAAAATGTACAACTTGAAAGTTTAGAGTTATGCTTTATTCAGGGGACAAAACTGAGAATTTAAGCCCCGGACACTGCATCTCAGAGATGCTGAGAGATTCTGAGACTGCTCCAAAGAGGCAAGGGGGCTAGGTTGGAAGCCAGGAGATATAGGAATCTTTGCAACAGAGACCAGGCAGTTGGAACATCAAAAGATTACTGCTAATTAAAGAAGACCAGAAATCTCAAGTGAATAAAATGAACACTTTTCTACATATGGGAGGATACAAATTCTGGGCGCATTGAAATCTTCCCTTTGAGATGCATGTCAGCTATGGAGTGGTTGGGATCCTGCGTTTTCTCATCCTGAGTCTCCTCTGGGAGCACCATCAGGAGGTGGCTGCCGTGGCTGGTTGCTATTAATAGATGAGGCGGGGGCAAATCCTGCCTCTATCCTGAGTTCCCTCGGAGCAGAGGGTCAGCCATAATATGATGGCTTGATGGCCGCAATGTCCTTTGCTTACTGATATGGCACATGGCATTTTGACTTCACAGGCTGTTGGGAAATCATCAGAACTTACATTTGCTTGTGACTCTGGCTGCTGTCTAGGGCATGAGCTTACACGAGGGGGCTAGTGGCAGTTTAAGGCCCTACAGGCTGCTTGGCCAAAGAACATGCATGCTGAAGCAGATGTATTCAAACTGTCCCCCACAGGGTTAACACAGGCTGGTGACCAGCAGAGATTCTTAAGACTGCTTTACAGAACAACAGATAAAGGAACAGTTTGTTAAAACCTTTCCATTTGTAAACTCCCTTTACTGATTAAGCTTGCTTTAGTTATTATTTTTTTCTCTCTTTAATTGCATACCCTCCAAGCTTCACATAGCCTAGGTAATATATTACAAGGCTTTTTAATCACCTCCGATAAACAATGCCTCTGATGTAGGGGTCACTATAGTAACTGAGGCTTAAGTTAACTTAGAGTCACAGTTTGAGCTGGCTAACACTGGGTGGGACCACCAATGCTAAAACAGCCTGCATGGGTGGCTGATGAGTGACTTTTTGATGTCATATCGGGCCCCAAACTCCACCCTCAGATCTTGCCAAGCACTTCTGTTTTTTAACATGTATCCAGGAAGAGGAAGATAACTCAGATATGCCCTGATGGTACACCGATGACCTTACTATATCCCTAACTCCAATTATCTTCTCCCGTGCCTTAGTTCACTAGCTTCTTTATCCTCTAAATATCCCAATCCTTTACCTTTGGGGAAGTGGATTTGAAGTCTTTTCTCTCATCTCTTCCCTTGGTTTCCCTGGTGGTTCAGATGATAAAAGCATCTGTCTGCAATGAAGGAGAGCTGGGTTCAATCCCTGGGTTGGGAAGATCCCCTGAAGAAGGAAATGACAACCCACTCCATTACTCTTGCCTGGAAAATCCCATGGACGAAGGAGCCTGTTAGGCTACAGTCCATGGGGTCCCAAAGAGTCAGACACGACTGAGTGACTTCACTTTCTTTCTTTCTTTTCTTTCTCTCATCTCCTCACTTGGATGCCCTGTGAATAAACTCTTTCTCTGCTGTAAACCTTGGCATCTCAGCATTTGGCCTGTGAGTCAGCTGAACAAACCTATTTCTGTAAACAGTGCCATGAAGTAGCTTAGTTCAACAAAGGGTCTGGGAAGCAATCAAAAGATTCATGTGGCTGAGCATATTTGAGGAGGGTGTAATGTTGGTGCTGACTTTAGGGGTCCAGTAGATTAAAGAAACCCCCAAAGCTGAGGCCCATGGAAGGAACAACAGCAGGAATCTGTCACCTGAAGACAGTCTTGAAGGAAGCGCCCCCACAGGGCTGTTGCTATAGAGCCGAGGGTCTCATCCTTGGCAGTGTCAACATTTCAGGTCAGAGAATTCTATATTGTGGAGGCTGTCTTGTCCATTGTAGGATCTTTTTAAAAAATTAAAAAAAAATTGGACTGTAATTGCTTTACAAGTTGTGTTAGTTTCTGCTGTACAATGAAGTGAATCAGCTACACATGTCCCTATATCCCCTTCCTCTCGAGCCTCCCCTCACCCTCTCCCACCCCTCTAGGTCATCACAGAGCACCGGGCTGAACTCCTTGTGCAGCACACCTGGCGTCTACCAAGGATGTGCCAGTAGTAACCACGCAACTAGCTATGAAACCCAAAATGTCTCTGCATTTGGCCAAATATCCCCCAGGGACCAATTCACCCTCCTGCCAGACCCAGAGCAAGGAGTGGGAGTGGAGCGGGGTGAAGGAAGTAACTTGCTGTCTCACTCAGCCTGTCCTCCTATCTCCTGTCTATCAGCCATTGCTGAACTTAGAGGTCAGGGAGCACATTTTTGTTTCATTCAGGATGTTTCTTTCTTTGACTTTAAGACTAAATCCCAAGAGGCATTAGAACTGCAGCTGGAGCAGAATCACAAGGGTGGCAGAAGCCACTTTCACTCGCTCATGACTGCTGATGAAGATTGCCTCTGGCAGCCTTGAGACTGGTTACTAAAGTCATGGCTGGGGACAGGCCTCTGTCTCCTGTTTTCTCCTGTTTTTGCTCCACTCTCATGCACTGCTAGCTTATTTCATGTTATCTCAAATTTGACATCTTCATTTGGATCTGGCTGCTCCTTTATCAGGGGAAGCACTTTGGGAAGGTCTGCAGAGGCTGAAGGCATAATCATTGCTGTACTAATATATTTCTGACTCCCAGGGCTCCTTTAGAGACAAATCTCATCATGGTCCAAATTTCCTCTCTCATTGGTTCCTTTGTGGTGTGTCCCATGTCTTCCAGGGAACTACTGCCAAACTCTCATTCTCTGTGTTAGTATTCTAGTGGTCAGATTCTGCTTTGGCCACCTCATTGGCATCATGCCCAGAGCAGACTGTCAGGCAGTATTTGGCTGATTGATTGACTGGATACACTCTCTGTCATCTTGGGGCAGAGTTTCTATGTTTTGTTGGGAGAGTTTGTTCATAGCAGTGATTATGAAACTCTTAGTGAGCATATGCATCACCTGGGATCTTGTGAAAATTCAGATTCTATAGGCGGCTTTGGCGAGTAGCCTGATTCTACACTGGTAACAAGCTTCCTGGATGCTGCTGCTGGTCGGAAGACTGCATTTTAAGTAGCCAGGATCTAGATGACAGCAAGATGATGGGGCTTGCTGATGTGAGCGATCCACCCAATAATAATTTACTGAGAGCTTGTGTCAAAACACTGGGCCAGGTCTTATAGGGGAGACAGGTGCACACCTCTTTTGTCCTAAAGGCCCCATGCAACTCTGTATTAAAAGAGATTTTGTGGCTACTGTATTTCTGAAGTGGTGTTTCTCCTTCAAAGGTGCACAAAGCCTTCAGTTCCAGTGAGTCTCAGTATCTCGCCAGAGCACCAACATGAGCTAGATTTTGTTGCGTTTGTTCTGCAGCCCTCAGCTTTGCTCCATGAGCAATAGTTTTTAACTTGATGTGCAAAGAGAAAAAAGGCATTTCTTGTCCTGTGCCTGGGTAGAACTTGGCTATTTCTTTTGTCTGCTATGGATGAAAAATATTGGTGACAGGGAAATAAATCAAGCAAGGCTGCTTCTCCACAGTGGGGAGATTGGGGGTGTATATATGTGTGTACTCATGTGTGGGCTGTGGACTCAGTTTACCATTGCAGTTAAGTTCCTGTCTATGAATGGTAGATCCTTTTAATGGTTCCTGAACACCACCCTGGGGCACCAGGGAATCATTACAGAGGCTCTGTTATCATAGGAACCTTTTTTGTTGACCTCAGAACTTTCATCATGGCTCATTGCCTCTGAAGGACTCTGTTTTTGGTCAGTAACACTAACTCAGGGCTTACTGAGTAACGGGCCCCAAGGAAGGCTTGACAGGGATCCAAGTCTGGATAAAATATGGATTCTTCTCAGGTGGTCATCTAACCAGTGAGATATGTCCAGTGACCCTGCTCAGGGCTTTAGAACGCCTTGCATGTTGCTCTTGTAAATCTAAAAGAGTGGTGGAGAGAATGGGAGGGCATGTAGAATTCTCTCATTTTGAGAAGAGCTACTCCCCTCACAAGGAAAATGCTTCCCCCCCACCCCTCCGGCTTCAGGCCAAAGGGGCTTATCATCACATCAAGTGATTTTTGCTGAAGTGACAGCATATTAAAATGATATGAATGAGATGAAAACCACTCCATGGGCATAAAAGAAGGAATAGGTCTACATGTTCTGTTAATTGATATGAGTTAATTTAAAACAAAAGGATTGAAGGAAAACATCGAATCAGGCTTGTCTATGTCAATGCTGTTTGGATTTCACAGGTAGCCCAACTTTGGGTAAAGCAGGTTTGAACTCCAGGGCTCTAGAACCTTGTGGGTCTTGGATTCCGGACAAGGAAAGCCAGAAAGTGAAGGCATTAAAAGATTAGATGAAGAAGCAATATTTTTATTTAAAAATACATATATATGAGGGGTAAAGATATCTGAAAATTTCCAGTTCTTCCCCCCTGAAATTTAGGGTAGTGAATGAACTAAAACCACAAAGTAGAGAAGAACGCATTATCTACACAGGGTTTCTCAGCCTCAGCACTACTGAGATTTTGGGTCAGATAATTCTTTGTTGTGGGAGGCTGGCCTGGGCACAGTGGTATGCTTAACAGCATCCCTCGTCTGTATCCACTAGGTCCCAGTAGCACACATCCACAGCTGTGGCAACCTAAGATGTCTCAGAAAGTGAAAGTGTTAGTCGCTCAGTCATGTCCGACTCTTTGCGACCCTATAGACTATATAGCTTGCCAGTCTCCTCCATCCATGGAATTCTCCAGGCAAAATTTTAGAGTGGATAGCCATGCCCTTCTCCAGGGGATCTTCCTGGCCCAGGGATTGAACTTGGGTCTCCTGCACTATAGGCAGATTCTTTACTGTTTGAGCCACCAGGGAAGTCCAAAATATCTCTAGACATTGCTAAATCTTCCCTGGAGAGGGGGCAAAATCACCCCCTCCCTTCACCAGCTGAGACCCACTGATCTGCCCCAAAGCAAGAGAAAGACTCCTGATCTTTTATTACGAATTCTTGCCTTCAGTCTTTACACAGATCTGCTGACTTGGAGCACAGGATACCCATAGTAATCAACGGTGACAATTGTGATGAGTCTCCTCCTCGGTGTGCAGTTTGGAAGGAACTGTTGTCTGGGTGCAGGAGACGTGAAGAGCTCCCAGCCAGGGTCCATTCTCACCATGGAGCAGAAGGGGATCAAGAGAGTTTTATGAGAATTTTATGCTTTCTCTCCAGTGAGACCTGGTCTGCAACCTAGCAGGGAAACAGCTAGAAACTTGGTCATGCCTTTGTTGCCTGTTTATGGACAGACCCCAAGGAGAGGTTTTGTGTAGAGCTTTCTCAGATTGGGAAGGAAAGTTCAAGATCAATGATCTCCTGATGTCCCAGTTCATCTCTAGTTTGGCACTATGTACCAGCGATTCCACAGGAATTTTCCCAATTCCAAAGAAATGTCCCAATTTCATAGGAATTTTCCCATTTTCCCAAGATATTTCCCAAGAAGATATTTGAATAAGTGTTTAAAGATGGCATTTTTTAGAAGACTGTTTGAAATATATAAAAAACAAAACTAGTTTTACCAGTATTCAGGGATTGGCTAAATTGTAGTCCATATTGATAAAGAAATACAATGCAGACACTGCATGTCCATATTTATGATTTAAGGTGCTCGATTTTACACACACATACACAAGGTGCTGATAGATTGTAAGATAGCTTGTGAATATGTGCCCACTTATTTAAAGTGTGTGGCACACTGAGCACAGGCGGCTGCGAGCCGGCACACTGAGTGCGGCCGAGAGGAGCTACCCTGTATCCGAGGTCAGGGCAGTGGCCTAGAGTGCCAGGCTGCGACGGCACAGGAACGGCCCGAGAGGAGCTACCCCGTGTCCGAGGTCAGTGGCGGCCGGGAGGAGACACCCCACGTCCGAGGCCAGGGGCGGCAGCTGGGAGGAGCCACCCACGCCTGAGGCCAGGGCCAGTAGCCAGGAGGAGCAACCTGAGGAGCGGTGGCTGTGCAGGTGCAGGAGGGCCTAGAGGAGCTGTCTCACGTTGAAGGTCAGGAACTGCGGTGGTAAGGAGATACCCCTCGTCCAAGGTAAGGAGCAGCCGTTGTGCTTTGCTGGAGCAGCCTTGAAGAGATACCTGACGCCCAAGGTAAGAGAAACCCAAGTAAGATGGTAGGTGTTGCAAGAGGGCATCAGAGGGCAGACACACTGAAACCATACTCACAGAAAACTAGTCAATCTAATCACACTAGGACCACAGCCTTGTCTAACTCAATGAAACCAAGCCATGCCCGCGGGGCCACCCAAGACGGGCGGGTCATTGTGGAGGGGGCTGACAGAACGTGGTCCACTGGAGAAGGGAATGGCAAGCCACTTCAGTATTCTTGCCTTGAGAACCCCATGAACAGTATGAAAAGGCAAAATGATAGGATATAGGACCACAGCCTTGTCTAACTCAATGAAACCAAGCCATGCCCGCAGGGCCACCCAAGACAGGCGGGTCTTGGTGGAGAGGGCTGACAGAATGTGGTCTGCTGGAGAAGGGAATGGCAAGCCACTTCACTATTCTTGCCTTGAGAACCCCGTGAACAGTATGAAAGGATTCTGAACGAGGAACTCCCCAGGTCAGTAGGTGCCCAATATGAAGCAGAGCTAGACTCACAAAAATAGGAAACAAATGTGTGGTTACCAAAGGGAGAAGGTAGGGGTTGATCAGGAGTTTGGGGTCCTTAAGAGGCGCACGCCACTACACAGGGAAGGGGCCACCAGGACCAACGTATAGGGCGGTGGTTCAGCCGCTAAGTCGTGTCCGGCTCTTGTGACCCCGTGGATTGTAGCCCGCCGGGTCCCCCATTTCACGGGATGCTCCAGGCAAGACTACTGAAGTGGGCTGCTATTCCTTCTGCAGGGAATCTTCCTGACCCAGGAGTCAGACCCAGGTCTCCTGCATTGCAGGCAGCTTCTTTACCGGCTGAGCTGTGAGGGACGCCCACTGTATAGGAAACTATATTAATACCTTGTGATGAAGTGTAATGAAACAGAGTCTCAGAAGGAATGTATGAAAAAGACATGAAAAAGCAGGCATTGTGCCCACGCTGAGTCAGCGCAGCAGCGCTCAACACCTGCTAATACACGCGCAGAAGCGCTCACACCAGCGAGCGCATTGTCACCGATCAGTTACGTGTGGCTCCTCACTCTCCACAGCTCCTCCAGCATTTATTTGTAGACTTTTTAATGATGGCCATTCTGACAGCTGTGAGGTGGTATTGCTAAAATCTATGTTTTATTTTCTTCTGAGTAAATGTCAAAACTATGGACTGTCTGTCTCTATAAGCCTTACATATTTAAGTACTTGATCAGTACATTTAAAAAGCTAGGTCGCAGTTCTAATAATTTGCTTAGAAAAATAAGGGCAATATATTAGTTTTTTTTTTCCTAAAAGAAATCCCTATGCTGTTTTGCATATTTCCTGTACGTATTTGCATACCAACAAGGAGGAAAGGAGGATTTCTTTTCTCTAAGCCCTCTGAGGGACTTAGTTTCAGGAGATCTTTTTGATCCTGGTGTTTCTGAGCAGTATAAGGTGACTCCCCGTGGTGGGTGTGATTGGCCTCGTTTTAGGAGGTGGTCACTCTAGTACTCTTGTCTGGAAAATCCCATGGGTGGAGGAACCTGGTAGGCTGCAGTCCATGGGGTCTCGAAGACTCGGACCCGACTGAGCGACTTCACTTTCACTTTCATGTAGAGTGTGTTTCGACATGCTCTTGGACTTTGAACAGTGTGAGTACAACATGCCCCTTGAAATTGGGCCCTGCTTTGAATTCTTTTTTTAATGACTTTCCTAGGGACATTCCTTGAAGGGCAGGTGTCATTTACAGCCTCTCAGGCCTTTTGAATAAAATTAGGCTTTCCTGGAGGCTTAGTTGGTGAAGAATCTGCCTGCTCTGAGGGAGATCCGGCTTCGATCTCTGGGTCGGAAAGTTACCCTGGAGAAGGAAATGGCAACCCACTCCAGTATTCTTGCCTGGAAAGCCCCATGGACAGAAGAGCCTGTTGTCAATGTATGCCAAAACCAATAGAGTACTGTAAAGTAAAATGGAAGCTCTAAAAAAAAAAAAAAAAGTAAAAAAAAAATCACAGCACAGTTTGGTAAAATCTTTAGTAAGAGGTAGCCACTAAGTGTGGAGGGCTTCCCTGGTGGCTCAGATAGTAAAGAATCTGTGTAATGCAGGAGACCAAGGTTTAATCCCCGGGTTGGGACAATCCCCTGGAGAAAGGAATGGCAACCCACTCCAGTATTCTTGCTCAGAGAAGTCCAAGGACAGAGGAGCCTGGCAGGCTACAGTCCACAGGGTCACAAAGAGTCAGACACAACTGAGCAACTAGCACTTTCACGTCACCATGTGTGGAAGAAATGCTTAAAAGACAAGATTAATTTTGTTCTGGGGACTGACCCTATGCTTTACAGAAGAAGTGACACCTAACTCTGACCTTTCAGGATGTGGTAGGTAGAACAATGCCTCCCAAAGATATCTACATCCTAATCCCCAGAATCTGTGAATAGAATCTGTTACATGGAAAAGGAGAACTAAAAGTGAAGATGGAACTAAGATTGCTAATGGGCTGACCCTGAGATGGGGAGATTATCCTGGATTATATGAGTAAACTCAGTGGAATCACAAGGATCCTGAAACGTGGAAGCAGGAGGCAGAAGAAGAGTCAGTGTCAGAGTGATGTGATCTAAGAAAGACTCATGCTGCTAATTTAAAGACTGTAGGGGACCACAGGACAAGGAACATGGGGAGTCTCTAGTGGCTGAAAAAGATAAGGAAACAGATTCTCCCCTTCAGAAAGGAATTCACCTCTGATTTTGGCCCAGCAAATCATACCTTCCATTTCTGACATCCAGAACTGTGAGAAAATGAATTTTATTCTATTAAAGGTCCTAGATTTTTGATAATTTATTACAACAGAAATAGAAAACCGATACAAAGAGTAAGAAAGATTGCACAGGAGAAAGGGGCTAATGAGGTTCTTGCAATCAGGGAACACGACATTTGTTGTGACAAGGTACCCTGTCAAGTGCTTTTCATGCACCATGCTACAGAGGAAAGGTCCTTTTAGATAGTAAATGATGATTAGATGAACTATTAATAAAGATCATTAGTGACATAGACTAGAAAAGGTGCCTTAGAATCGGTTGATAAACAGCAGCAAGAATGAAGTTATGTTATGAATTAGTGAGATTGTACATCGTAACCTCTGGGAAACCAAGCGCTGGAATGCTGTATTTCTGCTCATGGCACCACTGTGCTGTCAATAAGTCAAACCTGAGATTTCCAAATGAGCCACCTCCCTGCACTCAACCAGTTATCATGTCACATGGCCTCCACCATGACGATTTTCTAGGATCTTTCTCCTCTTTGAGTCTCCTGTTGCCACTCCTCGGTGTACCATTTTAACCCCAAACCATTATTTTTGCTCTTTTGCCAAATGAGTCATGAATTCCCTTTCCCCTCATAACACCTTCTCCATGCAAGTTCCGTGATCTTTTCTTTCTCTGAACTCCTTCAACACTAACTGTTCTTCAAAACACTTAAACTTCCTGAGAGAATGTCCTTACTCAGACTCCCGTTGCCTTCACTTACTCATTCCTTAGCTCACCACAGCTGACCTCGTGGCTGCTGGCCGTCCTATTGAAACGGCTTTCCCTGAAGTCACAAGTGACCTTCTGTTTACCAAATTTCAGGATCTATTTCCAGCTTCCCTCAGCTTGACCTCTCTGTGACATTGACCTCATTGACGATTCTTTTCTTTCTGAAACTCTTTTCTCCCTTTGATTCTAAACTATACTATTTCCAGTTTTCCCTCTTAATGTTTTACTAATTACTTTGTCTCCTCTAATGAGGATCCAGCCTCTAATGCTACTTCCTACAGTCCTAATCCAAGTCTTCACAATTTTTCATTATACTATACATCTCTTACTTAGATACTGAATATAAACATAGCTTGGAAAGAACACTACAACGTTTTAATCCTGATTATTAGAATTCTGTCTTTCTAAATAGATTTTGAGGCTCTGCTCTCTGCTCAGTAGCATCCTAAACATAGAACAGAAGTCAAAAGTGACAAACATACATCTTATCTCTTGAAAGCTGATAAACAAGTTAGACAGATGCAACGTAAATGTATGAAATTTTGGAGAAATTATCTAAGTCAGAATTATTTGCTGATTGACAATGGCCACTGAACAACACCCAGTGAATGTAGTTATTAAGTAAATATCTCTTCTATGGATAAAGAGGACAAAGACTAAGCTGCCAGACAAATAGACAAGTAGCTTTGCTCTCTCTTTCCTTGAATTGAGGCACAAAGGGTAAATTATATGAAGAAAATATCATTTTCTAAGTTGTGCTCAACCTTGAGTACCACTTCCTTTTCAATTTTCACAGTTTCTCACTGCAGTAGAAATAACTTAAAGCTGTCTTTCTGGGTTTGTTAAAATACTTTAAAACATATCATCCCTATATTTATATAAAAAGAGAAATCCTGAGCAATTATATCAAGGAAAATATCTCCCAGGTGAATTAGACTGGGATCTTCAAGACTCCCAGTTTTTCTTATTGAAACATTCATTTACTCATTTGCAACTGTAAATCAGCCACTTGCATTTTCTATTCACAAATATAAACCATTCACAAATATTAACCATTTCTTTCTCTGACAAAATAGCCTTAAGTACCTGACTAGATATAAATTTTTAAAAATTGGTTCTTATGTAGACTTATGGGCTTCCTTAGTGTCAAAGAACCCTCCTGCCAATGCAGGAGACCTAGAGAGGCAGATTCAATACCTGGAGGAGGGCATGGCAACCCACGCCAGTATTCTTGCCTGGAGAATACCTTGGACAGAGGAGCCTAGCAAGTTACAGTGCATTTGGCCACAAACAGTCAGACTCAGCTGAATTTAGCATGCATTTAGACTTATACTATACCATCTCCGATATACAGTCACTCCTGACAGAAAATACAGAGTAACAAAACATTTTGCATTCTGGCCTGAATAGAATCAGATTATTTCATGTATATCATGATGAAAATCTCCCTTTCTGGCCCACGAGGCTCCAATTTCAAATGGTCTGAAAAATATGGACTGTCATTCACTATCCCTGATTCTCCATCAAGGAATTTAGAACCCATTTTTTAAATCATTCTACAAATAAGAAAGTTCTTGTTCTCATACGAAATAATAACCATTCTATTATGCAATTCTCCTTGGGCAGAAGGAAAGGNCATTCACTATCCCTGATTCTCCATCAAGGAATTTAGAACCCATTTTTAAAATCATTCTACAAATAAGAAAGTTCTTGTTCTCATACGAAATAATAACCATTCTATTATGCAATTCTCCTTGGGCAGAAGGAAAGGAAGTAAATCTTCTACACACTGGTGCTCATCAAAATCCTCATGTGAAAATCATCAAAGCTGTGATAGATATAGGCTATCACCTAGGAACAGATATCATACCTGAAGCTTGTGCATTAGACTGAAAGAAATATTACGAGCTACAAACACTTCAAAAACAGTTTATCTAATATACTGAACCAGAAATAAAAAGTTTTCTCATGATATATTTATTCTTATCCCTCATCAATCAATAATGGGAATGAAACAAACTTGGCACTGTTCAAATCTAGATTCTCTTCTGAAAGTTCACTGCAGGTGAAAATCGACAGGTTAATTCAACTTGATCTTGACCACTTTTCTCTAGGCACAGAAACAAGACTGGTTATGAACTCCCAAAACATGGTCAAAATGAGGCTTTGCCATTTCAAACTTATATCAAAGGGAGTGCAGAAACAGACACACATACATAGGCATCTCTGACACAAACGTGAGACCACAACTCAGTAAGGAAAGGATGAGTTTTTCAATAAGTTCTACCTGATGAATTAAATAACTATAAAGAAAGTGTTTTTACTCCTCTTTCAATCTATTCACAAATATAAATTCCAAATGAATAATGATCTACATATGAGAGATAAAATAAAAAATGTTAAAAGAAAACTTAAGGAAACATCTTTATGACCTTAGAGTAGACAAGACTTTTGTAACATAAACACAGAAAGCATTAAACATAAAAAATTGAGAAACTGACTAAATTAAAATTAAGAAGTACTATTTCCTTTTCAAAAGACATCACTGAGGGAGAAATAGGCAGCTCCCAGAGAGGAGGAAGGGATTCCCAGCCGGCGCTAGTGGTTAAGAGTCCACCTGCCAATGCAGGGGACATAAGAGAAGAGGGTTTGATCCCCCTTGCTTAGGAAGATCCCCTGGAGGAGGGCATGGCAACCCACTGCAGTATTCTTCCCTGGAGAATCCCGTGGGCAGAGGAGCATGGTGGGCTACGATCCATAGGGTCGCAAACAGTTAGACACGACTGAAGCAACTTCACACACACGTACACGCAGAGGGAGGAAGTTATTCACAATAAACATCAAAGAAAAGACTCATATCTATAAATCTAAAAACCCACAAATCACTAAGAAGAAGACTGGCAACGTAAGAAAAAATGGGAAAGACTTAAGTAGCTACATCAAAAAAGATGATTCCTAAATGGACAATAACAATTTAAAGGGTTTAACTTCATGGGTGTGATAGATCACAAAAATGGCTCACTCCTTCCATCCGTGTCTCCATGCCCTTTGCCACGTTACTTTGTAGTACTGACTGCCTGTGAATCTCAGCTAGCCTTGTGACTCACTTTGACCAACGGAATATTAGCAAATGTCAGGCAAACAAACGCCAGAAAAACATTTGCACAACCGCGCTTGTTTTCTTCTGCACCTGTTCCTTTTCCATGAGAATACTGGGGCTAGTCTACTGGAAACTGAGAGATACACAGGGATCAGTAAGACCAACCGCTCCAGCTGCAGCCAGTCAGTCAGCTGACATCCCCAGACATGTGAACAATGCCAGCCAAGAACAGCAGAACTGCCAAACCAGCCCCTAGCCAACTCAGTTCTTGGGATCGGCACACGCTTATTGTGGAATGCACTGACATTTTGTGGTTGCTTATTATGCAGCATTATTGAGGCAAGAGATAACTGATACTATAAGTCACGAGAAAGGTGCAAACGTATAAAAACTCAATGCAATGTTACTACATACACACCAAAATTGCTAAAATGAAAAATAAGAAAAACCTAAAGGGTTAGCAAGCACTTAGAGCAATAAAAACTTTGATACATCCTTGGTGGAAATGTCAGATAGTTCAGTCACTTTGGAAAACTGTAACGACATTTACTACCATTGAACCTACACATACCTTTGATCCAGCAGTTACACCCTAGGTATATAACAAACAGAAACAGGTACAGGTTTCCCCAGCCATGTGAAAGTGGAGCGTTTCTAGGAAAACTTTCATAAGCTGAGACGGCATAAAAAGAAGAAGCAATTACCTTAGGACACATCTTGCTAATGGATGCACAAAATAAGTCAAGATAAGGCACAGATGCTCCAAGACACAGTCTAAACTTGATGCTGAGATGTTAAGTGTGTTTCCCAGGGAAAGGCTATTCTCAGAGTTCAGGGTTTATGCTGCCCCTATAACATCTCTCCTCAAAAATAAATAAATAAATAAATAAAGAACCAAACGCTATTTTCACTATTTTATTAAAGTATAGTTAATTTATGTGCGTGCTAATTTACAATGTTGTCTGCCAGTACAGGAGATGTAAGAAACGTGGGTTCGATCCCTAGCTTGGGAAGATATCCTGGAGGAAGAAATAGCAACCCACTCCAGTATTCTTGCCTGGAGATTTCCATGGACAGAGGAGCATGACAGGCTATGGTCCATAGCTTTGCAAAGAATCGGACATGACTGAAGCAACTTAGCATGCGCCAAACCATAAATGACTGAACAGCTGAACAACAACAGCGCACACACATTTATATACATTCTTTTTCAGATTCCTTTCCATGATAGGTTATTATGAGATGCTGAATACAGTTTTCACTTCTGGCCTATTTTTGTAAAAACAAAAATCTTTTAATTTCTTTCAGCTAGCAAAAGCAGGTACTAAAATAGATCTTTTGTAAAAGCAAAGTGATATAAAACAAACTTTAGAAAAGTGGAGGATATGTCTTCACCAAAAGCATATTCTGTTTTCACCAAAACATTTGTCCTAAAATGTTTACAATGGAACTGTTTGTGGTAGTTAAAAATGAGAAGCTACTCAAATGCCCATCCAATGTAGAATGAATAAACAAGTTGTGGTATATTCACAATGAAGTACTATATAACAGTGAGATACCTACATTTGACCACGTGGATAAAATTCACAAACATAATGTTGAGCAAAAGAAGCCAGGTGTAAAAGAGCACTTGGTGTGTGAACCCATGTGTCTAGTAAACAAACACAGGTAAAAGTAATCAGTGCAATTTGAAGTCAGGAGAATGGTTATTTATGAGTGGGGGTATAAGCTATTGGTAGGGAAGTGGCAGGGGCATTCTGGGGTATTGGTAACATTCTACTGTTTTGCTACTGGTTCTGTTTCTGTGTTCAGTTTTTAAAAATTAGTTGAGCTGTATACTCATGACAAACACACTTCTCCACATGCTACTGCTCTTCAATAAAAAGATTTTAAAAATTATCAAAGTTTACACCAAAGTAGGGGAGTAAAAAATGGATATTATATACAAATTATTCTAGAGAGTAATTAAATTTGATAGAAAAGCCAAGACATCAGTGGCTTAACCACAATACAAGTTTGTTTCTCCTTCATGTTAATGAAATTCAGAAGACGGTTGTCCGAAAGTAGCATGATTGGCTCCATCATCAGTACTTTCTCTGTTTCTTCACTATTCCTGGGCTCCATGGCCCCAAATGGCTGCACTGCAACTACAGGAAGAAGAAAGGGCTAAAGAAGAATCCATTCTCTCCTTTATGGAAACTTTCAGAAAGTTCGCCTGACACTTTTGCTTACATCCCATTGACCAGAACTTAATTGCAAAGCCACCTCTATCCATCAAAGAGACTTGGAAATGCAGTCTATATTCCAGGTGATATCTGCCCCCACTGAAAATTAGATCTGTTCTTCAGAGAAAGAAGTACAAAATTAATATTGCAAGTCAGCTTGTAAGCTTTGACATATCCCTCCACACAAATCCTTTCCTGACTATCTTTTTCTCCAGTCCAAATATTTTAGTTTTAATTAGTTTTCCTTCCTGAGCAGTAGTTGGCAGTTGGGGTAAAGAATCAATGAATAAATATTTTAGGCTTTGCTGACCTAATGGTTGTGTTGGAGCTATTCAGCTCTGCTATAGCAAAATGTAACAGAATGAACATAATTCTGTCCCAATAAAACTTTATTTCCAAACTCAAACAATCAACTAGATTTATTCTGTGAACTGTAGCTTGCTGCTTTCTCTGGAAAGAAAAGCAATTTGCTGCTTTTCTCTGGTTTTGAGGCTCCAGAAAACCAATTAAGTCCCATAAGGACAGAGGCGAAGTTTAACTTATTCTCCATTGTGTCTCCAGGCCCGGGCAGATAGTCTCTAATCAAAATATATTGATTACAAATGAGTGCCTACTAAAAAATATCTTCTTCAAGACATTGCATTGTTCATACTAAAGTTTATTGCAAGAAAGAAAAGGAGTTAAGTTGAATTTCAGCTAAAGAGCATACAAAAGTTCAAGGCAAATAGGGAACAAGAGAGGAAAGGAAATGTGTCTTTGGAAAGGAAATAAAGAATTATCCAAAAAGAATAATTTGTAAGCCTAATAGGGTCATGAGGACTTTATAACAGTAAACAAACAAGCAAATATATTCTCCTGCACTTTCCATGTTCTTTGGTTTTTTTTCACTCAAGGGGAATGGGATTGAAGGTCTAGAAAAAGTGTGGTTTCTCCCAGCTGGAGGATCTACATGTGCTATAGTCTGAAGAGGCATTATTTCTTCAAATGGAGTGATTCTTTTCTTTCAGGGTCAACTCCCTTAGACCATTCATCCTTCCCTCTCTGAAAGGGATCCAGGGAAACTCTGTGTGCTACTTCTCTTGGCATTCCACAAATAGAACAGAGTAAGACATTAATGAAGAGGGAAAACAGTTTTCCATTTATTTTGCTTTCAGAAATATACTTGGAAAGGCCTGTGCCAGAGTTGTACTATATCAAAGAAACCATAATCCAAAAAACTAACCCTTTTTAAATGATAACCAACTGCATTTTGTATTTTCACAGAATTACTTTATTTCCGTAAAAAACAGAATTTCCATTTTTCCAATCAAGGAGCTGAGTTTCTAAAGCTTCCTGTGGTCTATTTACATTTCCTACAGTAACCTTCTTAAGCAACAGACCAAAGAAAATATGAAACATTTTTTATTTCATTTTCCCTTTTTAAAGGAGCCTCTATATTTTTCTAACTTCACTGAAGGTCTCAGAGACAACACCGATTTCAAAATATGAAATAAAAATGAATTAGTAGATGCCTCTTTAACACAAAAGTTATCATCAGATTTCAGATATACTGTCAACTCTTGCTATGTTTTGTGCATTGGGTACTGGTGCTACTTTTCCATCTTTTTCTCTCAAGAGAAAATCAGAAAAGCAGGATAGTAAGATGAATCTAAATTTCTACGAGATGAAGCAAAAGTCACTCAGTCGACTCTTTGTGATCCCATGGACTATAAGGTCAATGGAATTCTCCAGGCCAGAATATCGGATTGGGTAGCCATTATGGCCTTCTCCAGGGGACCCAACCCAGGTCTCCTACATTACAGGTGGATTCTTTACCAGCTGAGCCAAGAGGGAAGCCCAATACTATTGGAGTGGGTAGCCTATCCCTTCTCCAGTGCATCATCCCAACCCAAGAACTGAACCAGGGTCTCCAAGACTGGCAGATACTGTGAATGGGAAACTTATCACTAACTCTTCAAACAAGACGAGGAGGGTAGGAAATAAATAACTCAGGAGGTTGCATTTATTCATTTATTTAAACAATATTTATTGAGGACTTCTATTTGACCATCACTGTGTTAGGTGTTAGTAGAGTGGGAGAGAAAGGGTTGCTGCAGACCCACAAGAGTTATCCTCAAGGCTTTTGGGTACCGTGGAAGAAATTACTCTAATGATAAGAAACCTGGAACTTCATCAAACAAATTATTTTAAGAATGTTCTTGACTTTTCCACATCCTGTGGGGAGCAACAAAACAGGACCACTCTTTCAAACATGATGACTTAAAATAGTTCTGTGGATGCCATTCAACCTAAAAGTTCTGCTGGATTTTTCCATCAGTTATTGTGTTGTCATCTGTTGCTTTATTAGTCTCAACATAAAAGAGTCTTTTTTAAATTAACTTTTTAAATAGAGAATAGTTGATTTACAATGTTGTGTTTATCTCTGCTGTACAGCAAAGTGGCCTAGTTATACACAGATAATCATTCTTTTTAATATTCTTATCCATTATGATTTAATCCAAGATACTGAATATGGTCCCCTGTCCTATATGGTAGGACCTTGCTGTTTATCCAAAAGAGTCCTTTTGAACTCATGCATTGAATTGACACTATTTGTGGAGAATACTTTTTTTTGCACTTTGCAGAAAACCTCAACCAATTGGTGTAGCATTTGTAGACTTTCTTGGCTTCGTGTCCCATGCCTACCCAGGCCAGGTGGAATTATTTCCTTGGATGGTAAATGTGCACAGAAAAGGTAAGCAGAGCTCTTCCCTCTTCCATTTTCTGGAATGATAGCTGCCTGCAGGAAGCAAGAGTTCTTGGCTAATAAGAATGCCTAAGTTTGGAATTCCATACTAGGAAACTCACTTTTCTAGTTGAGGTGACAAAATTCTACCTGAGCTTTTAAAACTCCTAAACGATGATGCTGTTAAAGTGTTGCACTCAATATGTCAGCAAATTTGGAAAACTCGTCAGTGGCCACAGGACTGGAAAAGGACAGTTTTCATTCCAATCCCAAAGAAGGGCAATGCCAAAGAATGTACAAACTACCTTACAATTGTACTCATTCACTTCCTAGTTAGGTTATTCTCAAAATCCTTCAAGCTAGGCTTCAGTAGCACATGAACCAAGAACTTCCAGATGTTAGCAAATACAGTGAAACCAGATATCAAACTGTCAACATTCACTGGATGATGGAGAAAGCAAGGGAATTTCAGAAAAAAAGACATCTACTTCTGCCTCATTTACTACACTAAAACCTTTCACTATGTGGATCAGAACAAACTGTGGAAAATTCTTAAAGAGATAGGAGTACCAGACCACCTTACCTGTCTCCTAAGAAACCTGTATGCAGGCAAAGAAACAACAATTAGAACTGGATATGAAACAAAGGACTGATCCAAATTTGAAAAAGGAGTACAACAAGCCTGTATATTATCACCCTACTTATTTAAATTCTATGCAGAGTACATCATGAGAAATGCCAGGCTGCATGAATCACAAGCTGGATCAAGATTGCCAAGAGAAATATCAACAACCTCAGATATGTTTCTTCACTCTCTACTCTAATGGCAGAAAAATGAAGAGGAACTAACGACTCTTGTTGAGGGTGAGGGAGGAGAGTGAAAAAGCTGGTTTGAAACTCAACATTAAAAAAAAGTAAGATCATGTCATCTCATTCCATCACTTTATGGTAAATAGATGGGGGAAAAGTGGAAAAAATGACACCTTTCTTTTCTTGGGCTGCAAAATCACTGTGGACTGTGACTGTGGCCGTGAAATTAAAAGATGCTTGCTCCTTGGAAAGAAAACTATGGCAAACCTAGATAGCATATTCAAAAGCAGAGACATCACTTTGCCAACCAAGATCCGCATAGTCAAAGCTATGGGTTTTTTTTCCAGTTATGTATGGATGTCGGAGCTTGACCATAAAAAAGGCTAAGAGCCAAGAATTGATGCCTTCGAACTGTGGTCGTGGAGAATACTCTTGAGAGTTCCTTGGACTGCAAGGAGATCAAACTATTCAATCCTAAAGGAGATCAACCCTGAATATTCATTTGAAGGATAGATACTGAAGCTGAAGCTGCAATACTTTGGCCCCCTGATGCAGAGAGCTGACTCATTGGAAAAGACCCTGATTCTGGGAAAGATTGAAGGCAAAAGAAGAAGAAGGTGGCAGCAGATGAAATGGTTCGATAGCATCACTGACTCAATGGACATGAGTTTGAGCAAACTCTGGGAGATAATCAAGGACAGGGAAGTGTGGCATGCTATAGTCCACAGGGTTGCAAAGAGTCAGACACTACTTAGCGACTGAACAGCAACAAGCCAGTCTCCAATAAGCTTTACATAGTATGAAAGTAAAATGTTGGCCTCCACATGGCAACCTCCTTGGTTTATTTATCTCAGTTGGTTCAGAACACTGATAGGCTAAAAAGGGTGTTATTAGTGGTCTTTTCCATCATGCCCCCAAATCTGGTGCAATGAATGATGAATTTTGAGAAAAAGAAGGCAGGAAATGAAATTTGCAGGTAAAACAGATCAAAAGAGAAAGCAATCACAGCAGTGAAGCTTTTATTCTTAGACTTTAGTGATGGGCATATACATCTTTGACCTTGATTGCTTTATTTAGCTGTTTAGAAATTTCACTTCAGAATAGCTTCAATGTTCCAGTTGTCCAAGCATTAGTACAGGGACTGGAAAATTATGAACCACAGGAAAAATATAGCCTGTCTCTTGATTTTGTATATTAAAACCAAGAATTTTCTTTGGAATATAGCTATTTATTTTTTAATTTATTTATCAATTTTAATTGGAGGCTAATTATTTGCAATATTGTGGTGATTTTTGCCATACATCCACATGAATCAGCCATGGTTATACATGTGTCCCCCACCCTGAACCCCGCTCCCACCTCCCTCTCCATCCCATCCCTCAGGGTCATCCCAGTGCACCGGCCCTGAGCGCCATGTCTCATGCATCAAATCTGGACTGGCGATCTATTTCACATATAGTAATATACATGTTTCAATGCTATTCTCTCAAATTATCCCACTCTCATCTTCTCCCACAGAGTCCAAAAGTCTGTTCTTTACATCTGTATCTCTTTTTCTGTCTCACATATAGAGTCATTGTTACCATCTTTCTAAATTCCATATATATACATTAATATATGGCATTGGTGTTTTTCTTTCTAACTTACTTCACCATGTATAATAGGCCCCAGTTTCACCCACCTCATCAGAACTGATTCAAATGCAGTCTTTTTAACAGCTGAGTAATATTCCATTATGTATATGTACCACGGCTTTCTTATCCATTCATCTGCCAGTGGACATCTAGGTTGCTTCCATGCCCTGCTGCTGCTGCTAAGTCACTTCAGTCGTGTCCGACTCTGTGTGATCCCATAGATGGCAGCCCACCAGGCTCTCCCATCCCTGGGATTCTCCAGGCAAGAATACTGGAGTGGGTTGCCATTTCCTTCTCCAATGCATGAAAGAGAAAAGTGAAAGTGAAGTCGCTCAGTCTGTCCGACTGTTAGCGACCCCATGAACTGCAGCCCACCAGGCTCCTCCGTCCATTGGATTTTCCAGGCAAGAGTACTGGGGTGGGGTGCTATTGCCTTCCCCGCTTCCATGCCCTAGCTACTCTAAATAGTGCTACAATGAACACTGGGGATGCACGTGTCTCTTTCAGGTCTGGTTTCCTTGGTGTTTATGCCCAGCAATGGGATTGCTGGGTCATATAGTAGATCTGTTTCCAGTTTTTACAGAAATCTCCACACTGTTCTCCATAGTGGCTGTACTAGTTTGCATTCCCACCAACAGTGTAAGAGGGTTCCCTTTTCTCCACACTCTCTGCAGCATTTAATGTTTGTAGACTTTTTGATAGCAGCCATTCTGACTGGTGTGAGATGGATACCTCATGGTGGTTTTGATTTGCATTTCTCTGATAATGAGTGATGTTGAGCATCTTTTCATGTGTTTATTAGCCATCTGTATGTCTTCTTTGGAGAAATGTCTGTTTAGTTCTCTGGCCCATTTTTTGATTGGGTCATTTATTTTTCTGGAATTGAGCTGCATGAGCTGCTTGTATATTTTTGAGATTAATTCTTTGTCAGTTGCTTTGTTTGCTATTATTTTCTCCCATGCTGCTGCTGCTGCTGCTGCTGCTAAGTTGCTTCAGTTGTGTCCAACTCTGTGACCCCATAGACAGCAGCCCACCAGNAGAAATCTCCACACTGTTCTCCATAGTGGCTGTACTAGTTTGCATTCCCACCAACAGTGTAAGAGGGTTCCCTTTTCTCCACACTCTCTGCAGCATTTAATGTTTGTAGACTTTTTGATAGCAGCCATTCTGACTGGTGTGAGATGGATACCTCATGGTGGTTTTGATTTGCATTTCTCTGATAATGAGTGATGTTGAGCATCTTTTCATGTGTTTATTAGCCATCTGTATGTCTTCTTTGGAGAAATGTCTGTTTAGTTCTCTGGCCCATTTTTTGATTGGGTCATTTATTTTTCTGGAATTGAGCTGCATGAGCTGCTTGTATATTTTTGAGATTAATTCTTTGTCAGTTGCTTTGTTTGCTATTATTTTCTCCCATGCTGCTGCTGCTGCTGCTGCTGCTAAGTTGCTTCAGTTGTGTCCAACTCTGTGACCCCATAGACAGCAGCCCACCAGGCTCCCCCATCCCCAGGATTCTCCAGGCAAGAACACTGAAGTGGGTTGCCATTTCCTTCTCCAATGCATGAAAGTGAAAAGTGAAAGTGAAGTCATTCACTCGTGTCTGACTCGTAGTGACCCCACGGACTGCAGCCTACCAGGCTGCTCTGTCCATGGGATTTTCCAGGCAAGAGTACTGGAGTGGTTTGCCGTTGCCTCCTCCATCGCCCACTCTAAAGGCTGTCTTTTCACCTTCCTTATAATTTTCTTCATTGTGCAAAAACATTTAAGTTTAATTAGGTCCCATTTATTTATTTTAGCTTTTGTTTCCATTTCTCTGGGAGGTGGGTCATAGAGGATCCTGCTGTGATTATGTCAGAGAATGCTTTGCCTATGTTCTCCAGGCAAGAATACTGGAGTGGGTTGCCATTTCCTTCTCCGGGAATCTTCTCAACCCAGGAATTGAACCCTGGTCTCCTGCATTGCAGGCAGATTCTTTACTAACTGAGCTACAAAGGAAGCCCCTTAGTCAATGCTAACTACAGGGTTTTAAGCTGTTGCCCCTGTCACTTCCAGAGCAGTTTGTTTGTTCTTTGTTTATTTTGGCTTCCTCTGTTTGCAAAGTCTCTTCAGTGTCTAATTTTCACCCTGACACATGGGGGCCCAGGTAGTCTCTTATTTAATCTCACTTTTTCAGTTGTGCTCTGAGGGGGGGGGGGGGACACTGCAAACAAATATCACTGGCATGTGTGGGGAGTGCCTGCAATGTATGGACCACATTGGGTTTGCCCCAGTTCATGGCGGCGTGTGCTTTCTCGGTCTACACTGCTCAGGCCCCAGTTGCTCTGCAGGGGGACTGTCCAAAGTGGGCCCTGCAATTTGTACACTTCCCAGGTCTAACCTGCTCAGGTTCAGGTTCTCGGGTACTCCACAAAGGCACAGACTCAGTTGGGTGTGCGTTTTGTGCCCTTCCCAGGTGAGCAGTTCAGATGACCAGGTGCTTGGAGAGTGTACTGCCCCAGGTGGACTGTGCTTCTTAATCACCTCCCTGGTCCCAGCCGCTTGGTTTCCCGGATGTACCGCGAGAGCACCGACCTAGGTGTGCTGTGTGTCTCCTCTGGGGAGCTGATCTCTGGCTGTGACTCTCCTGGAAGATGTCAACCATACAGGATCCCAGGAAGATTTGGTTAGCAACCGGGAGCCTGCTCACAGTTTGGTGGAGGATGCCTTCTCTGTGGCCAAGACTGCCTTGTCTCCCAGCTCTGGCTGTCGCCCGCCTGCCTCTCTGCCTCCAGTGGGGGAATGGGCCAGTCCACAGTGCCTAGCTCTCCTTTGGTATTCGCTCAGTCCTTTGTTCTGTGAGCAGGCCAGGTTGCACCTTAGGTTAGAGCTTTTCACAGGAAAGTTCTCTCTGTCTCTCTTTTGTTTTCTCTCTCTGGCTATCCCACAGTTTGGGTTGCTATCTCACGTTAACTCCTTCAGATTGTCCTCAGGGCATTCAGGCCTGGACCTTACCCTAAGCATTCAACCCATGCCTCCCTGTCCAGCCCCTGCTTGCTGGTGGCTGATGCAAGCCTCTGGGCTACTTCTCCGCTGGCAGTTGAGGTTAGGCACATATTCTGTGGGTATTTTTTATTTTTTTCCTCATGGTTATGTTGCCCTCTGAGATTCCAAAACTTCCCACAGATCTGCCAGTGAGAGAGTTTCCTGGTGTTTGGAAACTTCTCCTCCTTCACGACTCCCTCCCCAGGACAGGTCTCCATCCCTAATTCTTTTGTCTCTCTNATTCCAAAACTTCCCACAGATCTGCCAGTGAGAGAGTTTCCTGGTGTTTGGAAACTTCTCCTCCTTCACGACTCCCTCCCCAGGACAGGTCTCCATCCCTAATTCTTTTGTCTCTCTTTTTATCTTTTGTTTTGTCCTACCTCCTTTTGAAGAGAATGGGCTTCCTTTCTGGGTGTCTGGTGTTCTCCACCAGCATTCAGAAGTTGTTTTTTGGAAGTTGCTCAGCATTCAAATGAGCTTTTGATGAATTTGTGGGGGAGAAAGTGGTCTCCCAGTCCTATTCCTCAGCCATCTTAGGACCGCCCCCAGCTAAGTCTATTTATTTACATATAGTCTCTGTCTATTTTCATATGATAATGGAAATGGTGAGTGGTTGCAACAGAAATCATACGGCCCATTCTTGTTGTTCAGTCACCCAGTCGTGTCCAGGCTCTTTGTGACCCCGTGGACTGCAGCACACCAGGTTTCCCTATCCTTCACTATCTCCCAGAGTTTGCTCAACCTCATGTCCATTCAGTCAGTGATGCTATCCAACCGTCTCATACTTTGTCGTCCCCTTCTCTTCCTGCCTTCAATTTTTCCTGGCATCAGGATCTTTTTCAATGAGTTGGCTGTTTGCATCAGGTGGCCAAAATATTGCAGCTTCAGCTTCAGCATCAGTCCTTCCAGTGAATGTTCAGGGTTGATCTCCCTTAAGATTGACTAGTTTAAACTCCTTGCTCTCCAAAGGCGATTCAGGAGTCTTCTCCATCACCGAATTTGAAGGTATCAATTCTTTGGTGTTCTGCCTTCTTTATGGTCCAGTTCTCATAACCATATGTGATCACTGGGAAGATCATAGCCTTGACTATATGGTCCTTTGTTGGCAGAGTAATGTCTCTGTTTTTAAACACACTGCCTAGGTTTGTCATCACTTTCCTATCAAGAAGCAACTGTCTTCTGATTTCAGGGCTACAAGTCACTGTCCGCAGTGATTTTGGAGCCCAAGGAGAGGAAATCTGTTACTATTTCCATCTTTTCCCCATCCATTTGCCATGCAGTAATTGGCCATATATATATGACCTATAAGCCTGAAATATTTACTATCTGTCCTGTTACAGAGAAGTTTATCAGCCCATGGATTAATGGGTTTAATAGTCTGATACCTTCTGCTGTACTTCTCAATCAGTTTTGTAAACCAGAAAATTAGAGCTATCAAGGGAACATTTCATGCAAAGATGGGCTTGATAAAGGACAGAAATGGTATGGACCTAACAGAAGCAGAAGACATTAAGAAGAGGTGGCAAGAATACACAGAAGAACTGTACAAAAAAGATCTTCACGACCCAAATAATCATGGTGTGATCACTCATCTAGAGCCAGACATCCTGGAATGTGAAGTCAAGTGGGCCTTAGAAAGCATCACTATGAACAAAGCTAGCGGAGGTGATGGAATTCCAGTTGAGCTGTTTCAAATCCTGAAAGATGATGCTGTGAAAGTGCTGCACTCAATATGCCACCAAATTTGGAAAACTCAGCAGTGGCCAAAGGACAGGAAAAGGTCAGATTTCATTCCAATTCAAAGAAAGGCAATGCCAAAGAATGCTCAAACTACTGCACAATTGCACTCATCTCACATGCTAGTAAAGTAATG
>SJYX01021549.1:127261-169367 GCA_006410675.1 Oreotragus oreotragus | reverse complement strand
GATATAGACCTCACAGGAAGCTTCAGATGAATCAATTTTAGTATTTTAAGAAACAATTTCCTCCCTAAAAGTCCCAAAAAAAAAAAAAATCCTATATAGCTAAGATGTGGTCTGATTTAAATATTTGTTAAAATGTGGCTGGAAAAGGAGGTAGGGGTAACAAGTTAAAAATGATTACAAAGATAGGAATTTGACTGAGACTTAAAGAACCCTAATAGAAGAAAAGTTGTATTAAATGTTAAACAATAACTTGCTGAAAGAGAGGAATAACAGTATCCAGAAGGACTCATGATTTGAAGCTCGTAAGGTAAATCACCTGTGTTTGAGTGGAGCGAGGGTCCATGTGAAACAGAACTGGACATGCTACAAAGGGAGAAGGCAGAGCCCTTTCAGATGTAAGAATGTCCAAGGGATATCTCCAACACACCATGCCAACTAGGTTCCAAAATCTGGGTTGGGAAAAATATATCAGCACTGAGAAAGATAACTGGGCCAACAGCCTCACTGTGTCCAAATGAAGGAGGTATCCAGATTCTGTGGAGCTCATCTTAATGCTCACATGAGCTACAGCTGTAGCTCATGGCCTTATTCAGCCTATTCCATTTATATAATCCCAGTTCAAAGAACCAGGATACTCATAAGCTCCACTACATAAAAGGCAAGATGGTACCCATTGCAGATCAACGTGAAAGCTGAAGAAATAACTCAAAGTTGTCCAAATACCTGGTGTCCTGATTTTCCTGACTATAACACCTGAGGTCAAAATACTTTGGTTTGAATGCCATTTTCAACACACAAAACTGAAAATTGATAGTGTTAGTCTCAGTCGTGTCTGACTCTTTACAACCCCATGGACTGTAGCCCTCCAGGCTCCTCCGTCCGTGGAATTCTGTTCAAGAATGTGGAAGTAGATAGCCATTCTCTTCTCCAGGAGATCTTTCTGACCCAGGTCCCTGCATTGCAGGTGATTCTTTACCATCTGAGCCACCAGGGAAGCCCTTTCAACATATGCATTTAAGAAAAATGTTTTATACTTTCTAAAACTTGGTTTCCTCATTGAAATGGAAAAACACCTACTCACAAGGTTTTAGATGAGATTAAATTTGACACTGTATGTGAATCTATCTTGTGCCATTTCAGTCAATATAAGGTACTCAATGTTTAGGGAATTCTATTTCATTCCTACCTGTCTTTCAAAAGAAGATGGCAGGGAAAAAGTGATAGCTGCAAACCTAGATTCAGTGGAAAATCTGTGTCAGTGTCCTTCCAATCCCATAGTTGTTCATTAAAGCAAGCATAAAAGAGACGTTTAGAAGTTAAGATTGTAGTAGACACTATGTCTAATACAACTTTTCTAGATTTCCCAGTAAATTAAAACATTCATGGGTTTAAACAAAAGAGACAGCACTGCAAATCAGGGGCCCCAAATTCCAGGATCTAATACCTGGTGATCTGAGGTGAAGTTGATGTAATAATAATAGAAATAAAGTGCACAATAAATGTAACGCACTTAAATCATTCTGAAACCATGCACCAAGCACGGTGTCTTCCACGAAAAGACAGTGGAAAAGTGTCTTCCATGAAAGCAGTCCCTACTGCCAAAAGGTTGGGGATGGATGCTATAAATAAAAAATAAGAAAAGACTGTAGCTCATAATGCAGGAAGAATTTCCACTGAATGGATTATCCATAAGAATAGAATGAAATGCATATTCTCAGCTTGTTGCTCAGTCACTAAGTCGTGTCTGACTCTTTGCAACCCCATGGAATGCAGCACATCAGGATCCTTTGTCTTCCATTATCTCCTGAAGCTTCCTCAAATTCATGTCCATTGATTCAGTGATGCTGTCTAACCATCTCATTCTCTGCCATCCCCTTCTCCTTTTACTTACATCTTGCAACATCAAGATCTTTTCCAATAAGTCAGCTCTTTGCATCAAGTTTGTGGTCCTAGTGTGATTAGATTGACTAGTTTTCTGTGAGTATGGTTTCAATGTGTCTGCCCTCTGATNCACAAAGATTCAGAACAAAATAAAATGGGATCAACAAAGTTTTCAGAAAGTAGGGAGTGATAGCTGAGGTGGTACTTTTATGCCTTAAATTGGAATGCCTTTCTTTGGAATGCCTTTCTTCTTGTCAGATAGGATACTGTCTGATTCAGAAATCTTTGAATAAAGTTAATTAGGTCTTCAAGGTTACTTATTTGAATTTTAATTTATTAAGAGTTCTTTTACATTGGATCTTTTTTTATGGGCATTAATGTGTATCTTACACATTCATATATTTTGTATCTATTCTTGAAGTTTTTCTACATGCTTTTTCTTTAAATCTCCTTGTTCTTGATCTTTCAAGTCCACATCTTCCAAGTGCCTGACCAACCAGCCAAGGTATTTGCCATAACTCAGGAGTCTATGCATATTCATGCAAAGTACATGACCAAATACATCACTTGAAGCTGGGTCACTCAGGAGGCTGTAGTGGGGCAGCAGTCTATTTTTGACTTATATAAATATTGAGCTGATCTATTCATAGACCAGGCCTATATTCTTTTCCTCTTCTATTTTTTTTTTCCTCCTCTGTTAAGTTGCATAGAACTCACCCTACTCCTCTCCAATCCACGGTGTGTGTGAGTTCATATGTAGTCAAATGCTCAGCTGTGTCTGATTCTCTGCAACCCCACAAACCGCAGCCCACCAGGCTCCTCTACTCATGGAATTTTCCAGGCAAGAATACTGGAATGGGTTGCCATTTCCTCCTCCAGGGCATCTTCCAAAACCAGGGATCAAACGTACATCTCCTGCATCTCCTGTATTGGCAGGCAAATTCTTTACCACTGAGCCACCTGGGAAGTTCCCCTNAATTTTCCAGGCAAGAATACTGGAATGGGTTGCCATTTCCTCCTCCAGGGCATCTTCCAAAACCAGGGATCAAACGTACATCTCCTGCATCTCCTGTATTGGCAGGCAAATTCTTTACCACTGAGCCACCTGGGAAGTTCCCCTTCACGACACAGCAGTGTATACTGAGAAAGAAGTGTCATTGTAACAGAGATGAGTGGCATGGGAGTTTGGGCCATCCATTCATGGACACTTCTGTGCCCACCTGCTTTTACATTATTGTGTATCTGACAGCACCAGGTCATGAAGGACTGCTCCAGTGACATGTTCAGTTGATGTCTTATGGCCAGACTCTCCATCACTGCCATCGTTTTTCTCCATCACTACCAGGAGTTTTTTCCAAATGGTATATAATTCTCTGCTGCAGCCTACATGCTCCATAACTTTAGATTTCCGTGTTATGACTCCTACTGTGGCTTGTCGAAAACTCCACGTGACAGATTTACCCACTGTGTACTCCATCATTGTGCTGTCCATTGGCTCAAGTGCCAGCAGGCCTCCTTGTCACACAGCCTACACTTATTGCAGAGCTCTCTATTTCTTTGGCTGCCCACTTAAAACTGCAGTCTCTTAAATTCCAAGAAACGGATCCCAACAGCCATTGTTCCAGGTGCTTCCCTCTTAAGGAAAGGGTGAATCACAGCCTGGTCTGATAACTGAGTCACTCAGTGCAAATGGCAGGGCAGCTTGAGGGCTGGACTGCTGGCTGAGCGCAATGGCTTCAGCCACTGGTGCCTGAAGGCTATGGCCGTGATAGACCAAGGATCCAAGGGAAGTGGTTAAAGAACTTAGTGAGGACTCTGGATTAGTTATTTCCCTGAACCCAAGCACCCAGGAGCTCAAGCTACATGTACCTGAGCCTTAAACTTACCCTGTGGTTTAAGAGTGGGAACTGTCTCCAAGGAATAAATCTTCTAAAGGTAAGTTAGAGCTCCAGCTCTAGGAACTTAGATATAAAGGTCCAGTTATGGGATACACTGGGTACACTGAAACAAGAATTAAAAAGCTGTTATTAGAATTAAGGTGCCCAATGGCAGTGGAAGGTAGAGGTGAGCCACAAACCCAGAGAACAGATAGGTTCTTTTACATAAGCCCTTGCCATTTGAAAGAGAAGGGTAGAGATTTCCTTCAGTTCCATTGCATCTTTTGGAATGGGCCAATGAAACATCTAGGATTTTCAGTCTAGAAGAAATATGAGGACTTCTCAAGTTCCAATCTGGAAATGTGGGGTATCCTTAGTGAACACCACATCTTCCAATCAGCCCCTACATAACCCAGTGTCCTGTGTCCAGTGTCTGATAAGAACATGCTCTTCTCACTAGAGATGTCCTGGGCCAGATGGCCTTGTCCCTGGCTTGCTCCAAATCAACTGCTCCAGCCTTCTGTTTCCCTGGCTCCTGACTTGTCAAACCTATACTTGGTCTTGAAAATGGACTTGGCTTCACCAGGACTGTGCTGTGTTCTTAGTGGTTCTGTTGTGTCCAACTCTTTGAGACCCCATGGACTGTAGCCCGCCAGGCTCCTCTGTCCATGGGGATTCTCCAGGCAAGAATTCTGGAGTGGGTTGCCATGCCCTCCTCCAGGGGATCTTCCCAACCCAGGGATCGAACCCAGGACTCCCACACTGCAGGTGGATTCTTTACTGCCTGAGTCACCAGGGATTAACCTTTAGCATTTTATTCAGACATGATTATACTGCCTCACTAGCTTTTTTTCACCTCTTTCTTTCTTGGACTTAGTCTGACTACTGAAACCCAAGTTGAAACTTGCCCTCCTTGGCCATGGACCCACATGACCTGACTTTACCTCCTTGGGAGGGAAATGCTAGAATATCATAAGCACCTTGGATTTAGCTAGTTATAAAGATATATGACTTAATATTTTGCCAGCTCTGGATTTTTTTTTAAAGAAAAAACATTATGGCAAAAAGAAAATAAAGCATCTCAGTAGCATTTATCACTTTGAAGATCAGCCTGCAGTGGAGTTGATAAAAAATACCAACAATGCAAACATCTGGGTGAAAGAGTGGAAAATCAGGTTATGACTCTTTTTTATATGAAAATATTTATATTCTCCCAGGCCTTGGATCCTTGGTTAGTGTCTGATGTAGAGACAAAAGAATGTTTTGCTACATTTAGTGATGAGCGTGAGGAATGAACCGCAGTGTGGTGCCATCTGCAAAACAGTGTGCATTTCAAGTTTGTTGACAGGACTTCTTGGAGGCAAAATGGAAAAAGATGCTCAATTCCTAATTAAAGGGTCGCTTACGTTTTCCTTTCACTATGAAAAGAGCCATTGGTAATTTTGTCTAATTACAACACAATTTTAGCACTGAAAATGCAGTTCCATTTAGTTAAATCTTAATGGGACTAGAGATTTGTTTCCCCAGAAATTTC
Source organism: Oreotragus oreotragus (assembly GCA_006410675.1). Lineage (NCBI taxonomy): Eukaryota > Metazoa > Chordata > Mammalia > Artiodactyla > Bovidae > Oreotragus > Oreotragus oreotragus. The sequence continues at coordinate 164,075 of SJYX01021549.1, read as the reverse complement.
CTCTGTGCTAGGGAATGAGATCTGATTTGGGACAGAAAGCATAGCACCGTAGGAATTAGGACACATATTTAGTTACATGTTTATTTTCAGCTCTAAAAATTCTAATATTTGGACAGTAGTTCCATTTAGTTAAATCTTAATGGGACTAGAGATTTGTTTCCCCAGAAATTTCCTCTGTGCTAGGGAATGAGATCTGATTTGGGACAGAAAGCATAGCACTGTAGGAATTAGGACACATATTTACTTACATGTTTATTTTCAGCTCTAAAAATTCTAATATTTGGACAGACAGAAGCTTGTCCTACATTTGTCTTGGCCTGGAAGAGAGTTGGAGCCAGAGAAACGGGGGGACAGAGCCGTTGGTGAGAAGCACAGTCAGGAACAAGGACTCTAAAGATGGGAATTGTGGTCTGAAATACATAAGACTGGAGAAACTCATGATTAACTGACTGATCACTGCCACTCATATTGAAGGGGAACTTAAAAGAAGGCTTCTCTTAAAAACAAGATTCTCTAGTTCAGATCACTTTTATTATAATATCACAAAAAAGAGAAGAACAAAAGCATAGCTATAATTCATTATATAGTGGCTTTTATTAAAATGTTGTTGTTCAGTCACTAGGGCGTGTCCAACTCTTTGCAAACTCCATGGACTGCAGCATGCCAGACTTCCCTGCCCTTCACTATCTCCTGGAGATTGCTCAGACTCATGTTCATTGAGTCAGTGATGCTATCCAACCATCTCGTCCTCTGTTGCTCCCTTCTTCTCCTGTCCTCAATCTTTCCCAGCATCTGTGTCTTTCTCAGTGAGTCAGCTTTTCACATCAGGTGGCCAAAGTATTGGAGCTTCAGCTTCAGCATCAGTCCTTCCAATGAATATTCAGGTCTGATTTCCTTAAGGATCAACTGGTTTGTTCTCCTTGCAGTCCACGGGACTCTCAGGAGACCATCTACATGCCTAAAATATAGGCATGGTATATTAAAAAGATCTGTATGAGCTTGCAGTTTTGATTTAGGCAGTTATTAGAGAATGTGGGTTCTCATTCTAACAACATGAAAAAGCTAGATTAGTTACATGAAAGCAGAGCACCGAAGAATTTATGCTTTCGAACTGTGGTGTTGGAGAAGACTCTTGAGAGCCCCTTGGACTGCAAGGAGATCCAGCCAGTCCATTCTGAAGAAGATCAGCCATGGGATTTCTTTGGAAGGAATGATGCTAAAGCTGAAATTCCTGCAAGGAGAACAAACCAGTTGATCCTTAAGGAAATCAGACCTGAATATTCATTGGAAGGACTGATGCTGAAGCTGAAGCTCCAATACTTTGGCCACCTCATGTGAAGAGTTGACTCATTGGAAAAGACTCTGATGCTGGGAGGGACTGGGGGCAGGAGGAGAAGGGGACGACAGAGGATGAGATGGCTGGATGGCATCACTGACTTGATGGATGTGAGTCTGAGTGAACTCCCGGAGTTTATGATGGACAGGGAGGCCTGGCGTGCTGCGATTCATGGGGTTGCAAAGAGTCGGACATGAATGAGCGACTGAACTGAACTGAGTCATTTAAAAAATTCATCAGAAAGTTGAAAAGAAAGTGAAAGTGAAAGTCACTCAGTTGTGTCCAACTCTTTGTGACCCCATGTATAGTCCATGGAATTCTCCAGGCTGGAATATTGGAGTGGGCAACCTTTCCCTTCTCCAGGGGATCTTCCCAACCTAGGGATGGAACCCAGGTCTCCTGCATTGCAGGCAGATTCTTTACCAGCTGAGCTACAAGGGAAGCCCAAGAATAATGGAGTGGATAGTCTATCCCTTCTCCAGTGGATAAGTTGCAAATAAATCTGAGTGAACTTTAGACCAGCAAGGAATAAATATTTTCAGGAGAGAAGAGATCCATGCTGCCTGCATCTGTGTGAGTGTAATAGGGAAGAACACATCTGACTCCACATTGAATCTCTTTCTTATACTTTGTTGTAGTGGTTAAGTTCTAAATTGTATCCAACTTCTGTGATCCCATGGATCCTAGCCCTCCAGGCGCCTCTGTCCATGGGGCTTCTCAGACAAGAATACAGGAGTGATTTGCCATTTCCTTCTTCGGGGGATCTTCCTGACTCAGATCTTCCTGAGCTACCAGGGAAGCCCCAGGTCAGTGTAATATAACAAATCTGACTCCCTATTGGATCGATTTCTTTTACTTTAACTTTTGTATTCTATTGTTTTGCTATAATTTAATAACTAAAGGGAGCTTCCCTGGTGGCTCAGTAGTAAAGAATCTGCCTGCAATGTAGGAGTCTCAGGAGACACAGGTTTGATCCCTGGGCTGGAAAGATACCCTGGAGGAGGGCAAGGCACCCCACTCCAGTATTCTTGCCTGGAGAATCCCATGGACAGAGGAGCCTGGCAGGCTATATAGTCCATGGGGTCACAAAGAGTTGGACACAACTGAAGCAACATAGCGTGCATGCACACAATTGCTAAATGGATGATGCCTACAGTTTAAAGTGTACCTAATGGACCATCTCTGGGAACTCTGCCTCCAAGATAATGAGCATTAAGCTAAAATACCTTTGTTCACCTCACAGGAAACATTTGGACCAGGCCCACCTGTGAATGGCTGGACTTGCTGTTACATTTGTATGATTGTTTGTATGAATATTTGCTTCATGCTTATCTCAGTAGTATGTTAGCTACCTGTGATCTTGTGCCATTGTATCCTTTGACTCATTATTTGTATCTTTGGGAGCAGACGCACATTAATAAGTGAATGAGAATTCTGACATAATTCAAGGAAATGGTGAATGATGTTTCCTTGCAGGGAGGTGTCAGGTCTCCCAAAGAATCATGCCTGTCCTATGACCTTTTACCCTGCGCTCAAGTAAATATGTAGAAAAATGGGTTAAACTGATGGATGTCTCAGAATAGGGGGGAAATATGATAGGATGGGGATAAAATTATTTTTGACAGTTTGCAACCATGTAGGAAATTTGACAAAATGAAATTTAATAAGGAGACATGTAAATGAAACATAGATGACTGCCAGAACTGTAAGATATATATGAAATAGGAGAGTTGTTTCTAAATAGCATCACTCATAGAAAAAGTTTTGGAGGTTTTGGCTAATATGCAGATAAACTCTATTACTCAACAAAGAAGTGTGAGTGACTTTATCAGTTAATAAAAATGCAAGTATCCAGTAAAATATGGGCAAAAGATATGAATGGGTAACTTGGAAAAGAATATTAACTTTGGCTAATAAATAAATGAAAAATTTAATCAAAAGACATGGAATTCCACTCTCCCCTGTGCACTCGCCCTACCCTGGATGTGTTGGATTCAGTACTAAGTGACTTATTACAGCTTGTGTCCACAGAGGAGCATCAGAGATCACAAGGGGATTCAAAACCCTGTCTTCTCTGGCAGCAAAAGGAGCAATGTATTGGGAATCAGGAGGCTTGCCTTTGAGTCCAGAGTCTGTCACCTGCCAGCTGGTGACTTTAGAGCAACCACTAATTTTGTCTGATCCTACATCTTCTCATTTATAAAATGTGTAATAACATCTCTACATCAAAGATCATATTGCAAATATTAGCTGAAATGATAACTTGAAAAGAAGTTCATAATGAGGAACTATCTGATCAGTTTGGGACCAAAAAGGGATGAGGAAAATGGGTTTTCTGCCTTTAGAGTGGCATATAGTTTACTGGGTGCTCATTATAGGAAGGAAGATTTTGACTAAACTATTGATGAATTTTAAAGTACCTACAATTGTTTCAAAATATAAAGAATGGCTTTGGAGTTTCATAACTTTCCTGGGGCTATAGGATTTCTAGCAGAGAGAAATACTCAGTTATTGAAGATATTAGAGTGGAAATTCAAATGCCAGTGAAAGAATAGAGATCATGAGGGGTTTAAGATCAGTTCCGATTTGGATATTTTGATTCTTTGCATTGAACATCATGGTAGCATCTGCATTCTAGTACCATCAGAAGGGTTACTGGGTTGGAAAGATCTATGCCTTTTGAGGTCATAAACTGTCCATCTGTGAAGAGAGACCCAGTGCTCTATGAATTCGGCACAGTTTTGAGGGTGCTGTCACTAAAGTAATATCTATAACATCAGTGGGAATTAATAGGCTCAAAATAGAAAGCCATGCCAAGGGAAGAAAAGGCTAGCTTTATGTAACATAGAGGGTGGGTGGCAATTGTTTCAAGGCCAAAAATGTAGCGGAAATAGATGATTTATGACTCAAGCTGTATGAAAATTTGTTCACTCACCTGTGAGAGGTATGTGGCAGGTTGCTAAGGGAACTCAGTGTGTGAGACTAAGTCATGCAAGGAGAGCGACTTCTAATTATTTCTTCAAAATTACATTTGGAGGACTTCCCCAGTGGTCCAGTGGTTGGAACTGTGTTGTCCCAATGCAGGGGCCCCAGGTTTTATCCCTGATCCGGAACTAGAGCCCATGGGCCACAGCTAAAATCCTGCATGCCCCAACTAAAACAAACAAACAAAACCAACCAACCAAAAAACAAGAACATCAAAACTGCAAATGGACTTTCTTGATTTGGGCATTGGTGCTACAGGTGAGATTCACATGTTTACAATGAAGGTTTCATGAGCTGAATATGACTTCCTCTGAAGCCCGTGTGCAAGGTGAAGTCTTCAAAAAATATATGCCGGGGGCGGAGACCATCAGAATGTCTCCAAGTCCTTTTACGTCACCATCTCAGTGATGAGAAACTCATGGGTACTCTGAGGATGTAAATGGTGGCACCTCCTCAGTGTTTGAGAGTGGCCGAAGCTGTCCGCACCCATAGATCCTGGCTCCTTGCTGGCTGTCTGCAACATCATCAGGGTACCTGCAGCTGGCCCCACGGCACCCTGAGAGCAACAGAAGCATGGTGGGTTATCATTGGAAAGTGAAGTTCAAAACAGCGGGCTGCCTTACTAAGGCTGAGATACTCCAGGGCAACACAGCAAGTGTGTTTCAACACAACTCCACCCCAAACCTCAGAAAGGGAATCAGTGTGTTGGTTTGGGCCTCTTTACCACAGGTCTCTGGAGTTCCTTGGTGTACACACTGTTGGAGAAAATGGGGTCATTTTCATGACTGGGGAGCCCGATTTACATTATCCCATTCACTAATTCTTGCCAGCACCGACTTATCAAAGTTGACTTTCCTCATGTTTTCAGAGCACATTTTTCAACTACAAACAAGTCTATTGCTAATACCCTCACTGTCTTTCAAAGCTCAGGCACTGACATATTCCTTCCAACTTGACACTATTTAGTAACAATGATTTTTTGAACTCCTACTATGTGCCAGATAATTTTCTAGATGTCAGTAATATAATAGGAAAGAAGTCAGGCTTTGTAGGGCTTCCACTGTAGAAAGGAAATGGAGAAATTGCACTATTGAGATAAATGCTCTAGGGGCACTTATCCTACCAGAGGTACCATGAATCATTTATGGTGGATCTAAGTGCAATGCAGGAAAAAGGGGTTTATTAATTAGGAATGCTTTCAGCTGTATTGACTCGAATGCCCAACCAACATTGGCTTAAGTAATGAAGGCATTTAACTATCTTAAATAATGAGTCTAGAGTTTTTCAGTTCAGGGGGGAAGCAGCAGCTTAGTCATGTTCTCAAAGACCTGATGTCTTTCTGTTCTTGCCGCCTGGTTGATTTGATTCCCTCTAGTTAAACTGTCTATTGTACTTCCAGGCATGACATCACATTCATGACAGGGAGGAAGAGGAAAGCAACTGTAAGCTGTGTCTGTTTCTTCCGTCAAGAATGCCAATGCCTTTTCAGAACTGAATCCTTGTTCATTTACACCTGAATGGCTAAAAGTGGAGCTGGCAGCCACACATAGGGAGGCTCAGAAACTGGGGAATGGGATTGTTATGTTTAACTTAGACATGGTTTTGGGGCTGACCACACTGCAGTTCCAAGATTGAGGCTGTGCTAGCGAAGAAGGTGAAGTGAGTACTGGGTGGATGACGATATTTGCCTGCCACATAGAGTAAGGAGGAGCACTATTATTGTGGCAAGTGGAGGTGATTGGTGAGCTAGTCAGCTCACAAAGTGTGGTCTGGGTTTGAGGACTTGAGAAGGCTCTTACTTTGGTGTACCAGTGGACCAAACAAGTGATTCCAACAAAGACTAAGGATACAGATGGGTAGGTGGACTTCCCATTGTCTCTTCCCTCTCAGAGATGATCCATATGGTACCCACAGAATGAGATAGTTTCAGGTCTGAGGATTCCAGAGCTGCAGTCTCATTGCTGTTTATCCAGTAGCTGGGGAAGGGCCATGTCAGTATCTTAATATCTACCTGCAACACTGTGGTACAGAGTGTTCTTGGTTTGGCAATCCATATATTAACATTTGGGGCTTCCCTGGTGGCTCAGCGGTAAAGAATTTGTTTGCCAATGCAGGAGATGAGGGTTTGATCCCTGGGTTGGGAAGACTTTCCTGGAGCAGAAAAAGGCAACCCACTCCAGTATTCTTGCCTCGGAAATCCCATGGACAGAGGAGACTGGTGGGCTACAGTCCATGGGGTCTCAAGGGTCAGACATGACTTAGCAACTAAACCACCTCCACCATATTAACATCTCATGGCAATAAAGGCACTAGTGGTAAAGACCTACCTGCCAAGGCAGGAGACCTGAGATGCGAGTTCAGTCCCTGGGTTGGGAAAATCCTCTGCAGGAAGGAATGGCAACTGATTCCAGTATTCTTGCCTGGAGAAATCCATGGGCAGAGGAGCCTTGTGGGCTACTGTCCGTAGGGTCGCAAAGAGTTGGGCACGACTGAAGCAACTTAGCATGCTCACAGAGGAAGTGAATGCCAATAACCAGAGTGTATGAGGAGGCTGCATGGATATGAGACGTGCATACAAAGAACATTGCTTCTGTGGATCCACCCTAGAAGGACTCATCCCAGTCAGGGGAGGGGATGATTGAAACCTAAGAAAAGTCTGATATACAAAGATGTTCATTTAAGGATGTGAACAAAAAGCCTGAAGAGCAGCCCCCATTGGCTCTCTGGCTTGGATCCTTGCTTTATTCCTGGGGCGTCTTTCTTTCAAAATTAATTATGAATTTGAAGATGTGTTTTATATTTTATCAAGCATTTAAGATGATTTTGAAAGAGGCTTTTTTTGTTTGTTTGTTTTTCATCAGCTTAGTGGGCCATATTGTTAGAAGCCCCGAGAAGACATTTAGCACAGGGAAAGGGCCACTATTCAGGGAAGGGAGAAAAGTTCTTAAGTGGGAGCCCTAGCTCAGCAGAGTCCTGGAGAGAAACTGAGGGCTGGCTGGACAATAAAGCCTGTGGACTGTTGGTCACTTCTCTGCCCTCTCTTCCCCTCTCTCCTAGAGCAGTTGAAAGAAGTCTACTTGCCTTCCATTTATTCAAGGTTTCCAGAATTCTGGAACGTAAAAGAAAGGCTGAACCTTCTTGCAGTCCACTTTTAGAGATTTACAGTGAACGTATTAATGCTATAAAGCACAAAACACAAGTGAATTCTTTCTATGCAGAGCTTAATTATAGCTTGGTTACAAGGCATATAGTGCATTGGGGGTGGTGCATTCTAGTGACTGGATTTGAGATTAAGTCTGGGTAGTAAATTTCTTGCTTCAGTCATTCAGTGAATCTTTGTGAGTGATACAGGACTTCGTTTGGAGGGATCCGCATAGGTCTAAATTTGAATCCCTTTGTGAGTGTAAGAACTCACCCTAACAGTTCTCCTGGCTCACTGCTCCTCGATGAGGGTCAGGATTACATGTCAGAACTCAGTGCAGCTGCCAGAGCACATGTACTGACTAAGTGAATACATCGCATGGTGTAGCTAGATAGGAGGGAGCACTCGTGGGAGAGGGAGGGCAAAGGGTGTTAGAATCTCTTTTTGTACTGGTGGCTTATGCATTTGGTGTTGGGGGGCACTACTGTTTACTAGATGGGCACAATTTTCTAGATGTGGTGAGGCTCTGAAACAACAGCCCAGAAACTCTCCTGGACAATAGTCCAAGTCTGTGTCTTGCAGCAGTGCAGACTCATGCCCAGCTTGTCAAGGTGGGGCAACACAGCCTGCCCCTTTGGATTAAATGGATCCCTTCTGATTTAGGAATGAGTGTTAAACGCTTGTCTGATACAGATCGCGGGGGAGAGGGCACAGTTTCAGCTCAGTGGCAGTAGCCTAGGAGACGTCCTGCCATGGTGGCGGTGGCAAAGGAGCAGATGGCACGGGGTTCATGGAGAGCAGGAGGTGTACACAGCATGGACTGTCGCAATCTCTGCATGATGCTCCAGTGCCCGCTGTGTTCTGTGGTCAGGCTGCATTTGTATTCTTGTGGTTTAACATCCAATATTAAGCCTATCTGGAAAGTGACAGCTAGATTTAAACTAGTCCAAGCTGCTATTAACAGTTTTGCAGCATTCACTACTATTTTGGAGGGGAAGGGCTTCATTACTGAAGAATTAAGGGCTGGATGGCGTGATACTGAGACGGTTCTCTTGGGTCTTTGATTCTGTAGCCTCGTTTGCATGGAGAGCTCAGTTGTATATTCAAAACTGAATGCTCCCCTCTCTCCCCAGGTGGCTTTCTTAACCAAACACTGGAGCAAGGGAGAGAAGTCCCTTTCATTAAAACATAATTGACCAATTTAATGTACTGATGAAGTGCGCAGGTGTCCATGTGTGTCCTTTGATGTCCTAGGAGAAGATGTTTATCAAGCTAGGATGGTTACTGTTTGCATTAATCTATTAATTAGAGAGCTGCTTAACATACCATCGATTTTCCTAAAGGAAGAAGGTGGGCAGGGGGTAGAGAGAAATAAATTAGGAGTTTGGGATTAACATACACTACTATACATAAAGTAGATAACCGAAGGACCTGCTGTATAGCACAGGGAACTATGCTCAATATTTCATAATAATGTACAAGGGAAAAGAGTCTGAAAAAATATATTTGTATGTGTGTAACTGAATCACTTTTCTGTACATTTGAAACTAACACAATATTGAAAATCAATTAAGCTTCAATTAAAAAATCATCAAGTGTGTTGCTATGAAACAAGAGCCACAAGCCTACTTTTTTCTAGAACGGGAACGGACTAGTAAAAGGGACATGTGTGCATGCTAAGTCGCTTCAGTCGTGTTCGACTCTGTGCAGCCCCACAGACTGCAGCGCGCCCGGCTCCTCTGTCCATGGGATTCTCAGGCTAAGAATACTAGAGTGGGTGGCTATGCCCTCCTCCAGGGCATCTTCTTGACCCAGGGATGGAACCTGAGTCTCTTATGTCTCCTGCATTGGTAGGTAGGTTCTTTACCACTAGCACCACCTAGGAAGCCCCAGTAACACGGACAAGGCATGCTAATTCTGACCACATAGAATAACCCAACTTTCTGCAGTTGTTTCCCTGAAAACTAAAGAATGTGTTCTGTTCTTGTCTTTTCTGGTAGGTAAATTGAAAAAAAAAAGTTCAACTTCTCTTTAATTCAACTCTATTAATTATGACTAATAGCCCCTGGCTTTATCACAGCAGTGTGAAATATGATGTCTTCGGCAAGCTCTCTGCACAGGGATGAATATATTTCCCTGCTTTCTCTCATCTTGACAGACCTTGTCCAGGAGAACTGGTGACATCATGGAAGGGGTTCTAGGACAGCATTATCTCAGGGCCTAATAGAGAGATTTCTCTCGTAGATGTGGGTAATTAGGAATGACTCACTAACTGTGGAGTGCTGGATTAAAAGTGTTATTATTGTCTTATTAGAAGTGATGAGCCATGGGCAAGGGTATTTGCCTGGGAATGAGTCTACTGACAGCTTCTTGCAACTCTCATCTCTGATTAAAATGCCTAATTGATTCCACAGCTTGGGTGATAAACACTCCGGTTCGTTTTGATACGAATGAGAGAAAAATGTTCTCCAGAGATATGCACATGGGGAGAAAGGAGGGCGGCATTCTTTGCTAATTAACAGCAGGTCAGCTGCTGAGTGTGAGGTGGTGAAGACCAGAAGACCAGGAAAGAGCTAACCCTGGTCGGTCCTCGCTGTGCCATCTTGGCAGAACGGGCCTCTACCTCAGTTTTCACATCTGTGTATGCGTGCAAAGTTGCTTCAGTCATGTCCAGCTCTTGTGACCTTATGGACTGTAGCCCGCCAGGCTTCTCTGTCCATGGGATTCTCCAGGCAAGAACACTGCAATGGGTTGCCATTTCCTCTTCCAGGGGATCTTCCTGATCCAGGGCTCAAACCTGCATCTCTTAAGTCTGCTGCATTGACAGGCAGGTTCCTTACCACTAGTGGCACCCGGGAAGCCCTTCCACATCTGTAATGTGAGGATAACGATGCCTACCTCACAGAGCTCTTGGGCATGAGACACAGTCAGGGACATTGCAGGAGCTTACAAACACCTCTCCCTCTCTCTTAAAAAAAAAAAAAAAATTGTTTATTTGGCTCCCCCAGGTCTTAGCTGTGACACTGCAGGATCTTCAATCTTTGCTGCAGCATTCAGGTGTTTTAGTTGTGATATGCGAACTCTTAGTTGTGGGATGTGAGATTGCCTTTCCTGATCAAGGATGGAACCTGGGCCCCTGCCATTGGGAGTGTGAAGTGTTAGCCACTGGACCATCAGGGAAGTCCCTAAAACCTTTCTTTTTAAAAAATCTCTTCTTGGTCTTGTTAATTCTTTTCAAATCACGACGAAGATATTACAATCCCATTTGATGCATTATCATAGTAGAGATATAGGCCAATACAGAAGGACTATTAAAAATGCCCCTCTATAAACTGGTAGATTACTTCAAATTAACTCTTATCCCAAAAGTGTGTTGGCCCCAAACTCATTTAGACTTTTTTTTTTGGAAAAATAAGAGAAATTCTCTTTGTTTCATCCATCCTGTCCGTTTTCTTCCTGGTTCCTCCTACCTCTCCCCACTTCATGCAGTTAAGACAACGCTTGGTCAGTGGGAAGAAGCCGGGAGGAAACAGAAAGGGGGGACAGAAACCATTCTAACATAGTGCTGTCTTCATTTTCCCTGTGCCCTGTGATGGTTAATTTTGTGTGTCAATTTAACTTGATCATATGGTGCCTAGATGTTTGGGTAACCATTATTCTGGGTATGTCTGTGAGGGTGTTTCAGGATGAGATTAGTAGACTGGTAAAGAATATTGCCCTCCTCAATGTGGGTGGGCCTCATGCAACCCACTGAAGGCATGCATAGAACAAAATCCTGGAGTAGAGAGAACTCTCTCTCTCTGCCTGTCTTAGAGCCATCACTTTTCTGTCTTTGGACATAGACTGAACCTGAAATCACACTCTCAGCTCTCCTAGGGCTCCAGCTTGCCAACCACAGACCCATGGAATGTTCCTTGCTATGTTTTGGACTTGCTTTGTACCCATCACCCCTTCTTTCCAGTTTCTCCCTTTTGGAATGAGGATGTGCATCCTATGACTGTCCCACTAAGGTGTTTTGGAAGCACATAACTTGTCTTGTGGATCACAACAAACTCTGGAAAATTCTGAAAGAGATGGGAATACCAGATCACCTGACCTGCCTCTTGAGAGACCTGTATGCAGGTCAGGAAGCAACAGTTAGAACTGGACATGAAACAACAGACTGGTTCCAAATAGGAAAAGGAGTATGTCAAGGCTGTATATTGTCACCCTGCTTATTTAACTTACATGCAGAGTATATCATGAGAAACGCTGGGCTGGAAGAAGCACAAGCTGGAATCAAGATTGCCAGGAGAAATATCAATAACCTCAGATATGCAGATGACACCATCCTTATGGTAGAAAATGAAGAGGAACTAAAAAGCCTCTTGATGAAAGTGAAAGAGGAGAGTGAAAAAGTTGGCTTAAAGCTCAACATTCAGAGAACTAAGATCATGGCATCTGGTCCCATCACTTCATGGCAAATAAATGGGGAAACAATGGAAACAGTGTCAGACTTTATTTTTGTGGGCTCCAAAATCACTGCAGATGGTGATTGCAGCCATGCAATTAAAAGACACTTACTTTTTGGAAGGAAAGTTATGACCAACCTAGATAGCATATTCAAAAGCAGAGACATTACTTTGTCAACAAAGGTCTATCTTGTCAAGGCTATGATTTTTCCAGTGGTCATGTATGGATATGAGAGTTGGACTGTAAAGAAAGTTGAGGGCTGAAGAATTGATGCTTTTGAACTGTGGTGTTGGAGAAAACTCTTGAGAGTCCCTTGGACTGCAAGGGACAGTCCATCAACCAGTCCATCCTAAAGGAGATCAGTCCTGGGTGTTCATTGGAAAGGCTGATGTTGAAGCTGAAACTCCAATACTTTGGCCACCTGATGTGAGGAGCTGACTCATTTGAAAAGACCCTGATCCTGGGGAAGATTGAGGGCAGGAGGAGAAGGGGACGACAGAGGATGAGATGATTGGATGGTGTCACCGACACAATGGACATGGGTTTTGGTGGACTCCAGGAGTTGGTGATGCATGCTGCGGTTCATGGGGTCGCAAAGAGTCAGATGTGACTGGACTGAACTGAACTGAACTTGTCTTGTTTTCCACATTCAGACCTGGAGAGGAACTTACCTCAGGGTGAATTGTACCTGGAGTCTCACTCATATCTGACTTAGATGACATTTAGGTGAGACTTTAGAGTTGATGCTGCAATGATATAAGACTTTTGGGACTGTTGAGACAGAATGAATACATTTTGCATGAGAGATGGGCATAAATTTTGGGGGATTGGGGACAGAATGTGTCCCCCTAATATTCATATGTTGAACCTCTAATGTGATGGCTTTTAGAGATGAGTCTTTGGGGTATGGTTGGGGTTAGATGAAGTCATGAAGGTGGGACCCAAATGATGGGGTGTGTGCATGCTTAGTTGTGCGACCCCATCGACTGTAGCCATCAGGCTCTCTGTTCTTGGAATTCTCCAGGCGAGGATATTGGAGAAGGTTGCCATTTCCTTCTCTAGGGGATCTTCCTGATCCAGGGATGGAACTGTATCTCTTACATCTGCTGCATTGGCAGGTGGGTCCTTTACCACTAGCACCACCTGGGAAGCCTTAGTAATGGAGTTAGTGGCTTTATAAGAAGAGAAAGAGAAAGATTTCTTTCCCTCTCTTCCATGTGAGGACACAATAAGAAGGTGGTCCTCTGTGAGCCAAACAGAGAACCCTCACCAAAACCTGACCTTGCTGGCACTTTAATCTTGGGCTTCCATTCTCCAGACTGTGAGAAATATCTTTGTTTAAGCCACCCAATCTGTGGTATTTTGTTATGGAAACCTTAGCTGACAAATACAGGTCCCTTACCTTGTTTTTTCCCCACCAAGCTATCCTCTTTTGTTTGGAGCTTGGGCATGAAGTTTGTGTGAATGTGCATATAGACAGTGCTAATTCTGTGAAGTCCATCAGTGTCCAGAAACTCAGCAAATGAGAGCTGACCATCACTTTGGGAATGTCACTTTTATTATACATCTATTATACAAAAGCTTCTAATTCCCTAAATTATCTGAGCTGAGAATCTCTTCGTCAAGTAGAAGGGGACACAATAAAAACATAAGCGTTTATGAATTTGCAGTTTCAGAAATGGAGAACAAACTGGAAACTATGAAAAGATGAACGACTCACAGATGCTGATCTGGGAAGGAGTGGACCTCTCCCACCTCTTTCTCTCTCCATCTTTTCTTCTATACCTGGCACTCTAAAGAAAAGTGGATTGCGTTTCTCCGTTTTAAAAAGTTCTCTTCTCCCCACTCCCCAACATAACTCTTTTCTCTGGAATCTCTGTTTCTTGGCAGCTGTTGTTTCTTAATGACTCAACCACTTCCCTGGGACTTAAGACCATACAGTAGATAATGATGGTACCTATATGGTAAACTATTTGCGAGATGCAAGGAGTACTTAGTATTTATTCACTCCAGTCATTATTTTGGAATTCTGGGCAATTCAAAACCATGTGACTCCACCCCGGGCAAGGCTTGGTTTCTTCCTTTGGGAGAGAGGCTTTCAACACACGTGGTTTCAAAAAAAAAAAAAAAAAGTAAAAGTCTATCTAATTTATCACTTCGTCAGATACCCACAAATAGCAATTGTGAAATGTTAATAGCTCCTTACTATGAGCTTACATTTATTAAATAAACAGGTCCATGAATTAAGAACAGAAGTGTTAATGAATTTTTAAAGTCTGCTAATTTGTTGAACATTTAGGGCCGTTAATAAGTGCCTATTCATTGGAACATACACACACCTTTCCTCTGCTATATAAGCAGTTAGCTAACATCATAAGCATGTTTTTAGGAAAGCAGGATTGCAGAAGAGACTGCAGGTGCTGGGGTTGACTGTTGATAAGGCAGGGGTTCTAAATAGGATTTTGAATACTCATCTGCCATCTTGCATGAACATTCCAATACATGAATCGATTTGAAAAAGCATTGAATTAATTGCTGTTTTTCAGGAAGGTGCAGCAATTTCAACTTCTTTTCTTCTTTTTTAACAGGCTTCTGATATCCAGACCTGCAAAGGCTGCAGGATTTTGCTTTACACAATTACGAAGTGCTGGTTCAGGCTTGGGTACAGTTGGAGATGAAGGACCCATTGCTGGAAGAGCTAGCTTTGAGGGGGAAACTGGTTTTTGCTGCAACAAAGGGTATACTATTAAAGATGAGTCATTTGATGGTAGTTGTGAGTGTGTATGTGTGTATGTTTGGTGTGTTGGTTTAAGTTTCCAAATAAAAAAAAAAAAAAAAAGTAAAAGTCTATCTAATTTATCACTTCGTCAGATACCCACAAATAGCAATTGTGAAATGTTAATAGCTCCTTACTATGAGCTTACATTTATTAAATAAACAGGTCCATGAATTAAGAACAGAAGTGTTAATGAATTTTTAAAGTCTGCTAATTTGTTGAACATTTAGGGCCGTTAATAAGTGCCTATTCATTGGAACATACACACACCTTTCCTCTGCTATATAAGCAGTTAGCTAACATCATAAGCATGTTTTTAGGAAAGCAGGATTGCAGAAGAGACTGCAGGTGCTGGGGTTGACTGTTGATAAGGCAGGGGTTCTAAATAGGATTTTGAATACTCATCTGCCATCTTGCATGAACATTCCAATACATGAATCGATTTGAAAAAGCATTGAATTAATTGCTGTTTTTCAGGAAGGTGCAGCAATTTTAACTTCTTTTCTTCTTTTTTAACAGGCTTCTGATATCCAGACCTGCAAAGGCTGCAGGATTTTGCTTTACACAATTACGAAGTGCTGGTTCAGGCTTGGGTACAGTTGGAGATGAAGGACCCATTGCTGGAAGAGCTAGCTTTGAGGGGGAAACTGGTTTTTGCTGCAACAAAGGGTATACTATTAAAGATGAGTCATTTGATGGTAGTTGTGAGTGTGTATGTGTGTATGTTTGGTGTGTTGGTTTAAGTTTCCAAACTGGGGAAACAAGAGTGAAGTTTCCGACTGGAGACAGGCGATCTTTTTTGAAAGTAGCTTTCCTTTAGCCTTAGGACTGCGCTCAGGTCTTTTGTGGAGCTAGTTGCCCTTTGGCTCTGTCGCTCTGTCATTGTTTTATATGTTCTTTTATGCCTGTGTTCTGTGATGACCTTTTAGTCTCTTTCTTTCTCTCCCCCTCCCAACCTTCTGTCCTCACCCTCAACCAGAACTGAAGGACCTTAGGTTGTTCCCTCCTCTCCAGTCAAAGCTTGCTTACCCTTCCTGAGAGTTCTGAGCTGCCCAGTGTTCTTCCTCTCCCAGCAGTAACTACTGAAGCATGGGTGATATTATGTGCTGAACAGTGTTCCCCTTGTAATTCGTGTTGGAATCCTAACCCTTGGTACCTCAGAATGAGACCTTATTTGGAAACAGAGTTGTTGCAGATGTGATTAGTGATGATGATGTCATACTGGAGTGGGATGGGTTCTAATTCAGTAAGATGGCTGTCCTCATAAAAGAGGAAATTTGCACAAAGACATACAGAGGGTAAATGTAGTATGAACTTGAAGGTAGAGATCAGGGCGATGCCTCTACAAGCCAAGAACTACCAAAGGTTCCCTGCAAATCAGCAAAGGCTAGAGAAGAGGCCTGGAGAAGAGGCATGGAGTTTTCTTCCCAGCAGAAGAAACCAAAACCTGCTGACTCTTTGATCTCAGGCTTCCAGCTTCCAGAACTGTGAGGCAGTAAAGTCCTGTTGTTCCAAGCCCAGCCCATGGTCCTTTGCTACAGCAGCCCTAGCAAACTAATATGGGTGTTATTTTCTATTCAAGCCCATTTCAGACCATAGTGAGGTGGTGGGAGAAGCGTCTGGAGGAGGTTGGGTAGACCGCTGACCTATGAACAGACCAGGAAGGCCTGCCATCTACTCAGATGCTTCTACCCCTGCAACCTGAAAGCATAATTCAACCTGGCTACCACTACAGTTTAGCTCCAGCTTGGCTAACACCATTTTGTGTGGCTCCTTGAACCAGCTGCGGACTCTTTATCTGTCTCTGCCTGTGCCCGGGTGACATGATGACCAGGGGGCAGAGGATCATTAAGTAGCCATTACTTTGTTTTTATTTATAACATTAAAGTTATTTATATTTTTGGCTGTGCTGAGTCTGTTTCGGTGTGCAGGCTTTCTCTAGTTGCAGGGAGCGGGGCTCCTTTTTGTTAGGATGAGTGGGCTTCTCATTGCCATCGCTTCTCTTGTGAAACGCAGGCCCTCAGTGCATGCGCTTCATAGGTGGGGCTCTCAGGCTCTAGGGAGCTGAGGTTTCAGTGGCTGTGGCACAGGGTCTCATTAGTGGTGGCTCTGAGGCCCTGGGGCTCATGAGCTCAGTAGCTGCAGCTCACGGGCTCAGGATTTGTGGTGCATGGGCTTTGACTGCCAGCAGCATGTAGAGTCTTCCCAAACCAGTGGTTGAACTCACATCTCCAGAATTGGCAGGCAATTTTTTATCCATTGTACCATCTGAGGTGAAGTCGCTCAGTCGTGTTCGACTCTTTGCGACCCCGTGGACTGTAACCTACCAGGCTTCTCCGTCCATGGGATTCTCCAGGCAAGAATACTGGAGTGGATTGCCATTGCCTTCTCCAGGGGATCTTCCCGACCCAGGGATTGAACCCGGGTCTCCCGCATTGGAGGCAGACGCTTTAACCTCTGAGGCACCAGGGAACCCACTCTGAAATGTCAATTCCTGCCTTACCTCTTGACATTGCATGGATGAGGGACTGTCCTGTTGATTCCTAGACTAGACCAGGCAATTCATATTCACAAAATATGATGTTGGAGATGCTCTGTGGGTCCCAGTGCAAAATGACAATGTGAGGCCCAGTGGGGTGGTAAAGTCAGTCTCTGCTTCCTTTATGCCAGCTGCCCTAACCTGCGGCTGGGTGTGCTCAGTACCTGGATTGAGTTGGCCCCTCCCTGTCCCCCAGTTGCCCATCAAATGTGCGGTGGCACTGCTAGTCAAGTGCAGGATGACTCAGCCTTGAGATGTATGGCATGAACATTGCTCTCTGATCCTCCCGGCGCTGGGGGCAGAGGATGAAAGCAGAGTGGAGCGTCTCCCCCCAGTGTTACTTTGTTTCCAGTCCAGTGGAGTACACAGTGCTTTAGGGATGGGGTCAGTAACGAGGGACCAGGGCAGGGCAGAGACAGCAGACCGCCGAGAGCAGAGAAGGTGGGGGAATGTTGGTTGGTAGGAAGCATGTGAGACAAATCTCAAGTCCCTTGTTCTACTGTCCTGTGGACTTTACTTGTTGCTTTCTTTGTTGTTCATTCGCTAACTTGTGTCTGACTCTTTGTGACCCCATGGACTGTAGCCTGCCAGGGTCATCTGTCCATAGACAAGAAGACTGGGTGGGTTGCCATTTATTTCTCCATGGGGATCTTCCTGACCCAGGGATTGAATCTGAGTCTCCTGCCTTGGCAGGTGGATTCTTTACTGCTGAGCCACTAGGAAAACTGTTACACTTATTAAGCCCAGATTCAAGGACAAAATTATTAAGAATTTCAAGACAGCAAGGGGGCAGAATTAAACTTAGCTCCAAGTGCATGCATGCGCCTTCTGAGGCTGGGGACCTAGATGAACACACTTGTCCTGTTAGAAGTGCAACTGGTGTGGATGGAATTTTGTTTCAAGAATTTAAACACTACAATGCCATGCATCATATCAAGTAGCTGGAGGACGAATTCTTTGGGCAGAAAGAACAATGAAGAAACCTATGGGTGACCATTCAGCCTTAATGTTTGGTTTCAAGACTGGATTAGAAGAAGGCTTGGTCCTTGCTAGATGAGATCATTTGTCCAATCTGCTCATTTGATATGTGGAAATGAAAGCTTTCAAAGCAGCCCAAGGGCACACAGCTGGTTACAGTCAGATCTGGGGCAAAACCAATGTTATTTTGCTATCACCTGGATTTTAGAAGGGCTTGGGAAACTTTTGAAAGTGATGGGTCTATTTCTTACCTTGACTGGAAGGATGGTTTTATGGATGTTTACATTTGCTAAAACTTACCAAGCTATACATTTAAATATTTGGAGTTTATTGTATGTCAATTAGTCCTCAATAAGGGTGCTTAAAAACATTTATGGCAAGAATAAAAAAGTGATTTAAGAATAAGATTAATAGCCAGCAGTTTAAGTTGGCCAGGACTATGGAACAGAAGTGAGTAGTTTATTAGACAAATAGACAAACTGCCATTGGTTTCAGGCTTTGGGTTTACAAAGTGCTAATATTATCTCAAGAGAGTCTTCAAGGAGGAAATTCAATGTGAGAGACTGCGTGGAGAAGGAAAACCCACCCAAGGCCCCAGCATAAATCAGGAAGCGTGGGAGTCCTGGCATGTTGAAGGTAAAACAAGCCTTCGGGTCCTACAACTGCTGGAGGAATTCTTAAAATGAACCTCACTTCTGAGAGCAAGTTTGGGAGCTGTAAGAGCTTTCATCCCCATTTAATGGGAACAGTGTCTCTGCTGTCTTCGTTGCTGGAAACAGGGTTCCTCGTCTACCTGTAGGCTTCTGTTTTGAGTAGAATAGAGGAAAGGGACCCTCCCAGAGCCAGGCTGCTCTCCTGAGGACTCCTTGCCCATCTCCCTGCCCCCTTCCTCCCCTCTTGCCTCTCTTTCCAAAAGGAGCATTTTAAGGCCAAGAAGGGCCTCCTTCTGACCCTTGGCAGGTGGTTGGGCTCCAGAATGGTCTGAGGCATTGTCTTTCTTCAGAGATACATGACTCAAATGAGTCAGCAGGGAGGCAGATTAGAGCAGTTGAAAGAAAAACAGTAGGAGCTGTGAAAATAAAAAGCGGAGATTTTCAGTTTCATTTTGTGCATCTTCATGGACTGTGGATCCAGGACGTGCTCAGAAGTCCCTACACTCCTATTCCCTCCTGTGGGGCAGCAAGGCCTCTTCTCTTTGCGTTCCTCTCCCTGCACTGGGGAGATTTGGTTGCAACTCCAGGGCTGCCTGGGAAATCGTGGGAACAGGTGAGAGCAGGCTGGAAGGGTGTGGCAGCAGCAGGGGCGAGTGCTTCAGGTGAGCGAAAGGCAGTTGCAGTCCTCCTGAGAGCTGTCTGGAGGACCAGAGCCAAGGCCAGCAGGCTGGTTTTCTCCGGATGCTGAGTTTTTACTTAAAGGAGAGAGAGAGAGTTCTCCTTCTCTTTTAATGTGGACCATCTTAAAAGTCTTCACTGAATTTGTTACAATGTTGCTTCTGCTATATGTTTTGTGTTTTTTTATTTTTTGGCCAGGAGGCATAGTAGGATCTTAGCTCCCCAACCAGGGATTGAACCTGCTCCCCCTGCATTGGAAGGCAAAATCTTAACCACTGGACCACCAAGGAAGTCCCAGGGGGCTCTCTTTGTTTGATTTTGTCTGTGTTGCCTGAAAAGTGAGTTGATCTCTCCCCAGTATCATCATTTGTCCCACCAGATGAGTTGCTCTTAGAGAACTCTCCGCTGAGGCGGGGGTTGGATGAGCCCCAGTGGCCTCTCTAAAGGACTGCAGTCATTGCTGCTTCCCCAGCCCAGCGTCTCACCTTGGAAGGACATGAGCTAGCCGGTAAACCCTGGGCAGAGCACCCCCATGCTCTGCTTTTGTTGGAAAGGGTAGGGAGAAGGGGCCAAGGATGGACAGTGAGAGTTGGCATTGTCCCTTGGAGTCTCGGTGACCCGAGCATGTTCTGAAAATCCAGGAAGACACACGAAAGAGGCAGAATTTGTCCCCATGTTTTCACAGCTCCTATGGTTAGGTCAGGCTGGCACATCTTGGACTTTTTTTTTTTCTTAAAAAATGCACTGAGCACAGAAGAGAGATTGACATCCACAAAAGAAACTTTGCCTGTAAATGGGAAGGACCCACTTCTTTTTCAGTGCTGATTTTATTTTCATGGTTAATTATTTATTCATACATCTTGCCTCGGAGGTTTTATTTTGGCTCCCAAGCGATAAAAGCTCAAGGTCACAGGGGAAGTGTTTTCAAATGCTAAGTGATCCTCCTCCAACCTAATGTTGTAAAATTTTTATTTCAGGAGTGGTGTTGCTCTCAGGAGGGGTGATGACTTAATTTTAGCTCCCAGATGAAATATTGACTTCAGTGCTGATGAAGGATGGAAGACAGCACGGATCAGTGTAATGAGGGCCTTGGCTGAGCTGTCTCTACCCTGACTTGGCAACCCCTTCACGGTGGGGTGACCTTTACAAAGTGATGATGTGGACATGCGGGGGAGGAGAGGGCAGGGATCTCAAGATGCTAGGCTGCTGCTGATTGACTTTTGCCTCCATTGGAAGCAAACAAATATACTGGGGAAAGCTGATTTTTCTTGCATGTTTTTTGAAAGCTATAGAGAGACATGTCCAAAAGCAACTTTGCTTTCTCATCCATTGACAACAATGGCCTTAAAAAATGCTGTATTTTCCTCTCACCGCGTCACTGTGAGCTTCCTAAAGAGGGTGAGATTAATTCATATGGGATGAAGAGTTAATATCATTAACATTTNTGATTTTTCTTGCATGTTTTTTGAAAGCTATAGAGAGACATGTCCAAAAGGAACTTTGCTTTCTCATCCATTGACAACAATGGCCTTAAAAAATGCTGTATTTTCCTCTCACCGCATCACTGTGAGCTTCCTAAAGAGGGTGAGATTAATTCATATGGGATGAAGAGTTAATATCATTAACATTTTAGCCATTCCAGCCATTTATCTTAGATGATTCACTTTTTTTGAGGCTTACTATTATTCTTTTTGCATAGTTACAAATGGTAACATTCAAAAGGCACCAAATATAAGTCCTTTTACTCCAACTCCCTACCTCCCATCTTCAGAGGTAGCCACTCCAAACAATTTTGTTGATATTTTCCCAGAAATATTCTATACTTATAAATTTTGTATACATATAGACATTAAAAAATTAGCAATGATAGGATATTAGCAAATTTTCTTTAGATTACTCCATATTAGTACAAATAGCAGCTCTAAGAATATATAATGTCAGACATTCCAGCTTTGGTAGGAGAATTGGATCTGGAACTCAGAAACCTTAATTTGACCTCTATTTCTTTGTAATAAGTCTCAGTTATTTTCTTTTGATCCGGAAAGAATCTGTGGCCAAAAAGACACGCTAAGTGGACGTGTGTTAGTATACAGGATGCTGTAACAAAGGAATCCCAAGATTCAGTCGTTCAGACAACATAGAAACTGACTCTCCCTCCTCTGACAGCTCAGAGGGAAGTGGTCTAGGGCAGCGACGGATGATTAATTCTTGTTCCTCTAACCAGAGGTGGGAAAAATCTGTCCGGGAAGCACACGTGCACGTTTTCTTTTAGAAGCACAACCTGTAGGTGGCGCACCTCATTTCTTACATGCTGTTGGCCAGAGTTTATTCACAGACCACATAGGCTGCCCAGCTAAAACACTGGAGATTTGTAATTACAGAAGGCAAAATGGATGTTGGCCAGTCAGCAATCTTTTTCACAACCGGAGGGTCCCAGTCCCGCCTGTTAGAAAGGTTGTTTATGTGTTTACTTTTGGCTGGACTGGGTCTTCCTTGCCTTGTGTGGACTCTAGCTGCGGCGAGCGGGAGCTGCTCTTTGCTGGGGTGCTCGGGCTTCTGTTGCATTAGCATGCTGTAGGGCTCCAGGTGCAGCACGTGGGCTCAGCAGTGGCAGCTCTCAGGCTCTAGAGTGCGGGCTCAGTAGTTGTTGCCACAGGCTTAGTGCTTGCGGCATGCAAAATCTTCCCGGACAAGGGACTGAACCCACGTCCCCTGCACTGGCAGGAGGGTTCCCATCCACTCTACCATCGGGGAAGTCCCCTATTTCCAACTGTACCCAAGCTGACATGCAGTCATGGGGCTATTTCCTTTCCCCCTCTGCCCCGAATCTGGCTCATGATGACACACATGTAACTCTTGGGTCTCTGTGGCTGAGACGGTAGGTCTGACAATTTCTGGGTTTTGACTGGAGGAGAGGAAGAAAGTTTAGCTCTGCGCACCTGCTGCTCCATAGGAAGATGATGTCTTCAGCCTTCCTAACAGAAGGCAGAATTGTGTCTTGTTGTGCTGCCTGGCTCCAGGGCAAAGTCTGACCCCAAATGGAAAAGGGAACTCTGGAAAAAAGCTGAACAGAGCTTTGTGAGAGTTAGGGCTCAGATGAGATAGTTCTGTGCAGACAAAGAGCAACAAGGTAACTGTCCATCACTTCTGCATGGGACACACTGGCGTCCTCCAATGGAGGAAGGAATTTACATTTTCGTGGAGTCAGATGGGTATACTTTGGCCACCTGATGTGAAGAACTGACTCATTGGAAAAGACCCAGTGCTGGGAAAGATTGAAGGTAGGAGGAGAAGGGGATGCCAGAGGATGAAATGGTTGGATGGCATCACTGACTCAACGGACATGAATCTGAGCAAGCTCCAGGAGCTGGTGTGTGGACTGGGAAGCCTGGTGTGCTGCAGTCCTTGGGGTAGCAAAGAGTCAGACACAACTGAGAGACTGAACTAACTAACTGGAGTCAGATGGACAATAAGCAGAGCACATTAGTATGCTGTAGGGCATTTTGTATAAGTGCTGTAGAGATAAATAATGAGGAAAGACAACTGGGAATATTGGATGGCCATGGTGGAGATTTTTGCAATTCTGAGAGTTGTTCGGTCGC
Source organism: Oreotragus oreotragus (assembly GCA_006410675.1). Lineage (NCBI taxonomy): Eukaryota > Metazoa > Chordata > Mammalia > Artiodactyla > Bovidae > Oreotragus > Oreotragus oreotragus. Next base: position 140,934 of record SJYX01021549.1, on the reverse strand, counting down.
TCAGTGGTGTCAATCTTTCCCAGCATCAGGGTCTTTTCCAATGAGTCAGTTCTTCGTATCAGGTGGCCAAAGTATTGGAGTTTCAGCTTCAGTCCTTTCAGTGAATATTCAGGACTGATTTCCTTTAGGACTGACTGTTTTGATCTCCTTGCAGTCCAAGCATCTTCTCCAATACCACAGTTCAAAAGCATCAGTTCTTTGGTGTTTAGCCTTCTTTATGGTCCAACTTTCACATTCATACATGACTACTGTAATAACCATAGCTTTGATTATATGGACCTTTGTTGGCAAAGTAATGTTTCTGTTTTTTAGTATGCTGTCTAGATTTGTCATAGATTTTCTTCCAAGGAGCAAGCATCTTTTAATTTCACGGCTGCAGTCACCATCTACTGTGATTTTGGAGCCCAAGAAAATAGAGTCTGTCACTGTTTCCATTGTTTCCCCATCTATTTGCCATGAAGTGATGGGATCAGATGCCATGATCTTAGTTTTCTGAATGTTGAGAGAGTATCTTTCTGATATACCTTTCTGAGAAAGTGAAAAGCCTCAAGGTGAGAGCATGCTGGGTATATTTGCAGAAGAGAAAGGAGGCCGGTGTGGTTACAGCTAAGTGAATTTGAGGCCGAATGGGAGGTGAAGTCCCGAATATATTGTAGGGCCTCATAGGCATTGTGAGGATGTTGGCTTTTATGTGGAGTGAGAGGGGAAGTTTCTGTGGGATTTCAAAAAGAGGAACAAAGGGATCTGATGATCTTGCTCTATAACATCACCCTTGCTGTTAAATTGAAAGTTGACTCTAAGAAGGCAAGGGCTATTATAATTATTTAGATGAGTGATGGTGACAATTTGGTTCAGGAGAAGTAGCCAGAAGGTTGCACTGGGGTTGTGTTTTCAAGATAGAGCCACAGTATGATGAAGGATTGGATGTGAAGGCATCAGAGAAAGAGATGAATGAAGAATGTTTCCAGAGTGTTTTGCCTGAATGATTGAGGGATGGAGCTGCAATTTACTGACATGCAGAATTTACGTGAGGAGCAAGATTTTGGAGGGAGAACAGGAGCTCAGGTTTTGATATGTTAGGTTTGAGATGGAAACTGGACATCCAAATGATATAACTGGAAGCCTTGAATGCAGCTATATTTTCAGTCATATACGTCTTAGATTTTCCAGGTCTATGAGCTGATAGAATTTTTTTTTTGGGTACTGGCCTCCTTGTCTCAATGACTGTAGCTAAAAGTCCTAGTTTACTCAATATCTTATCAATTCTTGACTGCCTCTTTTTATGTTTATCTTATCAGAGTTTACTGTGCCCGTCCATGTCACTCTCTCTTGTCTTGGCTTATAAAGCAGTAAAAGGTGAGAGTTAAGACTCTCTTTGAAGTTCCACCTAAGTATTTTCTGTATGTGTGTGTGTCTTGTGAGACAGACTGTGTATTGAGGAAAATCATTAATAAATTATTTTCGGTGTTAACTCAATTTAAAAGACATCTACTGAGTGGTGAATAAGATAGTATCTGCCTTCAAAAGCAAGGAAGACATATTAGCAGAAAGCTCTAAGGCACTGTGGCATGAACCTGCACTGGACTATGGGAGTGTAGTTCAGGGGAAAATTAATCCTAAGTAGAGAACTTTGGGCTTCTTTCTCTTTTCACCAGAGGATACTGTGAGAAAGCATTAAGATTTGGCGTTTGGAGACTGCTGTTCCCATCCTGATCTCACCTATGTGATCTTGGGCAAGATACTTACCTTCTCTGGATGGATGTTGGACATGCAAGGGATGTAATTGGGAATCCTGGATTCAGTTGGGCTTAGTCAGAAGTTGAATTTTCCAGTTCCATAAGTCAATAGAACCCTTCTGTTTCTCACCTATTAAATGGACACAGAGACTTCTGCACAGCTTATGCTACAGGGCTACAGTGAGAATTAAGTGTGATAATGAGTGTGAAGGTGTTTTGGATTAGTACAAGGCCAAGAGAGAGGTTTTCATGAAAATCAAATGATTCTATGAAGTATCCCAACTTCTTTAGTTATAGAATTCATTTTCAAGACAATGAAAGGAACCTCACAGGATATCAGGAAGTCCATGACTTCCCTTTCCGGGACTCACTATTTTAACCCCTCAAGTAACACAGAAGCCCCAAAGCAAGTACAATGACCAGGGGAGTTGTCCACAGAGTCTGAGATATGGAGCATCTGTTGTCTTTTTTCCTATCTTCTCTGATTGATAAAGTGCTGTGAAGGTACTTAGAGGCTGCCCAGAGGATGGGAGATCAAGAAAGAATGAAAAGTTTATCGAGAGTATATATATGACCAAGCGAGTTGTGTTTACAGGACTGTGGTGGGAATTTGTATTCACAGTGTCACCAAGAGAGGAAGTTAGAAGTTGATCTCCTTCCTAGATATTTTTTTCTTCTAAAACTGCTTGGAAGACTTATCTCAGAAAGTTGAAAAATAGGCATCTGGTGTGTTAATCCCACATCATCAAGAGCAACCTGTCTGGGGTGTCCAAGGGAACAGAGCTATCTTGCAAGTTAGGCAAGGCTTTTCTGCTCTGGCTGAATAGCCCATTTTTCCCTGATACTCTATTTAGTGCTGTTGCAGACTGAGGTTTGGAATTCAAGAATGTAAGAGTACCTTCAAGGAGGTAGGAGGTAAGAGAAAGGATAAATAAAAAGGATGAAGTCCCAAGAGACCCAATCAGGCAGGGTTGATTTTTTTAAAGAAATATATTCTGTGTTTGAAAATGTATGAAGAATATAAAATGATCATTGATACATGCACTAGAGTGGTTTTTGAAGGCAGATTTCAAAGATTTGAAATTAATGCTTGCATTTTTAACTAAGTGNTTTCTTTCATCAGCATCTTAGTGTCTTAGAGTTTTCTGAATACAGGTCTTTTACTTCTTTAGTTGGAATTAGTTAGACTTTATTCTTTTTTAAATGCTTGTACATAAGATTGCTTTCTCCATTTCTCTTTGTGACAGTTCATTCTAAGTGTATAGAAATGCAACGGATTTCTGTTTATTAATTTTGTCTCTTGCAACTTTACTGGAAATATTGCTACACTGGTTTTCTTTTCATTTTCATGTACATGAAATGAAAATTTTCATTTCATCAGTTTCAGTCTGTGAGTGTCTTTAGAGTTGAATTGACTCTCTTGTAGGCAGCATATATACATATGGTATATATGAAAATAGGGCTACAGGTATTTTGGACTTTTTATTTTGTATTGAGGTATAACTGATTAACAATGTTATGACAGTTTCAGGTGAACAGTGAAGGGGCCCAGCCATACATACACACGTATCCATTCTCCCATAAATTAACTTCTCATCTGGGCTGCCACACAACATTGAACAAAGTTCTATGTGTTACACAGTAGGTCCTTGCTGGCTATTCATTTTAAACATAGTAGTGTGTACACATACATCCCAAATTTCCCAACTATCCCTTCCCCTATCCCTCCCCTTGGCAAACCAGTCTCCAGGTTTGTGAGTCCCTTTCTCTTTTATAAGGAGATTCATTTGTATAATTTCTTTTTTATCTTCCACATAAAAGAGTTATCGTATGATATTTCTCCTTCCCTAACTTAATACATTTAGTATGATGATCTCTAGGTCCATCCATGTTGCTGAAAATGGCATTATTTCATTCTTTTTAGTGGTTGAGTAACATCCCATTGAAGATATGTACCACATCACCTTTATCCACTCCTCTGTCAATGGACATTTAATTGTTTCCATGTCTTGGCTATTGCAAACAGTGCTGTAATGAACATTGAGGTGCATGTATCTGTCCACATAATGTTTTTCTCTGGATATATGCCCAGGAGTGGGATTGCAGGGTAATACTTTAGCCCTATTTTCAGTTTTTTAAGCAATTTCCATAGGTGTTCTCCATAGTAGCTGTACCAATTTATGTTCCCACCAACAGTGTAGGAGGTTTCCTTCTCTCCATATTCTCCTCAGCATTTATTGTTTGTGGATATTTTGATGATAGGTCTTTTTATTGGAGCTTTTAGTGTATTTACATTTAAATAGTTATTACAGATAGATGTTTCTTACCATTTCTTTGTTTTAGTGTTTTTTTTACTCTTTTTTCCCTCTTTTAATTTGTTCCCTATAATCTGCTGACTCCCTTTCATGTTATAGTTATAGATTCTTTGTTTTTCATGTGTGTGCGTGCATCTATTACAGATTTTTGATTTGTGGTTATCATTAGGTTTATATATAGCAAGCTAAATGTATACTTGATGAAGTTGTTGGTATTTTAAGTTCAAATGCATTTTAACAAACGTTACATTTTTATTTTCTCTACAAATGTTTAATGATTTGATGTCATATTGACAACTGTTTCTTTTGTGTACTCCTTTACTGCTTGTTGATATAGATGATTTTACTACTTTGTACATTTGGGGAAGTGGTTTTATGTAGGAAATAACCTATGGGACAAGGCAGCATACACTTTCCTCTGATCACCAGAGCTGTAATCTTTGGGAATGCCTTCTGTATGGGTTGCATGGCTCCTTCTGATGTGGCAGGCTGGCTACTGTGGATGTACTGATAGGAATGGCTGTCTCTAGTTTGTTTAACTGCTAAGACATGCTTTCTGTGGAGGCTGCCAGCCTCCTGTGGACAGGGTTTGCTCCTGCCTGATGCAAATCATCTGGTTGGTGGGACTGGGTCATGAGGCCTGAGAGGTCTTGGGTTTAGTGTTGGTCCACTGGTTGGTGGGGCTGGGTCTTGAAATGGCTGGCTGGAGGACTGGGGACCTGGAATATTATAAACTTACTGAAGGGTGTGATTGGTTCCTGATTTAGCTGGCTATTATGATTAGGATGTCTTAGAGTTGGTAATGACCTGCTGGTTGGTAATGTTGAATCCCAAATTACCTGGCTAAGTGGGTAATTTGAGATTACCCAAATTTAATTAATTTGGATTAGATGTCCTATAGCTGGTTTTGATTTACTGTTGGGTGGTGCTTTGGCCTAATGTGTGCAGGTGTTGATGTCAACCCCTGGTGGGTGAGGCTAAGTCCAAGGGATAGTGCTGGCTTATTGGTGGGTGAAACCAGGACCCAGTGTCTCTGGCTGTGGAGGCTGGGGTATTGTAACTGGTATTGGGCAGCTCTATCCATGGGTCTGAGAACTTATGTCCATATGACTAACCCCTGGTTGCCAAGCCCTGCCTTGTGTGGAGTCATCTGGCCACTGGTGAGGGAAGTCAGTTCCTAATATGGGTGGCTATAGAGTTCTGGGCATCCTGAAGCTGTTGTCAGCATGCTGGTGGGTGAGGCTGGATCCTCAAGGGGTTAACTAAATGTCCCAAAGCTCATGTTGGCCTGCTGGTAAGCATGGCCAAGGCCCAGGGCTTTTGAGGCTGGTGCCAGCTCACTGCTGGAAGGAGCTGAGTTCCAGTGTCGATTTTCCATTGATTTGGATTTGCTCTTGGGGGAAATCTGAGCCTGCTTGAGTGATTTCAGAGCATTCAGATAGTGTGAATGCAGGCTAGAAACTGGTTTGATTACCTGTGTCCAGAGCTGTGAAGTTAACATATTAAGAAAAGCATTAAACTACATCATATTATCATCTGCTGATTAAATGATAACATATATGTCAAGAGTCTTGGACTTAATTAATATTAGCTATTAAAGGTTTTAGCCAGTACTTGTCCTTAGATTTATTGAAAGTTTCTTTAATACAATTTAATTTGCTTTTGGATCTACACAAAGTGAAATGACAAAAACCAGTCCATTATTAAAGTGCAGACTAAGTCCTCAAAATTCTTTGGTTCACAAACTATTTTTAAAGAATAATATCTACAAAAAAAATCACAAGATTTATACACTGGTAGCTTCTACATATGACATTTTATTATTATAAAGGTGCACATGGAGGAGGGATTCCACTGCGTTACATGATCAAACCTTAAAAAAATGTGTCCTCGCAACATGTGAATGACATTTCTCTTTCACATAATGAAAAAAATATTGAAATCCTTCTTTTAATATCTGACTGTGGTAGATGAGAAAATATAAGCATTATTATGGGTTACAGAATTGGATCTATGCCAGAAAAGGCATTGGGTGTTATTGTTTCTTCTGTTTTATCTTTGGCAATATTGCCATTCTTTACTATATTACCTCAAGATTCTCTAGTCTTTGTTTCTGCTATTTTTCTTCAGATACTCTACACCAAGACAAATTCAATGTAAAATGCCCTTTAAAAAAATTCTAGAAAAAATTTAGCAGTCACTGTCAGCACAATATAAGATTTTGAAGATAACATTTAACCTTTTCATCTTTTAAGTTATAGCTTGTCTTACTAAAAACACTTTCTTCCTTCTCCATTAATTTTTTAATTTATACTAAAAATAAGAAAATGTACTAAACAATCCAGAGATGTCCATTCTGTCCTTCCAACATATGACAGGGAAAGTGATATTATCACAAACAGTGACTGCTTATGTTCATTTATTATGCAAAATGACCAGATGATCAGCTTCTTGTTGAAAATTGTACATGGAGAAAAGGTTCCAAATGTCATAAAATGCAGGGGAAAAAAAAGCATTTTCATGAATTCATTGACCTTTCCATTAATATCGTAACAGAACATAATCACTAAGGCTTTTAAATTAGCAAGGTAGCTCAATACAGAGGGATAGCTTGAGAAATCTCAAGGGCTTATGTTGCCAGAACAAGATCCTGACACTAAAAGTAAAAGGGTAAATGAGAATCGTGTTTAGTGATGACCTTTAGGTCCCACAGCTGCTTATCACATATCTTGTCTTTTTGCCTTACTGTTGCACTTTAGCTTATTAAAATTAATTGTGTTCTCTTTTGGTTGTTAAGAATTTTTAGTCTCTAACCTTCACTGTCAGATGAACAGTAATATTTTTTCTTCCTATCATTTTGTCATAGTATAATAATAATTCCTGTTATGTGATTTAAATAAATATACTAAGTAAAGAGATCTTGTAAATTCTATTAAAAGTTAAATAATAAGAATAGAAAAAAAAATCACACAAGTTCCAAAAAGGAACACATTTTTAGTAACAAAATGACAATAACATAAACTAGGGTTATACAACAAATATACTTTACAATGGGCATATAAATGAAGTAGAGGGCAAATAATTTTCTTTCCAACTTGAAACAGTTTGAGCATTAAAGTGGGCTCATAATAGAAAAAAAATAAGTCTGACAAGCATAATCAAAGACTGTCCTAAAAACCCAGATGTGTGGTCATATAACCACGCATTTGTCAGAAACTGTGCTCAAAGTCTACATCTTTTAACAAGCAAGCTATGTCTTGATATAATTGAATTTACATTCTTTTAGACAGGAAAGACAATAAATACTTTTAAAGAATGAATTCAAAAAATGGAGATTTACAATAATCACATAACAGAACTGAAACTGAAACCCAGGCATTCTGACAGAATAGCTACACTCAAACTCTATTCTACACTTCCTCCAAACTGATGCCATTAAACTCTAAATCATACATGTTCTGTTTTTTCCAGTGGATACAACTTGTAAGGGTCATCACTGGAAAGGGAGGACTCTATTTAATACATACAATGAAGTTAGTCCCTGAATGAAACAATGCTTTACATACATAGATAAAAAACAGAATAAGACCAACGTCAATAGTGGACAACAGTCCCCCATGGAGAGTAAGCCTCCTCCAACATCTGATACAAGGCAACTGGTCTACACACACCCCTCTTATGCTCTAGTAGAAGAACATCAATCCCCCCAGGGTCCAGATACAGTAAGGTACAATATGATGCACACACATAAGAGGAATAAAAAAAAAATTGTTTTCAAAGTTGTTTTGGCTATTCTAGGTCCTTTGCATTTCCATATGAATTTCAGAGTCAAGGTATCGACTTCTATAGAAAAGGCCTCTAAGGATTTTAATTAGTTTTTGTTTGGTTTTGGGGTTGCATTGGTTCTCTTGTTCAATTTTGGGAGAAATGACATCTTAACAATATTGATATATTTCCTAATCCCTAAATCTCCTACATGTCTAGGTCTTTGTTATTTTACTTTAGCTATATTTTGTCATTTTCAGTGTATAGGACTTGTATTTCTTTTTATCACATATATCCCTAGGTATTTAACATTTTTTAAAGTTACTATAAATAGTAATGATTTGAAATTTCATTTCAGTTTCCATTTTTGTTACTAGTGTATGGAAATGAAGTAGAACACTGTATGCTGATTTAATTTCTATAGAAAAGGCCTCTAAGGATTTTGATTAGTTTTTGTTTGGTTTTGGGGTTGCATTGGTTCTCTTGTTCAATTTTGGGAGAATGACATCTTAAAAATATTGATATATTTCCTAATCCCTAAATCTCCTACATGTCCAGGTCTTTGTTATTTTACTTTAGCTATGTTTTGTCATTTTCAGTGTACAGGACTTGTATTTCTTTTTATCACATGTATCCCTAGGTATTTAACATTTTTTAAAGTTACTGTAAATAGTAATGATTTGAAATTTCATTTCAGTTTCCATTTTTGTTGCTAGTGTATGGAAATGAAGTAGAACAGTGTATGCTGATTTTGTACATGGCAGCTTTGCTAAACTTACTCAATAATTCTGTTCTCCTTTTTGGAGATTCCATAAAATTTCCTACATACATGATCTTATCATCTGCAAATAAAGATAGTTTTTTTTTTCCTTCGCATTCTAGGCTTTTATTTCTTTTTCTTGAATTGGCTATACATCCAGAACACTAGTGAAGAGAAGTGATGAGAAGAGACACACTTATCTTTTATTCTGATTGTAGGGAGTATAGTAGTTTGCTAGGGCTATTGTAATAAAATATTACAGAATGAGTATATTTGAACAACAGAAACTTATTTCTCATATTTCTAGAAGTTAGAAGTCCAAGATCAAGGTATTGGCAGCTTTGGTTTCTTTTGAGACTTTTCTCCTTGGCTCGTAGATGGCTACCTTTTCACTGGGCCCCCACAGTGGTTTTCCCCATGTGTCTGTATCCTAATCTCTTTTTCCTATATAAAGGCACCAGTCATTGGATGAGGGCCCATTCATATGAACTCCAGTAAAGGCCCTGTCTGCAAATATAGTCACATTCTGAGGCACTTCGAATTAGGGACACAAAATTCAGCTGATAACAAAGCAAAAGCCTGTCTTTGTTATTAAGACTTCTTTTATTATTGTCTTTTATTTTAAGTATGATGTTAACTGTAAGTTATTTGTAAATTCTTGTTATCAAGTTGTGGAAGTTTCTAATCTTAGTTTGCTGAGAGTATTTATCAGAAATTAATGGAATTAATGTTGGAATTTGTCAAGTACTTTTTCTATATCTACTGAGATAAAATAATTTTTCTTATTTTGTTTACACTGTGCTTTTAGAGTGTTAAATCAGCCTTGATTTCCTGGGATAAGCTCCAACTGGTCATGATATATTAATCTTTTGATATATTATTGGCTTCAATTTTCAGGGATGTACTAGGTAATGAAACAATAAAACTATAAAGATTTAAGTTGTCTTTTTGCCCCAAACATAAAGAAATAAATTCAAAACCAAAGGAAATCTTTGAAAGAAAATGTGTAGAATTAGAAAGATGGGAGAAATAGATGCTTATTATTTCATGTATAAAATGGAAGTTCATATTGCCAGCACTAAAAGCTCCATATTATTACTGAAACTGTTTTAAAGATGTTTGCTTGGAGATGGGTTATTCAGTGTCACTTTTCAATGACACAGTAGTTTGATTTATATTTTTTATTTTGAAATTTATTTTTACTTTTGTTCATTTGGCTGCACTGAGTCTTAGTCTTGGCACCTGGGATCTGGTTTCCCGACCAGGGATTGAACCTGTGCCCCCAGTCTTAGCCACTGGACCACCAGGGAAGTTCCTTGGTATACTTTTAAGCTGGATATTGATACAGAAAACCAACTTAAAGAATAAATAAGCTAGAAATGTATGTTTCATTGCACCTTGACTTATGCACATATATTGCTGTACTTGCAATTTTTTTTCATATATCTCCAATTTGATGATGGCAGTTCGAAGAATTCATGTTTTTCAGCTTCATTGTCAACAGTTACAATTGGCTCCAAAATGTGTAAAACTGTGATGAATTATAAAATGAATGACATGTTTCAGAGTTAGTTCTGTGTGGAAATGTACTCTGATGTCACCGTTGTGGTGAAAAGAAAACTTTCTGCACTGGATAACCCAGGTCAAGGAGGTTGGACCAGAAGGAAATTAATGTACTGTTTCCTTTACTAAGAAAGTCTTGTTATGAAAAAAATCAGTCAAAATAAGCAATGTGCTGAGTGACAGAAAAAGTGTAAATAAAGGGTAATGCATTAAGTTCTAGATAATTCTTTCTTTACTATTATAATATGGAAGATGAATTATAAATGACTTTCACTGCATATTGAAGCACAATGATTGTGGAGAAGAAAAGCTGAGAATGCTTAATCTATTTATAGAATAAAAGCTTAATGTTCCTGAAAGATAAGAATTCTGTTGGATCTCATCTTGTTAAAGGGGTAAATTGGACAGCTGGATTTGCTTATTGGTCTGCTGTCCTTGGTGATAATGATATCTGTATAATGATGCTAATACTTCTAGGCAAGGAAAAGGTGTAGCATGATTTTGAATGGCAGATAAGGTACATGCTTCCTACACATGGTTATGACATGTTTCATAATTTAAAAACAATGATCAAAAGGTTACAATCTTGAAATTTCAAAACTATAAATCACCAAACANAGGAAAAGGTGTAGCATGATTTTGAATGGCAGATAAGGTACATGCTTCCTACACATGGTTATGACATGTTTCATAAGAGTTTGTGTAAAAAAATAAATAAATACAAAAAATAAATAAATTAAAAAAAATAAAAAATAAAAACAATGATCAAAAGGTTACAATCTTGAAATTTCAAAACTATAAATCACCAAACACCTTCTGGATTTTGGCTGCATTTTTGCATTGTATTTTCCATAAAAAGAAGATCTTTATGTTGAAAATCTATGGACTGACATTCATTCCTTTCATTGAGAGATAATTTAGATTAAATTATAACTTTGTAGAATGAGTTTTTGGAAGTGGTTACTGAAGAAGGATTAAACCTGAATTTTGAAAAAAAAATTGCTGTCTTCATTTTGGATAAAAATCAGACATGAATCATCTAAGCTTGCTAAAATTACTTTAAAAATCATCTCTCTCCTCTCAACATACCTCAGTGAGACAGATTTCTGTACTGTCAGTGTTATTAAAACAAAGCACAGAAATAATTTCGATATACATTTTGACCAGCGAGACTATTATGATCAATCCAAACTATTAATAAAGCAGATATGTTAAGAAGCATAAAGCATGCTTGTTTGCCATGTTAAGAACTTTAATACTGGAAAATATGAAGCGCCTTCAAAACACGCATTTAAGCATTTCATGTGGGGACTCCCACTTGCACACATATCTGTTTAGTTACAATTGCAGGATGAAAAAATTACTTATTCACATGCTTTCTATAGATAAGGTACACAGTTTTCCTTATCTTTTCTTTTTTTCTAGATATTATTTGTTCTTACAGTTATAAAACTATGGCCACTGAATGTAATAATTAAGTTTGAGCTTATATTTTGTTCATCTTTTTTTCCTGTTTCATTTTTCCAATATGTACTTCTTTTTTTTAAAAAAAAGTTAAACTTAATTTTTAGAACAATTTTAGGTGTACATAAAATGTACTCTACATCCAATTTCCATTTTTTCTAACATCTTATGTTGGCATGATACATTTGTCACAATCAGTGAACCAGTAATGATAAATTGTTATTAAGTGAAGTCCATAGTCATTTGGATTTCCTTAGGTTTTACTTGATGTCCTTTTTCTGTTCCAGGACCCCATTTAGGACACCACATTACTTTTAATTATTGTGTCTTTAGACTTCTCTTGACTATGATAATTTATGGGAATTTCCTGTTTTTGATGACCTTGACAGTTTTGGTCTCTCTAATTGGATCTTTTGTATACCATCCCTTAACTGAGACTTGTCTGATGTTTCTCTCTTGGTTAGACTGGAATTAGAGTAAATCATTTTTATCATATGTTACAAAAGCACTGGTGAGTGGTGGCTTGGAAATTTAAAACAAATGGGTACTTCTCCACAGATAGTCGATGAAACCCTTCTCTAGTAACAATGGGGTCACTTATAGAATTGAGGGTGTTCTGAATGACCTGGGGAAAGGTGGATTCAGGGTGCTCCACTCCCCACTCCAGTAGTAGAACTTTTATTCTAAAAAATTTTCCTTTAGAATCTTTCAGTCTCTGCAATCCACTCACAAGTTTTGGATTTCAGGAGAGGGACTCTGATCAACTCAGTTTGGAGACGGCAACTAGTAAATGTATGGTGATGGAGACCTGGATTAAATCCCTGGGTTGGAAAGATCCCCTGGAGGAGGGCATGGCAGCCCACTCCAGTATTCTTGCCCAGAGAATCCCCATGGACAGAGGAGCCTGGCGGGCTACAGTCCATGGGGNGCAACTAGTAAATGTATGGTGATGGAGACCTGGATTAAATCCCTGGGTTGGAAAGATCCCCTGGAGGAGGGCATGGCAGCCCACTCCAGTATTCTTGCCCAGAGAATCCCCATGGACAGAGGAGCCTGGCGGGCTACAGTCCATGGGGTCACAAAGAGTCAGACATGACTGACTGTCTAAACACAGCACACACAGGGGTGGTTTGACAGGTGTACAGGTCAGAGTAGGGGAGCTGTGTATCTGAGCTCATCACCCCTACTTCCATCACAGCCTCCTCCCGATTTCCACTTGTATCTACTACACACTCCTTGTTTCATAACTCCAAAGCCCTGGCTTTTCATTCCTCTTTCAGGGAAGAAATTCATTTACTTTCTAAAGAGAATAAGTAGATTTCTCTTACTGTCTCATCAAACAAGCCAGCCTGGGATAAGGACTCTGAGGTAAGGCAACTACTCTCCATTCAATGCGTTTAATCAGTACGACTCATTTTTGGATAGAAAATGTGTATAGCTCTTCTCTCTCAAATATGTTTTTGTTTAATGTTGCTCACTGTTGATGCCTTAATGGACCAGTCATTGTAAACATAATAGATAGATTTGCCTATTACCATGTTGTATGAGGAATAAATATGGAGCTCAGTTCAGTCGCTCAGTCTTTTTTTAAAATTAATTGATTAATTATTAATTTTTGTTTTTACTTTATTTTACTTTACAGTACTGTATTGGTTTTGGCATACATTGACATGAATCCGCCAGGGCCAGTCGCTCAGTCTTATCTGACTCTTTGTGATCCTATGGACTGCAGCACACCAGACCTCCCTGTCCATCACCAACTCCCGGAGTTTACTCAAACTCATGTCCATTGAGTTGGTGATGTCATCCAACCATCTCATCCTTTGTCATTCTCCTCTCCTCCTGCCTTCAGTCTTTTCAAGCATCAGGGTCTTTTCAAATGAGTCAGTTTTTCACATGAGGTGGCCAAAGTATTGAAGTTTCAGCTTTAGCACCAGTCCTTCCAAAGAATATACAGGACTGATTTTCTTTAGGATGGACTGGTTGGATCTCCTTGCAGTCCAAGGGACTCTCAAGCATTATCTCCAATACTATAGTTCAAAAGCATCAGTTCTTCGGTGCTCAGCTTTC
>SJYX01021549.1:76494-126708 GCA_006410675.1 Oreotragus oreotragus | reverse complement strand
GTGGTGTCATCTGCATATCTGAGGTTATTGATATTTCTCCCGGCAATCTTGATTCCAGCTTGTGTTTCATCCAGCTCAGTGTTTCTCATGATGTACTCTGCATAGAAGTTAAATAAGCAGGGTGACAATATACAGCCTTGATGTACTCCTTTTCCTATTTGGAACCAGTCTGTTGTTCCATGTCCAGTTCTAACTGTTGCTTCCTGACCTGCATATAGGTTTCTCAAGAGGCAGGTCAGGTGGTCTGGTATTCCCATCTCTTTCAGAATTTTCCAGAGTTTCTTGTGATCCACACAGTCAAAGGCTTTGGCATAGTCAATAAAGTAGAACTAGATGTTTTTCTGGAACTCTCTTGCTTTTTCAGTGATCCAATGGATGTTGGCAATTGGAACTTCTAATAGAGTTATGGTTTGGTTTGTCTACCTCCTGCTCCTCCTGTGGCTCTGCCACAGCCTCCTAATCGGCCTCCCTCCCCCAAGACCTTGTCCCCTCCATCTGATCTGCACAGGAATCCTGTCCAAAGCCCAAGGCTTGAAGGAGCTCCCCTCACCTTATCAGTCTCAGCTTGAAATCTTGCGTGTTCCTTCGATTGCCCATTATGTTTGATCTGAAAGCCAGCAGCTTCAGAATCACATGGGAACTTGTTAAACATTGCAAATTCTCAGGCTACAGCCCAGATCTACTGAATCAGAAACTCCGGAGATAAGGCCCAGAAACTAGTGTTTTTTTAAAAAAAATATCCACTAGGAAATTCTGAAGCATGCTTAAGTTTGAGAACTATTAGCCAATGGGGGAAAAAAATACAAGCTTCTGTTCTGAGAAATGTTTCAAAGCTTCCTCTGCTCTGGTCCCCATCAGCCTCTCCAGTTTTTCCACCTCCCCTGCCCTGAACTTTCCACCATGAAAGTGAGGAGCCGTGTGAAGTTGCCTGCAGAGAATGAGTGGATGCTTCTCCAGCTCATTTTTAGCTGTTACTCTAGCAGGGCTTCTGTGGGCAGGCTCGAGCCCTTCTCTGGCCAACTCCCTCCAACACTTGAAGACTCAGCTTAGGTGTCATTTCTCCAGGAAGCCTTTCTGCAGCTTTCCCATGTCCCCTTGAATGCTTCCATAGTGCCTTACACCCATCTCTCTGAACCCATCACATTATATTTATCTGCTTATATGTTTCTGACATTAGATTGTTAGTTACTCTTATTAGGGACTACGCATCCTTTGTTTTTATCCATAGCACTTAGCCCAGTGTTTGGCCACTTAACATGCAGTCAGTTATTTAACAATCACTCAGTGATTTATGAGTGAATGAAATAATGACTGCATAAATATGTGTCAGTGTTTCTGTCACATCTGTGGTTCTACTCCTGCATTCTTCTTAGCCGAGGAAAATTTCCCTCCAATTCCTCAGGAAATACTACCTCTATTCCTTTGGCATTTGCTGGTTATCCAATGCAGAACAGATTCTTCCTGCTTTATTATTTCCACACTATGTATTGCAGGGCTCCCACCCTTGGTGTAAGGGCCAGTTTTGGCTCCTTGTTGGTCAGGGACACTATCACCATGTGAATTTGGTGGCCAGAGAGTCTTCTGATAGATTCCTGTCACCTCACTGTGGACTCATGCGTCTGAGTTCACTAAGTGTTCATTGGGGAGCTAGTATTGACTGAAGGAGTGCAAGTGCTTTTAAAAATTCTTCCTCACTGCCCCCTTTGGGCTTCTATGCACTGCCAGGATAGAAGCATAAGTTTCAAAGAAAAAGGAAATACATCTCGGGCTTCTCTGGCGGCTCAGTGGTGAAGAACCCACCTGCCAATGCATCAGACTTAAGAGATGCAGGTTCGACCCCTGGGTTGGAGGAGGGCATGGCAACCAACTCCAGTATTCTTGCCTGGAGAATCTGCCTGGACAGAGGAGCCTGGCAGATAATGCCCATAGGATTGCAAAGAGTCAGACACAACTGAAGTGACCTAGCATGCATACATGTGTCTTGCTTGCATCAGAGAAATGTGTATCAGAAAAATTTGAAAATGAGATATTAAATATTACTGTGTAATATAACACAAGCAGAAAACAAGATTTACTCCCAAAGCCATTTCTTTTCTTCCACATGCATGCAGCCCACCCAGGTAATCCAAACCTGTACACACACCGTCCCATCTGCTTTTGGACGTGGGGGTAATAGTAGTTCCTCCAGCAGAGGTTGTCAGCAAATGCTTCTTCCCATTCTGCCCCTTGTCATCCCAGATTGTGGTTAGACATGTACCTTCTAGCCATGGATTTGGATAGAAAACTCTTAAATAAAAAATGATAATCATTAATGTCATCTTTTAAGTATTTCATATTTTTCTATGGGTTTTCTCTTTTATTTCCACATTTTAAAAATTCTGATAAGCATGTAAGTTGTTAAAGTTCATCTGTGAAAGTAACATTATTTCAAACATCCATAAGGAAGCTGTGACAGCAAATAGTGAATTTCCCAAGATGACAAGTTAGCAGAGGACCTGGAGTAGATTATCTTCTACTTCTCACTTAGTTGCTGGGTAAGTAGGAGCCATGAAGGAAGCAGCCTGCTGGCAGGTTGTTTGATGGAGGTGCAGAGCATTAGCAGGTGGCTCACATGGATGCAGAGGCCAGAGAAGTCCAGAGCAGGGGCTCTGGATTCAGACTGCCTGGTATGAAGGTGGCAAGAATACACGGAAGACTGTACAGAAAAGATCTTCATGACCCAGATAATCATGATGATGTGATCACTAATCTAGAGTCAGACATCTTGGAATGTGAAGTCAAGTGGGCCTTAGAAAGCATCACTACGAACAAAGCTAGTGGAGGTGATGGAATTCCAGTTGAACTGTTTCAGATCCTGAAAGATGATGCTGTGAAAGTGCTGCACTCAGTATGCCAGCAAATTTGGAAAACTCAGCAGTGGCCACAGGACTGGAAAAGGTCAGTTTTTATTCCAATTCCAAAGAAAGGCAATGCCAAAGAATGCTCAAACTACTGCACAACTGCACTCATCTCACAAGCTAGTAAAGTAATGCTCAAAATTCTCCAAGCCAGGCTTCAGCAATATGTGAACCGTGAACTCCCTGATGTTCAAGCTGGTTTTAGAACAGGCAGAGGAACCAGAGATCAAATTGCCAACATCCGCTGGATCATGGAAAAAGCAAGAGAGTTCCAGAAAAACATCTATTTCTGCTTTATTGACTGTGCCAAAGCCTTTGACTGTGTGGATCACAAGAAACTCTGGAAAATTCTGAAAGAGATGGGAATACCAGACCACCTGACCTGCCTTTTGAGAAGTCCAGTTAGAACTGGACATGGAACAAGAGACTGGTTCCAAATAGGAAAAGGAGTACATCAAGGCTGTATATTGTCTCCCTGCTTATTTAACTTATATGCAGAGTACATCATGAGAAACGCTGGAATGGAAGAAACACAAGCTGGAATCAAGATTGCCGGGAGAAATATCAATAACCTCAGATATGCTGATGACACCACCCTTATGGCAGAAAGTGAGGAGGAGCTAAAAAGCCTCTTGATGAAAGTGAAGGAGGAGAGCGAAAAAGTTGGCTTAAAGCTCAACATTCAGAAAACGAAGATCATGGCATCNTATCAATAACCTCAGATATGCAGATGACACCACTCTTATGGCAGAAATTGAAGAGGAGCTAAAAAGCCTCTTGATGAAAGCGAAAGAGGAGAGTGAAAAAGCTGGCTTAAAGCTCAACATTCGGAAAACAAAGATCATGGCATCTGGTCCCATCACTTCATGGGAAATAGATGGAGAAACAATGGAAACAATGTAAGACTTTATTATTTTGGGCTCCAAAATCACTGCAGATGGTGACTGCAGCCATGAAATTAGAAGACACTTATTCCTTGAAAGAAAAGTTATGACCAACCTAGATAGTATATTCAAAAGCAGAGACATTACTTTGCCGACTAAGTTCCGCCTAGTCAAGGCTATGGGTTTTCCTGTGGTCATGTATGGATGTGAGAGTTGGACTGTGAAGAAGGCTGAGTGCCAAAGAATTGATGCTTTTGAACTGTGGTGTTGGAGAAGACTCTTGAGAGTCCCTTGGACTGCACGGAGATCCAACCAGTCCATTCTGGAGGAGATCAGTCCTGGGTGTTCATTGGAAGGAATGATGCTAAAGCTGAAACTCCAGTACTTTGGCCATCTCACGTGAAGAGTTGACTCATTGGAAAAGACTCTGATGCTGGGAGGGATTGGGGGCAGGAGGAGAAGGGGACGACCGAGGATGAGATGGCTGGATGGCATCATGGACTCGATGGACGTGAGTCTGAGTGAACTCTGAGAGATGATAATGAACAGGGAGGCCTGGTGTGCTGCGATTCATGGGGTCGCAAAGAGTCGAACATGACTGTGCGACTGAACTGAATTGAACTACTTGCTTGATTGTATACATTGAGAAAGTTACTTAAAATCTATGAACCTTAGTTTCCTTCTCTGCAAATGAAAAAAAAATTTTTAATAACTATCTCATATGGTTGTTTTGTGACTTCATTACATTAATATGTAAAGAGAGCTTAAAATTATTCCTGGCACATAAATTCTAAATAAATATGGCAGGAGGAGTAGGGGATGACAGAGGATGAGATGATTGGATGGCATCCCTGACTTTATGGAGATGAGTCTGAGCAAGCTCTGGGAGATGGTGATGGACAGGGAGTCCTGATGTGCTGCAGTCCATGGGGTCACAAAGAGTTGGATGTGACTGAGCGACTGAACTGAACTGATTATCATACTGACAGTTTCTCTGTAAAGTCTTCTTTCATTACACCAATGAATCTGTGGGGCTCTTTTTCTTTTCTGAACACTAGTTATTTTTAAGCAAACTTGGAGCTTCCCAGGTGAATCTGAAACTGGCCCCCATACATGGAGGGCAGGGAGAAACCGGAGAAAGAGGTAGCCCCTTGCAGATTGTTGGGCCACAAGGTTATAAGCAAGGGAACCTCTTTATGAAGCTTGTTTTGGGTGGCTGAAAAATGATTTTCTCACTCACATGCCAAAATCCTAAAAGTTTATATAGTAGCCTAAACTAGGTTCACTCACCTTCACAGTTCAATTAGTGTTGACATTATCACATTACTTGGTGCAGCTTCTGGGAGCAGAGAAGGCAAGAGGAAGGCATGTTCCAAGACTGGAGAGGGCGTGAGGAGACGCCGGTTGCCTGGGTCCAGCACACGAGTATAACCAGTGGTCACTTCTCAGTGACCTCCCCCAACAGTCAGTAAAGGGCTTACTATTTTTTAATGGCACAACTCAGCACTCCAGAACATACTTGCTAATACGCTTTAGTAATTCTTAAAAGCATATTCAGCTCATTTCCCCAATGATGTCACAAACTCCAGAGGCAGGCTCTGTGTTGTATACAGCTTCGAAATCCCTTCCAAGCCCTTAATTAATATTTGGATGAATGATCTTTGGATAAAATTGCTTGGGTTCCATTATTTTCTCAAAGATCAGTTTTTAAAACACACATTTGCCTGACATATTTGATTTTTATAGTCTTGTATGTCAATTACTTTATTCACATTTCACAACGACGCTATGCAGATGGAAACATTTTATTTTACCCACTTTTGTTGTTATCGTCAGTGATTGATCAAGAACTGATTGTGTATTCTTTGCAGAGTAGCCTCTTTGTTGTTGTTTAGTTGCTAAGTCATGTCCGTCTCTTTGCGACCCCTTGAACTGCAGCATGCCAGGCTTCCCTGTCCTTCATTGTCTCCTGGAGTGAGACAGTGACACTGACTCATGTCCATTGAGTCAGTGATACCATCCAACCATCTCATCCTCTGTCTTTACAGATGACTATTATGAGCTTTTGAGCATTGAAATGATACACTGAAGTACATGGGTTGAACTTTGAACCTGGGTTTCTGAACTCAAAATTAATCATTTTCTACTGCATTCTAAGTGTATGGTCAATTTAGACTGGACCAAACATCTGACAATCATTTATTTTACATATTTCTCCTTATTTCCCATTTGGAGATGTCTATTTACAGAGTTAAAGCAGGCGCATTGAGAAGGGGATGGAAATGAGGATTTCAATTAGAAAGAGATACAAATAGAGCTGGACCACATCAGCTAAGTCATCTCAGATCTCTGGGGCAAGGATAGACTGACCAGTAGGACTGGTGGCATGTGTCTTTTTGGACACTTGTGCAGATGAGTTGTGATCTTTGTAGAATATTGAAGCAAGGGGTGATTTATTAAAAAACCCAAACAGAAATCTCTCCTTGTTAGGAAGGAATGTTATTTCCCAAGTATTAACAAATGCTTCTGAAATGCAAATATTTATTGCACATATATTGCGTTGAAGTGAGACAGTCATTTAATCTTGGTGTTCTATGTTCAATGAGGTAGACATCAGTCTTTCGTCCTATTTATCAGTTTGGAATATCCTGAAGTGACAAGTCTAAGGGAGACATTTCCTTACTGTCACGACCTTGCACTTTGATTCACAGCATGGCCCTGGTTTTCTGGTTACAACCACTATTCTCCTTTTCCCAGAGTTTTATTTTCTTTACTGGTAGGGCCAGAAACTCAACAGCAGAATGTGAGGGGATGGCAGGTATTTTAAGAGAGTTTAATAAATAAACCATTTTCAGAGGAGATGGCAGGGTATAAAAAGCCACAAGGGAGCGTATAGTCCCTTGTGAAGGGTGAAGGGTGTTTCTAGAGGCCTGAGGAGATGGAGAGAAGACTGGTTACTGGAACCCAGACAGACAGTTGGGTACAGAGGCTACCTGATTAGAGCATCAAGCCTCCATCTCAGGCATCAGCCAGGACTCTGAGGGGAGCCCAGAGCACCTGACCCTGTCTCACCCCACCTCCCTCCCATTCATGCCAGTATTTCCATTGGCTGGACCCAACCAGTATCCAGAAAGCCTATTGATGCTGTTTGTACCAGTCACCCCCCAGGACATAAGACGGTTAGAGAAGATGAAGAAGCAATGGGGAGAGGGTGGTTGTAAGGGCGAATGAAAGATGCTGTTGTTTTAGTCGCTAAGTCATGTCCAACTCTTTGTGACCTCATGGACTGTAGCCTGCCAGGCTCCTCTTTCACTGGGATTTCCCAGGTAAGTATACCAGAGTGGGTTGCCATCTCCTTCTCCAGGGGATCTTCCCAATGCAGGGATCCAACCCATGTCTCCTTCATTGGCAGGTGGGTTCTTTACCACTGAGCCATCAGGGAGGCAAATGTAAGATAGCCAGTAAAACATTAGTGAATCTTTGTCAGAGAGGAGCATGTCTTTCCTGATTACATGTGGAAGACACTGAAAGGTCAGCAACTTCCTAGTCTAGTTGGATGCAGTGGGATTCTCTACTTAAAGTTTGTTCTGAGAGAATAGCTCTGTCTTATAGTTAAGGGAAGGAAAGAGAATGCTAAGTACTGAAATTTCTGCCTTGAAATTTCTGTGGTTTCTAGGAAGTCCATCCAGGGGTCATGAACCTGGAAGAATAAGAAATGAAAATGGTGTCTCTCTGGTAGTCAGAGGAAGGGCGTGATTGCTTCTTCCTTCTGGGAGTACACTTGGTCTAAAGAACTTATCATGCCTCTGCTCTGTTTTACTCATCTCTGTGTTTTTCTCTTTCCGCACCCACCCACACATACACAGACACACTCACAGTTTATCATATTATGGTTCCTCAGGCATGGTAAGTTCATTTCTTATGGAGTCCCCCTTGTCACCCAGAATGTACTGAGCGACACTTCTCTGTGGCCTTGCTTGGAGAATGCAAGCTCATTTTACTGGGAACTAAGCACACATAAGTCACTGCATAAAACTCCTAAAACATTCCTAAGGCATATATTCATGGTGTCTTAAGTTCTGCTTTGAATTAACTGCTTCATATTTTTCATTAATCAAGATAATAGAGGTTGGCTTATATAATTTTTGTAAATGTGTAGTTATCAAAATGTCTCCAAGTATTTTGTGAGAAATGATCATTTTGAGGCTTCATGTTGGATGATGAATTTTTATTAGGTCCCGCTTGAATTTTGTTTAGAATCCTCCTTTGGATTATGCACCACTGGCAGGGGACTCTGGCAGGCAAAAAGGAATGACTAAGTGGCAGTGTCTCACGTAGATAGACTACAGAAGAAGTGCATGCCTGCGCACACCTGCACCATTAATTCCGGTACTGGGTGGTAAATGAGATTCAGTTATCAGAGCAGCGGGAGGGCAAGGGAGGAGAGATTGCTTTCCTCGTGTCTGTGCTGCACCAGGTACTGTATCGTGTGCATGTGGGAGTTTGATTAATTCCTTTGGGGGATGGTCCTGACAGTGATGATGAAGATGCTGATGGCGATGAAGAATAATTTTGTTTTCCGGGTGGGTGGCTGCATCACAAACAAGGAGAAGAAGCTGATCCAGGTTGCCTGATGAGATTGGCCTCCGAAGGACTTGAACGTGTGACTTTCCTGAGCCGCTGGCTGATTTTAGAAGTCACACCTGCCTAAGGAATATCTTTGCTTCCCTGATAGCCATCGCAAGCAAGCTCTGACACAGCTAGAAAATTTGCTGACTGTAATCAGAGAGTCAACCAGCTGTCCTTAAAGTAAGCAGACTGTTTACGTGCCCTCTTGGTCCAGTCAGACTCAATGTTGAAGAATAAATAGTTCATGCAGGAATAGCTGAGCTGCTGCTTTTCCCCTCAAACCCAAAGGCAAAATTAAAGCAATAGAACATTTTTTTTGCCAGTTACATTCTGTTTGAAAAGATGAAAAGATGAATCATCCTCATGTTTGTACTCAGAGACATCTAGTTAGGGACAAGATTATCCACAGACTAATTTTGTGTAGGAATCACGTTTTGACAGCATATCAATATTAGTAGATGTGTTTGCTCTGGGAAGGAAGAAAAAAAAGCATATCTTGCAGAAAAGGAGAAAACTTGAGTTGCTACTTCTCAAGTGTATCACTGTAATGTTTTTACATAGGTCAAAAGGTTATATGCGGGCTTCCCTCATAGTTCAGTTGGTAAGTAATCCGCCTGCAATGCGGGAGACCTGGGTTTGATCCCTGGGTTAGGAAGATCCCTGGAGAAGGGAAAGGCTACCCACCCCAGTATTTTGGACTGGAGGGATTCCATGGACTGTATGGTCCATGTGGTCACAAAGAGTCAAACATGACTGAACGACTTTTTCACTTTCAAGGGTCATATGCAGTGACATTTAAAAAACTAACAGACAAAATCTCTGTTTTTGAGATTGAGTAAGACTCAGTAATATCCTGCTGCTGCTGCTGTTAAGTCGCTTCAGTCGTGTCTGACTCTGTGCGACCCCATAGACGGCAGCCCACCAAGCTCCGCCATTCCTGGGCTTCTCCAGGCAAGAACACTGGAGTGGATTGCCATTTCTTTCTCCACAGTGATATCCTAAAAATAGCTATTCACTCTCCCTTTAATTAATTTAAAATTGAGTGAGATAGCAGTTCTAAGTACATTTGAAATTCCTTATTTCCTGGGTTTGTCCCCTTTCTATCTTTCTTTACCCTGAACAGAAGAGTCTAGAGGGAGAGAACAGAAGGGTGATCCGAAGAAATATGGGCACCATTAAGGGCACAAAATTACCTTGAGAAGTTTGGGTCACTCATTGATGTATTTAGCTTTGATGGTGGCAGGAGAATTTCTGATAGACTCTTCTGTACACAAGAATCATTTTCAACAAAAGCAATTTCAGTGGACGTTTATGGGTGTGACTGATTAGCGGGAAATTTCTAAATTCAACTTTAGATAAAAGTGGAGGTGAAAATTATTTTTTTATATCCATTTTTATTATGAGAAAGCAAATACTATTGGCCAATTAAAAGACTGGATTTTCTTAAAGAGAGGTTCAGTTCAGTTCAGTTCAGTCACTCAGTCGTGTCTCTTTGCGACCCCGTGAATTGCAGCATGAGCTAGATATAAATGATAAGATTCAAGTTCATATAAATAGACTATGCTCAAAAGATCCTTAATTCTCTTACTTCTTTGCTTCCTTTGTTTCAGAAGGCTGGGGCAATAAAAAAAGAAACAGATTTTGTATTTAAAAAAAAAATTATTTTGTCTTTTTTGCTGGGGCTCCCAGGCTTGGGCTTAGTTGACCCTCAGCATGTGAGATTTAGTTTCTGAGATGGGGATCAAACTCACGTCCTTAGCACTGGAAGGACGATTCATAACCTTGGGACCACCAGGGAAGTCCCTGTAATTTTTTCATGCTTTTTCTCATTTATTAACCATTTCCATAAGTCTGAACAAGTTTGTCTTTTTTTTATACATGAAAAATACCCTTCTCCTTCTTCTTTACTATTTTTGCTTTCTTCACTGGTGTCTTGCTTCTTTCCTAGTGACCTTCTTGAGTACCACTTTGTTATACATAGGAGCTTTCTGAAGCTACTGAACACTGTGACTTGACTACATGCCATGTCTAAGTAGCTTCAGACCTATGCTGTTAACTTCAGCCTAAAGTGTTAGTCACTCAGTCATGTCTGACTCCTTGTGACCCCATGGACTGGGGCCAGCCAGGCTCCTCTGTCCATTGAATTCTGCAGGCAAGAATAGTGGAGTGGCTAGCCATTCCCTTCTCCAAGGGATCTTCCCAACCCAGGGATGAAATCAGGGTCTCCTGCATTGTAGGCAGATTCTTTACCATCTGAGCGACTGTGTGCATTAAAGAGTGTGAAAAACCATAGCATTTCCCAAGCTGTCATAAAATGTGACTCAGTGACCCTATATGTGAGACAGCAGAAGAGACACAGATGTAAAGAACAGACTTTTGGACTCTGTGGGAGAAGGCAATGGTGGGGATGATCTGAGAGAATAGCAATGAAACATGTCTATTATCATATGTGAAACAGATCGCCAGTCCAGGTTCGATGCTTGAGACAGGGTGCTCAGGGCTGGTGCACTGGGATGACCCTGAGGCATGGGATGGGGAGGGAGGTGGGAGGGGGTTTCAGGATGGGGAACACATGTACACCCATGGATGATTCATATGAATCTATGGCAAAAATTACCACAATATTGTAAAGTAATTAGCCTCCAATTAAAATAAATTAATTAATTTAAAAAATAAAAATAAAATGTGACTTAGTCATCCTGCAGGCAGCTGTGTTACAAATGCTTAAAGGGATTCAGAATGAAAATTGACCCTCAAAAATGATTGGAAGTAGAACCAGCAGCAAAATTAGACCTGTTCCTAGGAGGCTCTCATGCCCTTATAGCTGTACCTACTTCCAGGGTCTAAAACTTGGAGGCTAGTGTTTGTGCTGCCAAGCTGGCATCCCCCAGAGAAAACGCAGCAGGTGGTTGGCACTTATTCCAAAGGTGAAACTCAGTGCAGTAGCCCTTTCCTAGTTTAATTTTGTAATTCTACAGAGGTCTTTTCTATACCTAGAACATCCAGAAACTTTCTATGAAATTTGGTCAGCCTGCATTTGCCCTGATGCTGGGGAGAAGTTGTCTATTCCCTCTGAAGTTTCCTCTTATGACATAAGTTGGCCCAAGTGGCTAGATGGATGTGGCTCTGAAGGTTATTTAAATTCCATGGTGGTCCTTAGACTGGAATGGCTGCAAGGCTGGGAGAGGGGATCCACTGTTTTATCCAAATGTCATGCTAGAGGTTCCACAGTGAGACTGATTGGATTCTCCAAATCACCCCTTTCCTTCATTTACAGAAATAACGAGTTGACTGGAGAGCCACAGTGAAAGCCTTCCTGGCCTCTTGTCAACCCTGTCTCTTCTTGTCATCAGATTAATCACAGTTCATTAGGCAATTGTTTAAATGGCAGGAACACTTAGATTTTGGAGCAGAGTGCCTGGGAGAATGGTTGACGCATGGAGAGAAAAATGAAAGAACTCAGATAGCTCTTTAGAGAGAAGGACTGCTGGACTTGGCCAAAGGAAGCTGAGCAAATGCCAAGGAGAAGGGCAGGAAGACAGTGCCTTCAAGGACGCTCCCCAGTACCAGCCCAGGTCAGAACTGCAGCAACCCCAGAGATACAAATGCAGATGTTTGATGAGTGGTGGAAATCATTTAGAATTGTAAATTGATTTTTTAAGAACATTGTTTGGCTTTGGTGGCAACGGGGGTTGGGAGGATATAGGAAGATGGGGTTACAAAGACCTAGAGCCTTTCAAGGAACACTAATTCAATGGCAAATTCATAGGCATTGAAGGGAAAAAAGTAATTTGTTAGTCAAATAATTTTGAGAATTCTGGCTTAAACAAAGTTAGTACCCTAGTGTTTCTGAAATCCTTCAATATATGTTTATGCAAAACAAATCCATGATGATGGTACATAAGATGCAGGATTTCCCCCATTTTATGAACATAAAACTATTTATAAAGGACAATCTCATACAACAAAACTTTTGGGGAGCACATACAATACTGCTTTGGAAAGCAGATTGGAGGGAGTTGTTCAGTCACTAAGTCCTGTCCAGTTCTTTGAAACTCATAAACTGCGGCACTTGAGGCTTCCCTCTCCTTCACTATCTCCTGGAGTTAAGACACAGTTCTAATTTCTCATAATTTTATCCAGTGAAGAAGAGGCTAAACAAGGACTCAAAAATAGGTGTTTACCAACTTCAGGATTTTTCCCAAACCTGAATTCAGCCTTGGCACTTAAAACAGAAGAACCTCAGTAATACTGTGTGTGAAAGCAAGGATTAACTACTTTCATTGGATAGAAAAAGAGAAATTAAATTGTAAGCCTAGCATGTAGGAATTCTGTATGGGTTAGAATTTTGGTCCATGTGTGAGAAGATTATTTACTAATTGGTTTCTGGGAGGTAGTTTATGGGAGTTATGAGGATCAGATGCATCTAGAGTGGGAGGAAGGAGATAG
The DNA here is from genome assembly GCA_006410675.1 of Oreotragus oreotragus. Lineage (NCBI taxonomy): Eukaryota > Metazoa > Chordata > Mammalia > Artiodactyla > Bovidae > Oreotragus > Oreotragus oreotragus. The sequence goes on along the minus strand of SJYX01021549.1, from coordinate 113,849 downwards.
AAAGATTCAGTGTAGGTGTGATAAGTCTTCATTAAGTTGGAAATATTATGGGCCTGGGTGTTGCTAGAGTAGAAACTGAGGGACACTGGAACAGTGAACTTTAGAGTAGTTTTCTTACATCAAGAAAGTATAATTGGCTAGAGTGAATGAAAAGATAGAATTATGGTCACCTACTATCACAGCTTGAATTTTGAAGATTACTGAAAAATGCTTCAGTTCAGTTCAGTTCATTTCAGTTGCTCAGTCGTGTCTGACTCTTTGCGACCCCATGAATTGCAGCACGCCGGGCCTCCTTGTCCATCACCAACTCCCGGAGTTCACTCAAACTCACCTCCATTGAGTCTGTGATGCCATCCAGCCATCTCATCCTCTGTTGTCCCCTTCTCCTCCTGCCCCTAATCCCTCCCAGCATTAGAGTCTTTTCCAATGAGTCAACTCTTCACGTGAGATGGCCGAAGTACTGGAGTTTCAGCTTTAGCATCATTCCTTCCAATGAACACCCAGGACTGATCTCCTCCAGAATGGACTGGTTGGATCTCCGTGCAGTCCAAGGGACTCTCAAGAGTCTTCTCCAACACCACAGTTCAAAAGCATCAATTCTTCAGTGCTCAGCTTTCTTCACAGTCCAACTCTCACATCCATACATGACTACTGGAAAAATCATAGCCTTGACTAGACGGACCTTAGTTGGCAAAGTAATGTCTCTGCTTTTGAATATACTATCTAGGTTGGTCATAACTCTCCTTCCAAGGAGTAAGTGTCTTTTAATTTCATGGCTGCAGTCACCATCTGCAGTGATTTTGGAGCCCCCCAAAATAAAGTGTGACACTGTTTCCACTGTTTCTCCTTCTATTTGCCATGAAGTGATGGGACTGGATGCCATGATCTTAGTTTTCTGAATGTTGAGCTTTAAGCCAACTTTTTCACTCTTCTCTTTCACTTTCATCAAGAGACTTTTTAGTTCCTCTTCACTTTCTGCCATAAGGGTGGTGTCATCTGCACATCTGAGGTTATTGATATTTCTCCTGAAAAATGCTTACCTACCTGTTTTTTTTCTTTCCTCTACATATCTCCAGGGATTGGTCCTCTTACTAAGCGGAACTTCACCAGTTGGTTTGCCAGTCTGATTCTGGCCACTGCTTAGGACTTTGGGCTGCCACTCATTCTGTTTGTAACTCAGTTTCTCTGATTGAATGGGAACAATAATTTAACCTGTTTTACTTCTCTTCTATAGTTAGTTAACTGACTAATTCAATAAATATTTACAGAGGCTCTATTGAGTATGAGGCATTCTTTCAGATTTGAAGGGGAGCATACAACTGAACAAAACAGTTTAATTCTTCATAGAGGAGGCAAAACAGGAAATAAATGAACATATAACGTAATGCCAGATCAGTGATTAATGTTATAAAGAAAAATAAAGGAACATAAAGGCCTAGAAGAGCTTCCTTTGTGGCTCAGATGGTAAAAATCTGCCTGCAATGCGGGATACCCAGCTTCAATCCCTGGGTCAGGAAGATCCCATGGAGAAGGGAATGGCTACTCACTCTAATATTGTCTTGTCTGAAAAATTCCATGGACAGAGGAGCTTGGCAGGCTACAGTTCATGGGGTTGCAAAGAGTTGGGCATGATGATACACACACATAAAAGGCTAGAGAGATAGGAAGGTTAGGACCAGCATCTTTAAGGACGTGACATTTGAGTATAAACTTATATAAAGTGAAGGATTGAGCCAATGAATGTCTTAGAGAAAAAAAGACAGCAGGTTCAAAGCCTGAGATGTGAATGTTCTTGGCAGGATAATTACTATAACAGCAACAACTAACTCCACCATATTTTAGTGGTTTAATACAACAAAATTTCCTTTTTTTTTTATATCAGAGTCTAGCAGGCATCAGTGGCTATGGGAGTTCTGGTCCCCTTAGTCATTCAGGGATCCAGGCTGAGGACCTTTGATACTTTTAACAATNGGATCTTCCCAACCCAGGGCTTGAACCCGGGTCTCCTGCATTGTAGACAGGCGCTTTACCCTCTGAGCCACCAGGGAAGTCCATGGGGTTGCAGCCCATGGGGTTGCAAAAGGTCAGACAAGACTGAGCGACTGAACTGAACTGAACTGAATAGGTGATTAACAATGTTGTGTTAGTTTCGGGTGTACAGTGAAGTGATTCAGATGATTCAGATATGCCAAATAGACATGCATCTATTCTTTTTCAAATTATTTTCCCATTTAAGTTATTACATAACATCAAGCAGAGTTCCCTGTGCTATACAGTAGGTCCTTTTTGGCTATGCATTTTAAATATAGTAGCGTGTACATGTCAGTCCCAAACTTCCTATCCATCCCTCTCCCAGCTCTTTCCCTCTGGTAACCATAAGTTTGTTCTCTAAGTCTGTGAGTCTGATTCTGTTTTGTAAATAAGCTCATTTGTAATTCCTGTAATTTTTATATTTCTTTATCTGACTTACTTCACTCAGTATGAGCATCTCTAGGTCTATCAATGTTGCTGCAAATGGTGTTATTTTATTCTTTTTAATGGTTGAGTAATATCCCATTGTATATATTTTCCACATCTTCTTTGTCCATTTTTCAAGTTTTATAGTAGGACTGTGCATTACTGTGGGCCTCAATTTTATTGACTAGGATCATATCATTCCACCTAACTTATATCAGAATTCTTTTTTCCCCCTTGAAGCATAAATCCTTCCCCATTTTCTCCCCTGTAGCTGGCATATTGACTATTTCTGTCCCATTAGATTGGATCTTGCATGGATGTGGATGCCAGTTAGAGACATGTCTGAACTGCCCGGTCATTTGGAGGAATTTATATGGGAATCCTTGCTTTCCTTGGGTCTTCATCAGTTTTCCTCTGACTCCTCTTCCAATGACTATCTATCCCCCCAAGACCGCATACCAACTGGAGGACTGGGAAATCTGGAGTGGGAACTCACTCAAGTCAGGAACCACTGGGGATGAACCTGGATGGAGCACACAGTCTTTAGAAAATCTGAAATCTTAAGCAGGCCCTGTCCCTGGAGAAGAGTCACCTGAGATTTTCAGAGAGTTCCAGTCTTATTAAGATGAGGGAATGTTAAGACAGCATTGTTTGAAAAGTTAGAAGGGGCTTCAGAGTCATTAATTTACATATCGAGTGGTCAGTATCTTACTTGAGGAATTTACAGCTGTTGTAAATGGATTATTAAACGGTGATCCCTAAAGTCCACAGGTGGCAACTGTTAAGGTTAAATTATTAACAAGAAACCATATTTGTAGGATGGATGAGGTTGTAAAATCAGATTTTCTGGAGTATTTAATTAAAATGAACTATGTAAGTTTTTCCCTTTCTTGTTCTAGTCCTTGGATTATCACTTAAATTAAAAATCTTGGCTCTCATGGTTTTATTTTATTAGGCTTACATTTGTTTGACTTCAAATCACTCAGATGATTTTCAGGAAAACTTATGACCATTTGATCATCAGTGCTGTAGTTTTATGGGGCTTCTGCTGTTTTTCAGAAGGTGGTGTTTTTTCCCCGCATCTTTGCACAACAGGGTGGTATATATGACCATCCTTTCTTAGATATTTTGTAAAGGTGTTTTAAGATTTTTAGTGGGGAGGGGCTCTTCTTTCAGTGCTGATGAATACCCACATATTTCATCAGGAACTGAGTATCATGATTCACATCTAGCCGTCTAATCACAGCCTATTCTCTGAGCCAGGTGATAAGTCTCATAGACTAGGTTTAGATGTCAGCTCTGGTGGTCACAATCCAGGCTCAATTTCCATCAGAGCCAGAACATATTAGATGTAGGAAAACTGGAATAGCTTTCTGATGTCAATGTATATTTATTCTTTCTTCATGTCAGTGTGTCCTGGTATAAAACTTGACTTATATGCCCAATCATGGAGAGATGGTCTAGCTTTTGACTAACAAGGTAAAATTATTGTTTGAATCTAGCTTTTTCTGTGAAGAAAAAACAGTAGACCAGAAGAATGGAAGAGGTATGTCAGTTTTGCTTTCGAAGAGTTTCTTTTTCTCTCTCTCCTTTGGAATAGTGAAATTACCATTTTTTTTTTTTTGTATTTGATTTTGTTTTATTTATCTTCTCATTCTGTGGGGACATTCTTGGAAGGCAAAACTTGTAGCATCTTTCCCCAAACATAAAGGGATGTGCTCCTCACACAGGCAGAGCCCTAGGCTCATGACACTTTCTTCATTTTTAGGCTAGAACCTTGGGATGCATTTGAAAGACCTGAGTGAAACTGGAATTGTCTAAGTAGGAGGGGAGACATGATCTTGAAAAGAACATAGAAGGACAAGCTGAAAATGGGACTTTGCCTAAAATCTGCCATGAGAATTTAAGTTGTGGATGATGAGAAATTGTAGAGGAAAGAAATGGATATATGCAAAGGTTATACAATAATCACATGGACACACACTTCTGCTGGCTCTTAACCAGCATCCCATGGAGTAGAGCTGTCAGGATTAATTACTTAGATTCTGTATGCTGCTGCTGCTGCTAAGTTTCTTCAGTCATGTCCGACTCTGTGCGACCCCATAGAGGGCAGCCCACCGGGCTCCGCCATCCCTGGGATTCTCCAGGCAAGAACACTGGAGTGGGTTGCCATTTCCNCAGGATTAATTACTTAGATTCTGTATGCTGCTGCTGCTGCTAAGTTTCTTCAGTCATGTCCGACTCTGTGCGACCCCATAGAGGGCAGCCCACCGGGCTCCGCCATCCCTGGGATTCTCCAGGCAAGAACACTGGAGTGGGTTGCCATTTCCTTCTCCAGTGCATGAAAATATAGTGAGTGCCAAAATGAAAACCTCTGTGAGTGCCAAGTGTTATCAGTTTGCATCACAACTTAGATATTTGGCGGAATAGCAGAGGGATTAGACATTTTCAAAAAATCTATTTTGTTTGACCTCTCTCACTTTCAGGATTGTTTTTTTTTGGAGGGGGATGGGGAGAGTGGGTAAGGCCATGATTTCATTTCACTGATGTTCAATGGCTCATAATTCTTTGTAGCTATTTTTGGTTACTTTTTAAAAAAAAATAACTTGTTATCTCCTGTAGATCTTGCACATTATTTTGATATTTGTTCTTTTTTCACATGTTTCAGGTTAAAGTTGATGCTATATATTACACACAACCAGAATTCTGGTTAGGATAAATGGCAAGAGTAAATGAAGCTGGAGAGCGGGTCTCAGAAACTGTCTTAGTTGTAGACCTTTGGCAATTTCTTCCCTTAAGAATGGAGCTATCTTTCCCATCCCAACTCCAGCTATAGCATCCTGTGGATGGGAGGGGCTGGTCTCATGCAAACATGTGCGAGAAAAATGGTCATACTCCACAGTGCACATCCCTGTCATTCAACAAATGCGTGTTAAGTACTTCCTTTCTCTTCTTTTTGGTTTTTAGTAAGTACTTTCTTAGTAGGAGTGTTAGTCGCTCAGTCGTGTCTGACTCTTTGCAGCTCCATGGACTGTAGGCTCCTCTGTCTGGGGAATTCTCCAGGCAAGAATATTGGAGTGGGCTGGCATTGCCTATTCCAGGGATCATCTCCTGTGCCTCCCGCATTGGCAGGCAGCTTCTTTACCATTGCGCCACCTAGGAAGCCCAATTATTACCTTACATATCTCCTACTACAAAAAAGGAAGCAGAACTCCCTTGGGGCCTTTTGGGGGTCTGGAGGGAGAATATTCTACTCCAAGGAATGGAGGACATGAAAGGCTTTGTTCTTGTTTCGTATGCTTCAGGTTAAAGTCAATGCTCTATTTTATACACAATGAGAATTCTGTTAGGATAAATCGGAAGGGTAAATGAAGCTGGACGGGCAGGTCTCAGTAACTGTCCCTACAGTTTGGCTACAGAATAGCTACAGAAAGCCATTCTCTTCTCCAGGTTCCTGCATTGCAGGCAGATTCTTTACTGTCTGAGCCATCAGGGAAGCCCCACTTTCTTAGTAAACACCTTTTATTTTGTAGCCTTTGTAAGCAGCACATGTTTATTAAGCTCTGCAAACTCTGCATGGGTGCTAGTGATGCAGAAATCAATATGATAAGAGTTCTTACTATTAAGGGGCTTGTCTGAGTAGAGAGATAGACAAGAAAATTGATACTCCATTGTGTCACAGGTGTCAAATACTGGCTCAGCACAAGGTATATTTCATCAATGACACATCCATTCTTTTTTTCTTTCATTTCAATGTTGCATAATTCTCAACTGTTTCTTTTCTTTTTTATTAAAAAATTTTTATTCTGCTGCACCAGGTCCTGGTTGCAACATGCAGGATCTCTGATCTTCATTACAGCATGTGGGAGCTTTAATTACACATTTGGAGTCAAATTCCATGATCGGGGATTGAACCTGGGCCCCTTGTTTTGGGAGTATGGAGTCTTAGCCACTGGACCATTTGGGAAGACCCTCAGCTGTTTCTTTTTAAATGAATTTCTTTTCTGTATAGTGACATGCTATCCTTCTGGAGAGTGTACTGAATTTCCTTATTCCATGAAAGAGTGTAAGTGGAAGTATTAAGTCGCTCAGTCACGTCTGACTCTTTGCGAGCTCATGACTGTAGCCCACCAGACTTCTCTGTCCATGGGATTCTCCAGGCAATATACTGGAGTGGATTGCCATTCCCTTCTCCAGGGGGTCTTTCCGACACAGGGGTTGAACCCAGGTCTCCTGCATTGCAGGCAGATTCTTTACCATTTAAGCCATCAGGGAACCTCTATGGTTATTAGCCTCTGTCCATGCCACACCACTGGGTGGATTTTCAGAGCACCTTTTGTCTCTTCAAGTATTTCTAAGCTATTGCTTTATTCATTTATTGTGTGAAGTTAATGGCTTTAAACTGTACCATAGACTCTCTTTCCAAACAGTAAACCAGTTGAACGAATAAAATGTGTAAAAATAAACTATTTCACTTCAGATTCAAGCCAGAATTTGGCATGAAAGTGATGACAGAACATCCATTGGGAGTGACTGAACAAAGAGAAGAAGAAATAGTTGTTTTTGTTCCGGTGGCAGAAGCCTACAGATCTGGGAAATTCTACAGGAAAACGGTTCTTATAACTTTGCTTTTAAGGAAAACAAAAGCCAGTGGGGCCAGGATTCAGCCCCAGTTTCAGTGACCACAACAGTGACTCCTCAAATAAAGCCCTGGATTGATTAGAGAATAGGAAAATGTTTTGAGCCAGGTGACAACATAAATCAAATGAATTATTCTAATTAATAGGAAGATAGCAAGAAGTAGCAGCAGGAAAAGTCTGAAATGACTGACTGAGAGCTTGTCCCCAAATAGGTTGATCAACCAACGTTTTATTAACAGTCACCTGTTTCGCCACTGAGACTCAGGAGCTGAGCTGTCAACTACGTTGAAGTCACCTGTGGTCAAGAACCTGCTTTAGAGACTTCCCTGGTTGTCCAGTGGTTAAGAATTCACCTTGCAATACAGGGGACACTGGTTGGATCCCTGGTTGGGGAACTAAGAACCCTCATGCTAGGGGGCACCACAGCTACTGAGCCCCTGCACTCTAGAGCCTGCTTGCTGTAACCACTAAGCATGCACCCCACAACTAGAGAGTCCTTGCCCTGCAACAAAAGATCCTGCATGAGGCACTGAAGGTCACGTGGGCTGCAGCTAAGACCCGACATAGCCAAGGTGAATAAACAAATATGTTTTAAAAAGAATCTTCTCAATTCCCTGATTTCAAACTGAGAATCACACAGTCGGAAGACAAGTTTAATGACCTCACAGCTAAGGAAAACTTCAGAACCTCGTTTTCATTTCTTTGATCTCTTTTTCTTATACTGACTGTCCTTCTGGAATTATTTCCTTTATTGAAATTACTCCATCGTAAGTTCCTTTATGACAAGATTTTTGATGGTAAACTCTCAGCCATTGTTTATTCATAAGTGAATTCATTTCACTCCCGTTCTTGAACATGGTTTTGCTGTTAAAATGTTTATGCTGACAATTATTTTATCTCAGTACCTTAAAGATACTATTCAACTGTCTTCTGGATTCTATTATTGATCTGGGGAAGTCTACTGTCATTTTCGTTGTCTGTCCTTGTTAGGTAATCCATCCTTTCTTTCTGGCTGCTTTATCAACCTTCTCTTTGTATTTGTTTTCCAACTTTATTACCATATGTCTTGCATGAATCTGTTTTTTTTTTTTTCCTATTTGCAATATCTTGGGCTTCCTGGATCTGTAGATTCATATCATCTCTCAGCTATGATACATTTGAAGACATGATATTTTAAAATAATGCCTCCCCTTATTGTTTTTATTCTATCTTTTTTGGGAAACTGAAACATGCACGATAAACCTTTTATTTAGTGTTCATATCAGCAACCTCTCTTTCATATTTCCCATATTTGTATGTAATGTGGCAATTTTTGATATATATCTTATGTTTCATTGATCCTTCCTTTTAGTTATGCTTAATCTGCTGTTTTGGAGAAAGAAACGGGAACCTGCTCCAGTACTCTTGCCTGGAAAATTCCAAGAATGGGGGAGCCTGGTAGGCTACAGTCCATGGGGTTGCAAAGAGTTGGACACAGCTGAGAAGCTTCACTTTCTTTCTTTCTATAGTTCCTTTTGGAGAAGAACATGGCAGCCCACTCCAGTGTTCTTGCCTGGAGAATCCCATGGACAGAGGGGCCTGGTGGGGCTGCGGTCTATGGGGTTGCAAAGAGTAAGACATGACTAAACAACTATCACACACACAATCTACTGTTTAACTCTATCCTTGATTTAAAAAATTAAGTTCTATTCATGCTATTGTCTGAATGTTTGTGTCCCCCTAAAATTCATATATTGAAATCCTAATCCCCAAAGATGATGATATTAAGAGGTGAGGCCTCTGGGAGATGCTTATGTCATGAGAGTGGAGTCCTCAAAAATGAGATTAACACTTTATCAAAGAGGCTCCAAAGAGACACCTAGATCCTTCTGCCGGTGAGGGTATAAGGAGAAGTCCATGATATGGAAGCAAGTCCTCATTCAATCATGTTGGCACCCTAACCTTGACTTTCCACCCTCCAGAACCATGAGTGAAAAATTTTGCCACTCACTCTGTGATGTTTTGTTATAGTAGCTTTAATAATACACTATAAAAATTTTTGTTTGCTTGCTTGTTTGTTTTTAATCTGAACAGATAACAAAAATAGGGATAAAAATTCAAAAAGCACCAACTACTATCATTATCCAGTGAAATGTCTACCATGTATCTCTACTCCGTATCCACCTAGTTCCCCTTCATTACATTTTTGATATCAACCTCTATGCTGCTCTTTCCATCAACCAATTCTCAGCTTTCCTACTGCTTGCGCTTCAGTGACGTTTGGCATTGCCAGTCACACCTCTTTGTCTCCACGAACATCACACACCTCTGTATTCATTGAATGCTCCCCAGTCTCCTTTTCTATGTTGTCTTTTCATCACTCATATTCATATTGAGTTACACCAGGGCTCAGGCCTTTACCTTATTTAGTTATTTGTTATACTTGGCAATCTCTTATTGCTTGTTAATTTCATCAAGTCTGTGGATTTAGATGTCATCTGTATATTCATAACAGTAAAATTTATATTTCCTGCTGAAATTCCTCATTCAAACTTCAGATTTATATAACCAGTCACCTACTTAAAATTTCTATTTGGATATCTAATAGACATTGCAAAAGTAACATGTCAAAAACAAGACTCTAGATTTTCTCTCAAAAATCTGTTCCAGTATCCTTATCCATCTTCAGTGAAGGTAATTTTATCCTTCTTGATGCCTTGGCATTAACACCTACATTCTGCTGAAAATTTGTTCCTACACTCCTTTTAAAGTTTGTGGCAGTCTGTTTGGCCTAGAAGGCTATCATTCTCTTTCAATTTTATTTCCCTGAATACTAATGATTTTGAGCCTGTTTATGAACTGTCCTTGGTTCTCATCTGTGTATTAGGCAATATCCTTAACATAACATATCCTTAGCCCATCTATTTTTTTGTTTGGTTGTTTCTATTTTTGTTCTATAACATTTTGTATTATGATGTTGAGCTCAGTGCCTGATCTCAGGATGAATTATTTTAAGTTTCTGAAGGATAAGGTTGTGGGCTTTATTATGAAAACAAATATATTAATTATTTGGAGAACAGAAAGGCATCCTAATTGTTTTCACCTATATTGACTCTTTAGTGGACAAACTTTTAGAGGTTATTCAAGACTTATCAGAGTCATGTGCCAAAGGAGGCAATTACTTCCCACTTCTGTGAATCTGAGCTCTTAGCATTTTTCTTAGAATGTGAATAAAGTGGATGGCTTTCAGACTTCCTGCTGACTGAGATTCTAGCTCATCCTCATTTCTCATTTCCTTTTCTTCTCCTGTTCTGATTTCTAAGCAGTAGTAAACCTCAAATCAGAATAATTATATGGATCACAGAACTAACTTCCTCAATTCTGCTTCATTATACTTGAAATAGAATGTTCTAGATTAATATTTTGATGAGGAAAACATCTGTTCGGTTTTTATACTTCTACTGATACTGAATAACTTGAAAACTTCACCTGCAGCCTGTTCTCCAGATTCTTAGGGAACCTCCTTGGGAATAACCTGGCATAGCTCTTGACTTGACCACATATTTGCCCATTAGGAGATCAGAACCCAGTTTTGTGTTATTAAATTCTTAAAAAATGTTCTTTTATGTTGAGACCAAATAGTGGGAGTATTGCTCTGAAAAACTGAGGTTATGAACTGAAGCATTCTGTTCTAGTTGTTTCTAAAACTGTACTTTGTGAATTTTGTGGAATCCAAGAGATTCAGAAGCAGTGGCTCATGGACTGTCACGTGACCCGAGCAGGGCTGAGGTGGAGACACTTCTGCTCCACTCTGCTTCTATTATATTATTCATTATTTAGTTAGTCAGTTATTCCCTATGCTGGTTAAAGTGGACAGTTAATTTTAACCACTTTAGTGATAAAGTATCCCGCTTTTTAGGGATAAAGTCAGTTTCAGCTGGTGGACTGATCAAAATTTTTCTTTCCTTATGTCATCTGCAGATTGTCTCTGCCAGTCAGTATTGAGCTATAACAGGAAATGGCAACCCACTCCAATATGCTCACCTAGAGAATCCTGTGGACAGAGGAGCCTGGTGGGCTGCTGTCTATGGGGTCTCACGGAGTTGGACATGACTGAAGCGACTTAGCTGCAGCAGCAGCAGCAGGCACCATGAAGGAGTGAGAATACACTTGCCTTCAAGCTGCTTTATAATATAGTGAGTAAAAAGTATATATCATGTGTACATGTGTGCCCACACCATGTATTTGAAAATCTCCAAAATATAGAGGACAGCATTCAAAAGAAAATTAACGGCATTGCCTGGTGAGTGAATGGGTCATACTGAGTAAAAGCTGGGATTCAGGAGTCTACTGACTTTGGTTTAAGTTCAAAATTTTCCTTATCTCTAAAATAGTGCTGACCATGTAGGGTTGGTGTGAGGTTTATAGGAGATAATGTGTGTGAAATTGTAGTTACTGCACTGCGTAGTTGCTTAATAAATGCTGCTTTCTTTTCTTTCTCTCTGATCTTCTCCTCCTTTCATAGACATTGAGCTGCCTTATTTTAATCCCTATCCATCCAGTTTTGGTTCTGAAGTTTTATCTTTGATACCTTCCAGTGTGCTTGTGTATATACATGTGCACACAGTACTTTGGCCACCTCATGCAAAGAGTTGACTCATTGGAAAAGACTCTGATGCTGGGAGGGATTGGGGGCAGGAGGAGAAGGGGACGACAGAGGATAAGATGGCTGGATGGCATCACTGACTTGATGGACGTGAGTTTGAGTGAACTCCGGAAGTTGGTGATGGACAGGGAGGCCTGGCATGCTGTAATTCATGGGGTCGCAAAGAATCAGACACGATTGAGCGACTGAACTGAACTGAACTGAATGTACTGTTTACTGTTATTTTTTACTAAGCTATAAATCCCTTAAAGGTAAAGGTATACTTATTCCTTCGTGATGCCTATTATAGCTTCATATCTGTTTCCTGACATACACAGGATGGAATAACATCTATTACTGTGTCTAAACCCATATACACCCTCCAACATAAAAATACCCAACAAGATAGCACAGCATCTGATTCTTAGGTCTCTGGGCTTATAAGCTTTTTTCCTTGGTTAGGGTCTAGGGAATATAAAATTTATGGCAAAATTAATGGAAATGAAGAGATGACAAAATGCACTTTAGAGCACATCTCCCATCATCCCAATATGCCTACCAAAAAACTTCACTGAAAATCCCTTTGGAGAAAGGTGGTCAATGGGTCACTGGAATTTTATAATCCTTAGGATTGTGATGCGCATCTGCAAATGATTTTTGTAAATTCTGATCCAAGTTTGAGTTGAAGTTAACACTATGTCAACAAACTATAAAAGTTTGAAGCAAAACCAAGGAAAGGCTTTCTTTAAGGAACAAAATCATGAAGGGTGGGCCTTTTGTCAGTCTAAAAAAGAAACTTCATATTATCTATGTTTGGTTTCAGAGATTTATGTTTTAAGCCTAAAATAATTCATGTAGCTAAAATAGTAAGCTGTGTCTGAATATGAATTTAAATAAACCTTATGACTAACCAAATGCTGAAACCTTTTGCCCTTCATATGGAAGAAATCCTCTCAAAATCTTGTAAATGCATTTACCATTTCTTACAACCTCTTGGAAACTTAACTCCATTTGGCATATGCTTAGAGGCTGTGTCGTTTGGGTTTTTATACCTTGTTTCTAAATGGGCTTCCTGGGTGGAGCAGTGGTAAAGAATCTACCTGCCAAGCAGGTGACACAGGTTCAACCCTTGGGTTGGGAAAATCCCCTAGAAAAGGAAATGGCAACTCACTCCCATATTCTTGCCTGAAAAAGTCCCATGAACAGAGGAGCCTGGTAGGCTACAGTGCATGGGGCTGCCAAGAGTCAGAGATGACTTAGCTACTAAACAGCAAGTGTCTAAATGCTACCAAATACTGAGATCCGGGGATTCAAGAAAACATCTGCAGGGCTTGATGGGTTCTTAACCAATCAATTGGTTAATCAATTGAGTTAATGTGTTGCATCAAGATTGTCACAGTGACTGGATGCTGACTTATTCCCTGGCACTGAAGTGGGGTGGTGTAGACAAAATAAAACTAAAAAGAAGCTTCCAGGAAGTTTCATGCTTGGCTGTCTTGAGTTGAGGAAAAAAGCACAGAACATTTTGGACTTTAAGGGTTATGTCAAGTCTTTAAAAATGCTGCCATTTTTAGCTCTCAGTAAAGGATTGAACCATATCACAAACCAGCTACAGTTGCAGCCCTTTCACTCTAACTTAGGCTGGATTCTTTTTTTTTTTTTTTTTTTTTAACTTCTTGAATGTTCAAGTCAAATATTTTTTCTTCTAATGACTCAACCATCGAAGAGAGTGTTTGGGTCATACAGCCCTTTGCCAACTTTGGAAATACGCATTTAACTTTTGTGAAAAGAAAGCTGTGATCTCAAGTGGCTATGGTAATATTAATGATAAAACATAATCAGATTCCTGGGATTACAAGTTACCAGCCAGTGATATAAGTATTAATTATATATGAACTCATCTAAGCCTAACAATAACATTACGAGGAAGATGCTATTATCATGTGTATTTTGCAGATGAGAAAACTGAGGCCCAGTGTAAATTATGTACATAATTAACTTGATCAGCATCAGTCAGCTAATAAGTGGTCAGGCTGGACTTTGAACCTGGTGACCAGATAATGGATAGCAATCATTCATGGTGTCAGAAATGGGAATAGCATTTGGACATGAGAGGCTATTGAAGGGACAGGCTCAACCTGCAGACTTAGAGTTAAGGGATTTAGGCAGAAGGGTTAGAATTTCCTGAGGCTTGACTCTCATTTGCTATTTACTCTCTTTGCTATTGAGGCTGTAATCCTGAAGTTTAACTGACAAGATTTAAAGGGCTGAACTGACTTATGTCGGTCTAAAAGGTTCTTGGTTTTTAAGTTTCTCCTTTGGTTTCCAAAGTTTCCTGAAAACTTCATTGTGATTTCATGTGCTTTCAGAGAAAGCCAGGTTCTTATTTCTAATACATCCATGATGCACCACACTAATGATGGGGCTGACTCCAACCCAGTGGAGAGTATGTCATAGGTCTTCTGATCACATTTCCTAAACTGTTGTCTGGATTTTGTCAAGTATCAAGAGAGTGGCCTTGCCCTGGAACTTGCCCCAAACATTTTTTCCTCCTTTTCTAGGGGATCTTCCTGACCCAGAGATTGAACTCACATCTTGTACTGGCCTGTGCATTCTTCACCACTTGCGCCACCTGGGAAGTCCATTTTTTCCTCTGCTTTCTAATAAATCTAATTAAATAAGATTATTATGACAAGCAGAAAAATTTACCTTGTCAGTTTCCTGCCACAGAAACATAGCATCTTCTAGGAGCATCTTGTCTTGAAAAACAAGTGCCTTTGAGAGCCCAGGCAGGAGTAACCACAAATAAGTGTTGTGCATGAAAATGAAAGAAGCAAATAGAATTCAGACTATCCTATATTAAAATCAAAGAACAAGACAAAGTTTTCAAAGTTCATGAGAACACAGAGAGTACCTCAGAAAGAAGTAACACACAATGGGTTTTAAAGTACTGGCAGACCACTGGTGAGTGAAGACAGCAAGTTATGCATTCAGCTTCTAGTTTTACAAGTGACTACTGGAAGTAGGATTCAGAAGAGAAAATAATACACGGCATCAAGATCAGAAAAGAATTATGGTGCATTTCTATTGGGAGTAATAGAGAGAAATGAGTATGTACACTAGAATTGTTGTTGTCCAGTTGCTAAGTTGTGTCTGATTCTTTGTGACCTCATGGACTGCAGCATGGTAGGCTCCTCTCTCCTACACAATCTCCTGGAGCTTGCTCAAATTCATGTCCTTTGAGTCAGTGATGCTATCTAACCATTTCTCCCTCTGTTGTCCCTTTCTCCTTTGCCTTCTATCTTTCCCAGCATCAGGGTTTTTTCTAACAAGTTGGTTCTTCGCATCTATTGGAGCTTCAGCTTCAGTAACAATCCTCCCACTGAATTCAGGGTTGATTTTCTTTAGGATTGACTGGTATGATCTCCTTGCTGTTTGAGGGACTCTCAAGAGTCTTCTCCAGCGCCACAATTCGAAACCAGCAATTTTTTGGTGATCAGCCTTCTTTGTGGTCCAACTCTCACATTTGTACATGACTACTGGAAAACCACAGCTTTGAGTATGTGGACCTTCGCAGAAAAGTGAAGTCTCTGCTTTTTAATATGCTGTCTAGGTTTGTCATAGCTTTCTTTACAAGGAGCAAATGTCTTTTAATTTCATGACAGTAACAGATTTTATTTGGGGGGACTCCAAAATCACTGTGGACAGTGAGTGCAGCCATAAAATTAAAAGATTAGAGGGGCCCACTTTAGTAATTTCAGCAAGAGACAACTTCAACGTTAAAAACAATGTCATTGATAATAATGACTTCTAATTGCAAAATTTGTGACTACAATGTTGTGTTGGGGGTCACCCAGACCATGCCAGATTCAGGGATTTGTTAGAGGGTTCACAGAATTCATCATATGGTTGTTTTCATGAAAAGTGAAAGTATTAGTCGCTAAGTAGTGTCTGACTCTTTGTGACCCCATGGACTATATAGCCTGCAAGGCTCCTCTGTGGAATTCTCCAGGCAAGAATACTGGAGTGGGTAGCCATTTCTTTCTCCAGAGGATCTTCCCAACCCAGGAATTGAAGCGGGTCTCTTGCATTGCAGGGAGATTCTTTACCACTTAAGCCACCAGGGAAGCCCATGGCTGTGGTTTATTTCAAAAGATCAACAGCAAAATCAGCAATGGGAAAAGGTATGTGAGTGATGTTCAGAGAAATCCAAGTGCATGCTTTCAAGTGGAGTCACTCAGGACTCAATTTCCCCAGCAACAAGTTATGACAGCTCAAGTGAAATGCTGCCAGTTGGAAAGAACCTTAGAGACTCAATGCCCAGGGTTTTTATTGGGGGATCATCATATCAGCCTATCTGCCAACAAATACCAAAATTCCAGAGTTTCAAAAGGACAGCAGGTGTTCATCACAAACCATATTATTTGTATAAACAGTGTAGGCACAGTGGGCCTCTAGTAAGTTAAGGTGGTGGAAACCCTCCTGAAATCCAAGTTCCCAGAGGCCAGCCAAAGGTAAAAGTTCCAAGTAGGTCTAAGGATAACTTGATATGGTAACTCATTTCTGCACAACTGGAAAGTAGCATGATGGATTGGGGAACACTGACATAAAGATAAGCTTAGTATAAATGATCAAACAGTGGGATTTCTGGAGTTTAGCTTGAATCTCTAGAGGAGACAGACTCAAAGTCAAAGTGGCCCTTGATATAAGATGACAAATCTTTTTTGCTGGGATAAAACACTATCCCTCTTCCATGAGAATCCAGATCTACAATTACCTCCCCCAATCCTACTTCCCCTCCTTTATCTTTTTTCTGAGAGTAACTAAGCAAGTCATTTGAACATAAACTCTTGTGTTTTAAAATAACGTGAAAAATTCTCTTCTGGGATAACATTTGTAAATTCTTTGGCTTATTGGTGTCAAAGCTACCATTCAAAGGTAAAGTTCTTACTAGCCCCTCAGAACACATGGGGATTTCAAAGCTACACTGCAAGTGTCCATATAGGGATTTTTCTTCATGAGTGTTGGTTAATGTTACGCGTTCAGACACTGTGATGAAGTTTCTATGGAGACTCTAAACATGGTATGTCAAGTGTGTCATTAAACCTGAACTTCTCTAAATTCCGTACTTGTGGCCTCATAAAGAACTAAATGAGATTTTTTTTTTCAGTCTTTAGAAAGTAACAGGCTATTCTGGAATGGGAATATAAATGACACGCCTATAATCAGAGATTCTACAGATGAAAAAAGCCTTATTAGGTCATCTACTTTGCAGCTGGGTTCTTCTCAGTACAGCTGCTGTGTTTAAACAGGGTCAGACTCAGTGTTCCAATATATCTCCGAGAAGGCTCTGTGACCATCTGATTAAAATGGAAATTTCACCTAGAACGTTATTGTGTAACTTACCTAGGAGCTATTACATATAACCAATGAAGAAGGGTATATTTTGATGGTGAGTATGGGGGCAAAGAGCTGGTACAAGGGCCTCTTGAAAGAAGATGAATTAAAATTCCAAAGTTTGGTTTATGTTCTTCCTGAATATTCAGAAAGGGAGAGGTGGAGATGCAGACAGAGTGAGAAATTGCTGTGCTGAGTACTCAGCACTGAAGGGAGTTATAGAGAAGGTGATGGAAGAGCTTATGCTTAAAAGGCTCACTGCTAAATAGGTTTAACAGGAAAGTCCAAGTGTGTATTTAAGAAAAATACAGGAAATTCATTCTCCTTATATTCTCCAAATTGGCTCATTGTGAAAATCCAGTTGTATGTCATCTTTTATTTATAATGCCATTCATTCACAGTCAGAAGTCGCAGGCTTCCCCCTCTGCCCCTCAAGCAATTAGAGGAATGAACCTTGGCTTCCCTAGTGTGTTCTCTTGCCCAGCATTTCTGGTGTCTTTGGTATATATTTCTGAGATAGGGAGCTAGACTTACTTAACATCCAGTTTGCTTTGAAATGAAAAGGATGTGGCCATCCACACCATTATGTCTTATATCAGTTTACTATTTTCATAGATATATTAGTTTTATAAGTAAAGAAAAGTAACCATACACACCTTATAAAATTTCAGATTTACTGTAAGAAAGGACTTCAGAAGGTGGGAAGAAAAGAATCCTGAAGGCTTCCTCCTTTTTCTTCCTCCCTCACATCCTCCATCCTTCTTTTCCTTAATCATTTCATCTAATTAATATTTGTTAAAACAATTCTATGCATCAGGTACTGTGATCAATTCTAGGTTCCTGCACTCCAAGAACTTGTTGTCTCTAATGGAAGATCAAATATATAATATAGTATGTTAAAGTCTATGAAGACAAAAAAACAGAATGCTGGAGGAAACACATAATGTAATCTAACTCAGTTTATCTAAGTCAAAGAAAATTCTGTATAGGAAGTGACACATGGGCTGATACCTAATGGATAAGTAGGAGTTAGTCATGTAAAAGAAAGGTGAAAAAACTGGTCACTGGAAGAGGGTAGAACAGCTGAGAAGGCCTTATAGGTTTAGAAGAGCAGGACCCAGGCAGACAATTGAAACAAACCCAGTGTACCTGATGCGTACAGCAGGGGTGCATGGAATGATATGGGTGAACTGGGGAGGGAGAAAATGTGCTGAGATATAAGAATGAAAAGGTGATCAGAAACCAGATCAGGAGGTTATGCTTAGTGAGGTGAATTTTCCCCAAGGAGCAATAGAACTTGTTGAAGAGAGATAATATGTAAGAGAAAGCCATATTATGTGCATGCTTTTAGAAATATCACTAGACCTTCCTGCATAAGATGGTAACTCAGTCTCTGAAGAGGTTAAGCCAGTTGGGTTCTGTACTTAGGAACATCAGGCATGTAAAGTTTGGGGGTTCCAATGAAAGTAGGGGCATTAACTGAAGGTTGATGTTCTGAACAATGACTGTTGTGCATTTGCCCAGGCGTGTCCAACTCTTTGTAACCCTATGGACTGCAGCACACCAGGCCTCCCTGTCCCTCACGGTCTCCTGGAGTTTGCCCAAGTTCATGTTCATTGCATCAGTCATGCCATCCAGCTATCTCATCCTCTGAGACCCTCTTCTCCTTCTGCCCTTGATGTTTCCCAGCATCAGGAATGAGAAGACTCATTTCCAGTGAGTGGTCTGTTTGCATCAGACGATCAAAACACCGGAGCTTCAGCTTCAGCATCAGTCCTTCCAGTAAATATTCAGTGTTGATTTCCCTTAAGAGCTGATGGCCTGGTGTGGATGGCCACATCCTTTTCATTTCCCTTGATCTCTTTGCTGGCCAAGGGAGTTTCAGGAGTCTTTTCCAGCACCACAGTTTGAAGGCATCCATTCTTTGGCATTCTGAACAATGATATCCATACCCTAAATCCCTTTCAAATTCCTTGCCTTCCAAATCCCCAAATCCCTTGCCTTCCAAAATGGTCATAGTTGGGTTTTCAGTTTTTTCTCACCCCAACCTTCTGGCAGAAAATTGAAAAATTTAATTCTGGAAAATATCTGCACAATACAAATAACAGTACAGATAACATTATTTAGGGATCTGCAAAGGAACAGCTTGGCCCTTGTTGTAACACACTATGCTGAGCCCTTGTTGTTGTCGTCACTGTTTGTTGCTAAGTCATGTCCAACTCTATTTGGGACCCCATGGATAGTAGCCCGCCAAGCTCTTCTGTCCATGGGATTTCCCAGGCAAGAATACTGGAGAAGGTTGTCACTTCCTTCTCCAGGGGCTCTTCCCGAGCCAGGGATTGAACCTGTGTCTCCTGTGTTGGAGACTTTGGATTGATTCCTTACCCCTGAGCCACCAGGGAAGCCTGTGGTGAAGATTACTAGGTGATCAGCCACATACCTGTGTACAAACTCCTAATCAAGATGTTAGTGTATCGTCCTTTAAAATGCAGTATGACAAACCATCAGCAGATATATTTGATGTGAGCCTTGACCTGAAATCAAGAGTCCAAATTAAACAGGAAAAAACCCCCAAAGGCTTCAGAAGAAAGAAAAAGTGTAGAAAAGTAGAACACACATATATATATTTTTATAGAGCATACTCTTAGAGAAGTAAGAGTTGATACTTCATCTGTACAACAAGGACAGGCAAATCTACTGGAGGAAAGGACATTGAGATGGTTAAAAAGAGTTCTTTGAAATAAAAGTTATTATAGAAGCTATAAAATACTCAATAAAGCATTTGGAACACAAAATGAGGGAATGTTTCAGACAGTAGCATAGGAGAAAGAAGGTGGGCAATAGAATAATAAAGGTAAGAAAACTGGAGAGCCAGACATGGAGGTCCAAATTTAAGACTAAGTTTACAACAAGAACATTACAGGAAACCATCAAAGAAGTAATTCAAGAAAATGTCCTAGAACTGAGGAATATGAGTTTTCAGACTGAAAGAGCCCCTGAGTTACCAATGCAATGTGTCAAAGAAGACCCATTATGGGGCACATTAAATGCGAACTTCCAGAACACTGGGGCCAAAGAGAGGGTTCCGAGACCTAACCTTTAGAGGAAAAGAGGCCACATGCATAAGATGAAGAACCAGAATGGCTTTCAGCTTCTCAAGGGTAAAAATGAAAGCTGGAAGGAAAGGGAAGAAGAATGTCTTTTAAGTTCCATCATGTCCAAACTGATTAAGCGTGACTCTTGAATACAGCATTTCAGAGAGGCAAGATTTCAGTTTTATTTCCGCAGGGGATGAGTGGAGTAAGGGAGGGAGAGAGAAATAGGATCTAGGAAGCAGAGAGTTGGGGTGACCAGACCCACCTGGATGGTGGTGGAGGGAGTCCTCAGGCCATCAGCTCTGCCGGAGGTGTGCAGAGCAGCAGTCTGGACCGAGCAGACTGGGGAAGGGCTCCAGGAGCAGTCTCTAAGAAGATGAAATCGATACCCAAGCTGATGTGTTTGAATGATTTGAGACCAGACTGCTGGTGGGGAATTGGGGAGTGAGTAACAAGCACTGGCAGCATTCAGTAACAATCCATTTCCCTGGATTTTCTAGTTTATAGGACTGCATTCCTGGCTCCCAGACCCTGTCTCCTTCAAATCTCTCTTGGCTGAGATTATATCTTTTTTTTTTTTTTTGTAGTAGTAGAATCTTTTTCTACCCACTTGGTTAATCTAAAATAATGTCCATATCTCAATATCCTTAATTAAAATCTGTAAAATTTCTATTGCCATAAAGTGTTACACTTACTGGTTCCAATGATTGTTAATAGAAGCTTAATATCTTTGACAGCCATTATTCAGCCTGACATTACTCTAAAAATGGAACCAATTATGAAGTCAAGAGAAAACTATTATATAAGAGTGGAAATTTAATTGCTGTATACTGCATGGCTCCCTGTGAATAACATTTACATGGTCCTAGTCACATTAACCTGATTATGAATTCCATCCCACATTTCAATATAATTATTCCAGAGGATGAAGGAGGGAAAGCTTGTGTGTGTGTATGTGTTTGTGTGGCTTTGGGAGATAGTGGTTGGGAAGATAGTGAAACCATTATTTTCTTACTATAGGAATTTAATAAATGATATCTAACTCTGAAAAATCAAGAACTTGTATGCGGTTGAGAGTAATATAAATATGTTCTTGGTATTTTGTAAACACCAAAATACTAAAAAGGTTAAAAAGTGATTGCCATTGGGCATCAAGGGAATAGGATGGTGGGGAAGTTTAGGGATTGGCTGTTTTCCCTAGTAAGTCTTACAAAGTTTTGCATAAAGATACAATTAAATTGAGAAAGGTTAGATTAATGTCTTAGGTAAATGTACATAAACATTTCTGTAGTGAGATGATTACACTGGGCAGGAAAACAAAAAGTGCATCTTTCTAGTTGAAGTGTGGAAAGGACAAGGTAAAAGCTGGGAGACTAACTAAGAAGTTGGGAATGTGGAGAAGAGGAGGGCTTAGGTGATATGCAGATGGTAAATTTGATGGAAATTGCTAATTTATTAGATGTGAGGATTGAGGAAGAAGGGGACATTAAGTTTGACACTCAGTTTTCTGGTCCTGGCATCTGGGTTGATGATGATGCCATCCAATAAAAAAAGGGAAGTCAGGGAGAGGAGACACTTTGGTATTTGGTGACTGGACATACACGGGTAAACTCTCAGCACTGGGTGTGTGTATTTAGGAGCTAGTAGCATATGGGACTGCATATGGACTGCAAGGATATCCAACCAGTCCTGTCTGAAGGAGATCAGCCCTGGGATCTCTTTGGAAGGAATGATACTAAAGCTGAAACTCCAGTACTTCGGCCACCACATGTGAAGAGTTGACTCATTGGAAAAGACTCTGATGCTGGAGGGACTGGGGGCAGGAGGGGAAGGGGACGACAGAGGATGAGATGGCTGGATGGCATCACGGACTCGATGGACGTGAGTCTGAGTGAACTCTGGGAGATGGTGATGGACAGGGAGGCCTGGTATGCTGAGATTCATGGGGTTGCAAAGAGTCGGACAAGACTAAGTGACTGAACTGAGCATATGGGATGTGCAGAGACCCTTATCCTATTATCCTAATGGAAAAATGCAATCCAGAATAAAACACGTGAAAAGCATCCATAAGACCTGGAGTGGGGTGCCATTGCCTTCTCCTGTAGCAGCAGCAGCGGCAGTGGCGGCATACGGGAGGCATGAGAAGGAATGACTGTGACCTTCCAGGAAAGCCTTTCTCTGAGAGGGTTCTGAGAAACAAGTATCATGGGAGGAGATGTGGACCTTTCTACTCTTTTATTTCTCTGCTTGATTCTGCTTCTTTACTTATCAAATGGACAAGAGAGGCTGAGAAATCACTTGATATTTCAATGCTTATAAACTTACAGAGGATTTCTCTTTCTTCCCCAACAGAGTCGCGTACACTTCAGGAGGGTATATGTAAATATTGTTCCCAGATTATATTTAAATAAAGAAAATGGTTCACAAAAGCCTATGTATCTATATGTTCTAGTTTATAGTAGATGGTTAAAACTTTCCATGTGTCAGCAGATTCTTTTAAAGATTTAGTAATTGGGATGTGCAGAGACCCTTATCCTATTATCCTAATGGAAAAATGCAACCCAGAATAAAATGCGTGAAAAGCATCCATAAGACCTCACCTAATCATGTGTGAAATGCAATAGTCGTCAGCACACTCTGGGTGATGCTCAAGGTCAGTCCAGGTGCAACAAAGAAAGGCCCATCCGTTGAGCTCAGCACATGGCTGGTATACTTTGTTCCTCTGGATGTACTTGTCTTTTTTCCCTCTGGCTGCTTTTGAGATTTTTCTCTTTAATATTGGCGTTCAGCAATTTGATTATGATGTGCCTTAAAAAAAAATGTTTATATTGGTTAGGGTTTGCTGAACTTCTTGGATGTGTGCAATTGTAGTTTTCATCAAATTTGACAAATATCAGCCTCTATTCCTTCAAGTAATTTTCTTGAATCTTTCTCCTCTTTCTTTGAGATGCCAATTACATGTACATTGGTCCTACAGATATTGTTATATATTAGTGTGGTTCTGATTATTGGCAATGGCACCCCACCCCAGTACTCTTACCTGGAAAATCCAGTGGACGGAGTAGCTTGGTGGGCTGCAGTCCATGGGGTCGCTAACAGTCGGACAGACTGAGCAACTTCACTTTCACTTTTCTCTTTCATGCATTGGAGAAGGAAATGGCAACCCACTCCAGTATTCTTGCCTGGAGAATCCCAGGGATGGGGGAGCCTGGTGGGCTGCCGTCTATGGGGTCACACAGAGTCGGACACGACTGAAGTGACTTAGCAGCAGCAGCAGTAGATTATTTTATTTGGGTTTTTTTTCTCCATGTACTTCATTTTAGTTAGTTTCTTTTTTTAAATTGAAGTACAGTTTAATTACAATATTATGTTAGTTTCAGGTGTATAACATAGTGATTCAATATCTTATTGACTATCACAAAATAATAGCTACATTTACCTGTGCTGCACAGTACGTTTGTTATTTATCTGGTTTATACATAGTAGTTTGTACTTAACTGGAGACCTCTATCTTGCCCCTTCCTGCTCCCTTCTCCCCACTGGTGATCACTAGTTTGTAGTTTATATCTGTGAGTCTGTTTTGTTACATATATTTGTTTATATTTTAGATTCCACATCCAAGTGATAACATAGAGCATTTGTTATAATCTGACTTATATCACTAGTGTAATACCCTCTAGGTCCATCCACACTGTTGCAAATGCAGAATTTCATTTTTTATAGCTAATATCCCATAGTGTGTGTGGTGTGTGTGTGTAAAACATCTTTATCCATTCATTTGTTGACATTTAGATTGCATCCATATTTTGACTATTATAAATAATGCTGCTATGAACATTGGGGTACATGCATCTTTTCAAATTAGAGTTTTCATTTTCTTTGGATGCATACCTAGCTATGGAATTGCTGGATCATGTGGTAGTTCTATTTTTAGTTTTTTGAGAAACCGCCATACTGTTTTCCATAGTGGCTGCGTCAGTTTACATTTCCACTGAGAGTGTGCAAAGGATCACTTTTCTTCACATCCTCGCCAACATTTAATACCTGTAGACTCTTTGATGATAGCCATCCTGATAGGCAGGAGGTGATACACCACTGTGGTTTTGATTTGCATTTCTCTGTTGATTCACAATGTTGAGGATTTTTCATGTACTTGTTGACCAACTATCTTCTTTAAAGAATGTCTATTCATGTCTTCTGCCCATTTTTAAAAATTAGGTTGTTTGTCTTTTTGATATTGAGTCATATGAAGTATTTATGTATTTTGCATTTGACCCTTATAGGTCATATCATTTGCAAATACTTTTTCCCATTCAATAGGGTGTTTTTTCAGTTTTTGATAGTTTCCATTGCTGTGCAAAAGCTTTTAATTTAATAATTCCATCTTATATCTTTGCTTTATTTTTTTTTTTTTAACCTTAAAAGGTAAAATATCACTGCAACTTAAGCCAAAGAGTGTTCTGCCTATGTTTTCTCTAGGAGTTGTATAGTATTTGGTCTTACATTTAGGTCTTTAATCTGTTTAGAGTTTATTTTTTTGTGTATGGTGTGAGAAAATGTTCCAATTTTACTCTTTTACATATAGCTGTCCAGTTTCCCAGCACCACTTATTGAAGAGGTTGTCTTTTCTGTTGCATATTCTTGCCTCCTTTCTCATGGATTAATCAACTATAAGTGCATGGGTTTATTTCTAGTCTCTATATTACGTTCCATTGAACTATGTATGTTTTGTGCCAGTACCACACAGTTTTGATTACTCTTGGTTTATAGCATAGTCTGAAGACAGAGAATGTAATGCTTCATGCTTTGGTCTTTTTTACATTTAAGATTACTTTGGCAATTTGGTTTTTTTTTTTTTTTTGGTTCCTTGTATATTTTAGAATTATTTGTTCCACTTCTGTGAGACATGACTGGAGTATTTTTATAGAAATTACATTAAATATGTAGCTTGATTTGGGTCATATGGCCATTTCTGCAACATTAATTCTTCTAATCCAAAGACATGGGGTATTGTTCTTTTTAAAATATTACCAATTAACTTCATAATTTTTTAAATAAATATCAGGGCTTTATAATTATAAGGTTTATAGTCTTTCACTTCCTTAGTTAAATTTATTCCTAGATTTTTTATTTTTGATGTAACTTTAAATAAGATTACTTTATTGCTTTGTATTTCTTTTATTTCATTATTTTATTATTTTTGAAGCAACTTTCCATAGGATTGTTTTATTGCTTTCTTTTCTTGTATTGATTCCTTTGTAACTATATAATGCCTTTCTTTTGTCTTTTGCTGTAGACTTTGCTTTAAATTCTATTTTGTCTGATAGGAGTATTGCTACCCCTGTTTTTGCTGTTTCCATTTGCATGAAATGCTTTACAAAATTTTTTTTCTGTCTCTAGACATTTCATTATTTTATATCTTCCAGCTATTTTCATTATGCTTATATTTTCCTTTACATTTTGAACATATTTATAATAACTTATAAAGTTCTTGTCCACCAATTTCATCATCTCTGTTATTTCTAGGTCTATTTCTATTGATTGCTTTTTCTGTTGTATATCGCATGTATAGTAATTATTGGTTAGATGACATTGCAAGTCTACATTGCTTTGTGCTTTATTTTGTTCTGTTTCTTATAGAGTGCTGGACTTATTTTTGGCATACAATAAGTTTCTTGTAGATCACTTTGGTATTTTTGAGGCTTACTTTAAAATTTGGGATAAGATAAGAGTATTTTTTACTTTAGGGCTAATTAACTCTGATATTAAGGCATGATTCTTCTGAAGATTCACCCATTATCTTATATATCTCAAAGCCTTTCTAGTCTAGTTGATTAGAATGTAAATAATTCCTGTCTCAGACAGCAAGTTTCCTGCAGTATTCCTGACCCTTAGAAGAAATAGAATAGCCATCATAGTCAACAAAAAAGTCTGAAGGCACTTTCGGACTTTCTAAGGCAAACCATTATATATCACGATAATCCAAGTCTATGCCACGACCAGTAATGCTAAAGAAGCTGAAGTTGAAAGGTTCTAGGTTGAAGACTAGGTCTAGGTCTAGGTCTAGGTTGAAGACTTACAAGACCTTTTAGAACTAACATTCCAAAACAATGTCCTTTTCATTATAGGGAGCTGGAATGCAAAAGTCGGAAGTCAAGAAACACCCGGAGAAACAGGCAAATTTGGCCTTGGAGTACGAAATGAAGCAGGGCAAAGGCTAATAGAGTTTTGCCAAGAAAATGCACTTCATTGCAAACACCCTCTTCCAACAACACAAGAGAAGACTCTACACATGGACATCACCAGATGGTCAACACTGAAATCAGATTGATTATATTCTTTGCAGCCAAAGATGGAGAAGCTCTATACAGTCAGCAAAAACAAGACTGGGAGCTGACTGTGGCTCAGATCATGAACTCCTTATTGCCAAATTCAGACTGAAATTGAAGAAAGTAGGGAAAACCACTAGACCATTCAGGTATGACCTAAATCAAATTCCTAATGATTATACAGTGGAAGTGAGAAATAGATTTAAGGGACTAGAAGTATCTGATGAACATGGATGGAGGTTTGTGACACTGTACAGGAGACAGGGATCAAGACCATCCCCAAGAAAAGGAAATGCAAAAAAGCAAAATGGCTGTCTGAGGAGGCCTTACAAATAGCTGTGAAAAGGAGAAGTGAAAAAGCAAAGGAGAAAAGGAAAGATGTACATATTTGAGTGCAGAGTTCAAAGAATAGTAGAGAGATAAGAAAGCCTTCCTCAGTGATCAATGCAAAGAAATAGAGGAAAACAACAGAATGGAAAAGACTAGAGATCTCTTCAAGAGAATTAGAGATACCAAGGGNCAGATCATGAAATCCTTATTGCCAAATTCAGACTTAAATTGAAGAAAGTAGGGAAAACCACTAGACCACATAGGTATGACCAAAATCAAATCCCTTATGATTATACAGTACAAGTGACAAATAGATTGAAGGGGTTAGATCTGATAGACAGAGTGCCTGAAGAACTATGGACACAGATTTGTGACACTGTACAGGAAATAGGGATTAAGATCATCCCCAAGAAAAAGAAATGAAAAAAAAGCAAAATGGTTGTCTGAAGAGACCTTACAAATAGCTGTGAAAAGAAAAGAAGCAAAAGGCAAAGGAGAAAAGGAAAGATATACCCATTTGAACGGGTATATCTTATTCCAAAGAAGAGCAAGGAGAGATAAGAAAGCCTTCCTCAGTGATCAATGCAAAGAAATAGAGGAAAACAACAGAATGGGAAAAACTAGAGATCTCTTCCAAAAAATTAGAGATACCAAGGGAACATTTCATGCAAATATGGGCTCAATAAAGGACAGAAATGGTCTGGACCTAACAGAAGCAGAAGATATTAAGAAGAGGTGACAAAAATACACCGAAGAACTATACAAAAAGATCATCACTAACCAGATAATAATGATGGTGTAATCACTCATCTAGAGCCAAACATCCTGGAATGTGAAGCCAAGTGGGAAGCCTTAGGAATCATCATTATGAACAAAGCTAGCAGAGGTGATGTAATTCCATTTGAGCTATTTAAAATCCTAAAAGATGATCNACAAGGGCTTACTTCTGTCTCTTATACACATCTAGATGTGTATAAGAGACAGGAATTAGAGATACCAAGGGAACATTTCATGCAAAGATGGGCTCAATAAAGGACAGAAATGGTATGGACCTAACAGAAGCAGAAGATATTAAGAAGAGGTGGCAAGAATACACAGACGAACTATACAAAAAAGATCTTTACCACCCAGATAATCACACCGGTGTGATCAGTCACCTAGAGCCAGACATCCTGGAATGTGAAGTCAAGTGGGCCTTAGAAACCATCACTATGAACAAAGCTAGTGGAGGTGACAGAATTCCAGTTGAGTTATTTCAAATCCTAAAAGATGATGCTGTGAAAGTGCTGCACTCAATATGCCAGCAAATTTGAAAAACTCAGAAGTGGCCACAGGACTAGAAAAGGTCAGTTTTCATTCCAATCCCAAAGAAAGAAAATGCCAAAGAATGCTCAAACTACTGCACAATTGTACTCATCTCACATGCTAGCAAAAGAAAGCTCAAAATTCTCCAAGCCAGGCTTCAACAATACATGAACTTCCAGATGTTCAAGCTGGTTTTAGAAAAGGCAATGGTACCAGAGATCAAATTGCCAACATCTGCTGGATCATCGAAAAAGCAAGAGAGTTCCAGAAAAACATCTATTTCTACTTTATTAACTATGCCAAAGCCTTTGACTGTGTGGATCACAAGAAACTGTGGAAAATTCTCAAAGAGATGGGAATACCAGACCACCTGATCTGCCTCTTGAGAAATCTGTATGCAGGTCAGGAAGCAACAGTTAGACCTGGACATGGAACAACAAACTGGTACCAAATAGGAAAAGGTGTACCTCAGGGTTGTATATTGTCACCCTACTTATTTAACTTATATGCAGATTACATCATGAGAAACACTGGGCTGGATGAAGGACAAGCTGGAATCAAGTTTTCAAGGAGAAATATCAATAGCCTCAGATATGCAGATGATACCACCCCTATGGCAGAAAGCAAAGAAGAGCCTCTTGATGAAAGTGAAAGAGGATAGTGAAAAAGTTGGCTTAAAGCTCAACATTCAGAAAATGAAGATCATGGCATCCGGTCCCATCACGACATGGCAAATAGATGGAGAAACAGTGGAAACAGTGGGAGAGTTTATTTTTTGGGGCTCCAAAATCACTGCGGATGGTGATTGCAGCCATGAAATTAAAAGATGTTTACTCCTTGGAAGGAAAGTTATGACCAGCCTAGATAGCATATTCAAAAGCAGAGAGATTACTTTTCCAACAAAGGTTCATCTAGTCAAGGCTATGGTTTTTCCAGTAGTCATGTATGGATGTGAGAGTTGGAGTATAAAGAAAGCAAAGGGCCAAAGAATTGATGCTTTTGAACTGTGGTGTTGGAGAAGACTCTTGAGAGTCCCTTGAACTGCAAAGAGATCCAACCAGTCCATCCTAAAGGAGATCATTCCTGAGTGTTTATTGGAAGGACTGATGTTGAAGCTGAAACTCCAATTCTTTGGCCACCTGATGCAAAGAGCTGAGTCCTTTGAAAAGACCGTGATGCTGGGAAATATTGAAGACGGGAGGGGAAGGGAACAACAGAGGATGAGATGGCTGGATGGCCTCACCGACTCAATGGACATGAGTTTGGGTAGACTCTGGGAATTAGTGATGGACAGGGAGGCCTGGCATGTTGCAGTCCATGGGGTCACAAGGGGTAGGTCACGACTGAGCAACTTAACTGAACTGACTGAACTGACCCCACATATGCATAGATGGTTTCTCGGCTAAATACCAAAAGAGACCTCTCTGCAGATCCCCACATCTCTCTCTCTGCAGTTCCTTTTTTCCCATTATTCTGTGCTGCTAATTCCTACTGCTTTGGTTCTCCAGAAATCCTATCTTATCTACACCACTCAATGTTACCAGACTCTGTTTGAATTTTCTTCCCTACACCACAGATGATAACTGTCTCTGGGCAGGTAGTAGGGGTAGGGTAATTACAGGACTGGCTACTTTCCATCAGTGATCACAGTCCTGGACTGCCATTTTCTTTTTCCTTTTTTTGATTTACTTGTTAATGTAGGATGACATTTACTGTATCAATTATTACTTTTATAGATGAAAGTAGAAGCCAGATTCTTTTGGAGAACTAGGAAGATTTTTAAAATCTAGAGCACAAACTTCAGTGTAGAAGGATGAACCACTTAGCTATATATAAAAATCTAAGTAAATGTTTTATATAAGTCATGTACAATTATCTGAACAGGATTTTGAATTTTAAAGCCTTGGAGCTTAAAAATGAAAAAGGAAATGAAAACAAAATGGACTCAATTAGAACACTCAGATTTTTCTCTGGGTTCCACTACTAGTTGATTGAATGACCTTGGAAAGTCATTTATCATCATATTTCCCATCTACAAAATGAAAAGTTCAACCAATTCTGTTTCAGGCCTAAAATATGATGAATTTAAGATAGCTTTTACTTTATTACCACAAATGTATTCTATGCTTTCCTATCTCTTTGGTTTTTAAAAATGTGTTTCTATTTTTTATCCTTATCTCTTGCCTATTTACAGAATTTCCTTCCCAGGGAACATGGACATCTTTCACTTGTCTACATTATTCCAGCATTTTAAAGCCAGTATCGAATATATCCTGATTTTCCACAGAATTCTTCAGGACCCTTTTAGCTTGATATAGTTTCTCCTATTTTGAATAGCAACTCAAAACAAAAACGCCCAGGTAAAATCTGAACAATAATCATGTGACTCTATATGACCATAATTGTAAAACTTTATAAGAGATATTATGAAATGAAATTTTGTATAAATTAAGACCAGTGCTATAAAATTGTAGAATTTTTCTCAAATATATGAATATATTTAATAGAATTCTAATCTAAATAATATGGCAATTACTTTTGTAACCCAGTGAAGTGATTTTAAACTTATCTAAAAGTTTCAGGCAAGATTGTTAAAAAATAAATCCCAACAAAACCGAAAAATACTTTGAAAGGTAAGAGTCCTGGGAGGGGAAATTACTGTGACAGATGTTTATATATATATATATATACATCTATGTATAAATATAGTTAAGCTATTATATCAGTGTAGAACTAGTGTAAGAATTGATAAATTGGTTTTTTAAGATAGTATAGCTCTAAGGGCTTCTTTGGAAGGAATGAGGCTAAAGCTGAAACTCCAGTACTTTGGGCACCTCATGTGAAGAGTTGACTCATTGGAAAAGACTCTGATGCTGGGAGGGATTGGGGGCAGGAGGAGAAGGGGACGACCGAGGATGAGATGGCTGGATGACATCACGGACTCGATGGACGTGAGTCTGAGTGAACTCCGGGAGTTGGTGATGGACAGGGAGGCCTGGCATGCTGCCATTCAAGGGGTCGCAAAGAGTCGGACACGACTGAGTAATTGAACTAACTAACTAACTAAGGGCTTCCTGGGTGGCTCAGTAGTAAAGAATCTGCCTGCCAATGCAGGAGACCTGGATTTGATCTCTGCATCATGAAGATTCCCTGGAGTAGGAAATGGCAGCCCATTCCCATTTCCCTTCCCACTCCTGCCTGATTTTCTCCTTGGCATCTACTACTGTCTAACCTACTAAATATTTTCCTTAGTTTTCCTGTTGTTTTTTTTTTTCTCTCCTATTAAAGTAGGAGGGCAGGGATTTATTCATATGCTTCCTGTGTCCTCAACAATTGAAAGAATGCCCATGGTCTCACAGTTGGTGTGTCATAAATACCTGCTGATGAATCAGTAAGGATGAATAAATGGATGCAGATTTTTTTAAACAAAGTGACAAGTCATCGATTGACAAGCTTAGCCTCTTAGACTAAACAGAGGTTTTCTTTTGGATTATCTGCTGTTTGGGTTATCCTTGACCTTGCTCTTGTCCTAGAGGGACCAAAACTGGGTTGGACTGTGGATGCCTCTCTGCCTGGGCTGGCAGCCCTTGCTCTGCTCAGTGATCTGTCTCTGGAAACTTAAGGCCTGGAGGGGTGGGGCTGAGTGTCTTCCTCCAGCTTAAGAAGGGGCAGGTCACCAAGAAACGAGGATAGGGCGAGCTAAGGGGTCATGTGTGACCTTCTAGTGGAAGTCCTCCTGGAAGGAAATATTGGGAGGGGAGAAAAAGCGTTTCCAACAGTCATGACCACCATGTGAACACATGGTGAAGGCCTTTCCGTGTGTTTATGAATGCGATCATGTGCGTCAAACTTCTTAAACTAATAATATATTCGCACATGATTACACAACTATGTATATATACTTGCAGCACACTCTTTTCATTTAACACGACATCTCAGACTCTTTCAAAATCATCTGCTTTTAAGAAGTACAACAATCAAATAATACATGAAAAGTATTAGTCATTCAGTTGTGTCTTGACTATTTTGACCCCATGGACTATAGGGGGCTTCTCTGTCCATGGGGTTTTCCAGGAAAGAATACCGGAGTGGGTGCCATTTCCTTCTTCAGCAGGTCTTCCTGACCCAGGGATTGAACCTGGGTCTCAAGGGCTCCAAAATCACTGCAGATGGTGATTGCAGCCATGAAATTAAAAGACGCTTACTACTTGGAAAGAAAGTTATGACCAACCTAGATAGCATATTAAAAAGCGGAGACATTACTTTGCCAACAAAGGTCCATCTAGTCAAGGCTATGGTTTTCCCAGTTGAACTAACTAACTAACTAAGGGCTTCCTGGGTGGCTCAGTAGTAAAGAATCTGCCTGCCAATGCAGGAGACCTGGATTTGATCTCTGCATCATGAAGATTCCCTGGAGTAGGAAATGGCAACCCATTCCAGTGTTCTTGCCTGAGAAATCCCAAGGACAGAGGAGGTTGGCAAGATACAGTCCATAGAGTCACAAAGCAGTTGGACATGACTTAGTGACTCAAATATAAGAAATAGTTCTAAATCAGACACTTATGATTTATATGTATAGGTAAAAACTTAATACAAGGAAAGAAGCATTCCATATATCACTGCTGTAAGATGCCTTCACTGACCTCGGAATAAATTAGATTCCTCTTGATAGTGTCTTCATAGTATTTTCAGTATAATTACAATTGTTTTTTTGATATTTGTCAGCTCAGTGAGACTAATGACCATGTCTTCCTTGTCCAAACCTATATAATCAGCTCCCAGCACAGTACCTGGTTTACAGTAGAAAATAAGTATTTTTCTGCTATAGTAGAAGATAAGTATTTGTATTACTGAAACAAATTGCAGGGGAGAGAATAGCTTTTCAATAACTGTTGATATTTGGGAAATGAGCAATTGGAAGAAATTAAATTCAGTTCAGTTCAATTCACTCTCTCAGTCGTGTCCAACTCTTTGTGACCCTGTGGACTGCAGCACGCCAGGCCTCCCTGTCCATCACCAACTCCCAGAGTTTACTCAAACTCATGTCCATTGAGTTGGTGATGCCATCCAACCATCTCACCCTCTGTCGTCCCCACGTTTACTTAATACCATTCTTCATTTTGAATTCAGATGAATTATGGGAATAATGAATCAAATGTCATCATAAATGTCTAGAAGAAATAAAAAATTAATATGTATCTTTTTTTGGAAAACAACAAAAAATTAACTTGAGCATAAGCCTGGTGGAAAATTCACAAATGGAAAGTTTGCTAGACTTGACATAAGAAATGAAATAGTTTGACAAATCTTAAACAGTGTATAAAACTTAAAGGGAATCAGTCCTGATAAATACAGCAAAGTGTTGTGCTTTAATTTATAAAGAACTTTCCCAACTCTAGGAGAACCTATATAATAGTAATGTTGCAGGAAAGCAGACCCCTTCCAGGGCCCGAAACTGGGCTCTTGTCTAACACTTGGAAATGAATTGTCCAAGGAGACACATGTGCTGACAAAGCAAGAGATTTTATTGGGAAAGGGCACCTGGGTGGAGAGCAGTAGGGTAAGGGAACCCAGGAGAACTGCTCTGCCATGCGGCTGCAGTCTCGGGTTCTATGGTGATGGGATTAGTTTCCGGGTGGTCTTTGGCCAATCATTCTAAGTCTTTCCTGGTGGCACACCCATTGCTCAGTCAAGATGGATGCTAGTGAGAGGGATTCTGGGAAGTGGACAGACACACGGTATCTCCTTTCAACCTTTCCTGAACTCTTCTGGTTGGTGGTGGCTTATTAGTTCAGTATTCCTTACCAGGATCTGCCGGAGTCCAGCCCCAGTGGATCCAGGGTAATTCGAAGGGGAGATGGAATCAAGGAAAAAACTTATTTAATTACAGATATAAAGAGAGACTAGAAAGGAATAGTGTAGTAGGAAAATTAGTGGAGAAAAAGAGGCTGAATAATTTGGTTTACGTGGGATACCAATAAAGCTTCGAGACAAGAAGCTTGCACCACATTCGTAGGCCACAGGCATCTTTCTGTTCTCCCAAAGGAGAGGAGGCACCGAGGCCTCTCCGGTCCGATCTCAGAAGCCCAGGAAAAATTAGCACGCTTGGTGAGTATCCACACTCCAGATGGGAACTCAGCCAGAAGAGGAAAGAAAGAACGACACGGGGGAAACAGTCTTTCCAGAAACAGATCCGATTTCTTTATTTTTAGGTTTGCTTATATACCTTTTGTTATATAAGAGACAAATGGAAATTTTAAAGTCACACGGGGGTCAGTAGTCCTGACCTTATCAAAATCAGGTGCTTCATATAAAAGTATACATAAAGGTCTTTGGGGTTTTACATCATCTTCTGGCCGTGAGGCCTGCTGACATTTTATGATCCTTTCTTTCTGGTAACCAAAAAGCTTATTTTCCAGGGGTGATTTTTCTTAAACCAAGCACCACCCTCCAAAGGTACCAGATAAAGTTGCATTCCTATAGGGTGAGGGTGTAGTGGGTTACAATTAAGAAAGGAATTTACTTAGCCTAAGGTTTAACATGATTAATTTTAAAGGTTAATACTTATTTCTCCTATATGCTAGTTATATATTCATTAACATGTATAAGGGCAGGGGATTTAGCAGCAAACATTGGCCCAATAAATGAAAAAACTCTTCACCAATATAATTCCTAATCAACCCACTATACTAATAATTTCTAACTTCCTAAAATAATCTGCCTTTAGCAAGTCTAAAACATCTTGTGCCTCTCTCGGGTGGGAGGCTGTAAACAATCACATGTGGCTGGACAAACCTGTACAGGCATGCTAGGTAACTTTCAGAGGAGTTCGTAAGTCGAAACACTCTTGTCAGGCCCAGGAATTTTTATTGACTGGAGCTGTAGGTTAACTCTTTCTCTGAGAGAGGTGATGGGGGAGAGCCTCCTGTAAAATCAGAGGTGTAGGTGAAAGCATAAAACAGTAAAGTAGGACTCTGGTTTTGGGGGTAGATGCTTGGGAACAGGGGGTTTCCTGAGGCTCGATCTCGCCTTTGCATATGCCGAAGCCTCCTTCCTCATGACCTTTGCCATGGGCAGAGTTCCTCATGCTGGCTCCTGGCAAGGATCTCCTGTCATAAAATAACTCATGCATGGGGTAGATGCTCAGGAACAGGAGATTTCCTGAGGCTCGATCTCGCCTTTGCATATGCCAAAGCCTCCTTCCTCATGACCTTTGCCATGGGCAGAGTTCCTCATTCTGGCTCCCGGCAAGGATCTCCTGTCATAAAACAACTCATGCCAATGGTTACTATGGTGCCTGGCCCGGGTGGGCAGTTTCAATCAGTGTGCTTCCCCTAACAACTCCCCTCTGAGAGACTTCATACTCAAGATACTTCTTGGGAATTGGGGTGGAGGTCTCTTTTTTTTGTAACTTCTTCCTGCTGTGCATGGGCATAGGCCCGCCTAGCAGAGCAGAAGTCTCTCTCTACCAGTTTTAAGGCAAGGTTTTTTTTTTTTTTTTTGCCTGAAACCAGCATTCACCTTTATAATAAGAGCAATTTAGTTTGAAACTGTTGGCCCCTCTCAGAGATGAAATAGACAGGGGCCAAACGGGAGATCTAACAGGATGGTCATCTCTGGTCTCCGGAAACAGAAGGCAACATTTGGGGTGAGGGTTGCAGGGTTTGTGACCCTTTTTGATTGGTTGGTGGTGAGGCAACAGAGCTGTGCTCCAGGAATCTTTTGTTCAGTCTGAAGTTACCATCCTCCACCTGGGTGGGGGCTCAAAGACATTGTGATGCATATTTCTTTGAGTAGGAACAGGGACTCTGTCTGGAGGCTGTACCAACCTTTGATTGTTAATCCTGTTTCTGTATCTCCTCCCTTCCTTGATTAGCAATTGCTTGAATCCACCCTTTGGAACTCAGGGAAGGTCAAGGAGGCTGAAAAGCCTATATTCTACAGACAAGAAATGGAGAACACAGAACAGATCTCTACTCCAGAGCCCCACAGAGTCCCACTCAGTTTTAATTTAGGGAACTAGGCAACTATGACTGTGATAACTTCCTGTCAAAATGGAGCATAGGACTGCCTCAGCTTGGAGTATAGACACTGAATTGGAAGTATTTCTGAGTTCCGGGTTCTAGATCTGAGTCTTGTATGATTAAAATCTCAATCCCTTGGTCTGCCATTTTGGTGTAACAGACCTAGTTAGAGGTAGTTGGAGGAATGATAACTGGAATTTAGTAGACAAAATAAATCTCATTTCTTTTTAGAAGAATAGGCCTGAAACCCAGTCTGGACCTGGCACTTCAGGGAGACTTGTAGCCATGTAGCCAGTTGCCTAGTTTTATAAAAAGTAAGGTTACTAGCTTTCAGCAGACATTGTTTTGAAAATGGTGGCATCCAAGCCTGACATGACTCAGAAAACTCAAGTGTTTAGCAATACAAGCTCTAATCTGAAAGTACACCCATATCAACTAGTTATTTCCCAGAATATCTGAACCATAGCTACTCAATTTTGACTTTTAATTGTAAACTTTTCCTTAATAGCCAAAGCAAATTTCACCATTAATGACGTCAGTGTTTCTCTAGGTACGAGAAGATACAAGAATTGGGGCTCATAAAATCTTCTCCTGAAAAGATCTATCTATCTGAAGGCCTGTTCCGCCAGTTTTTCCCAGAGCACAGAGTGCCTCATTCCTGATTTTCACCCTGAAAATCAGGGGCATTGAAAGTCAGCAGTTGCAGCGGCCATGATTTAATCTTTGTAGGTGGCAAGTGTCAGTCTTCAGTTGGCAGAGCCCCTTTTTGCTCATAAACTTGACCATGATTTTGAGGGGGGCATTTAATGACCATTTTATCCCATGGTGCTGAGAATGTCCATTCTCTGGTTTGGCAAAGATTATGTTAACAGGCCACCCAATGTGCTGTTACTGGACTAGACCATAAAACAGTATCCAAAATTCTCTGGACCACCTGTCTTACTAGCTTCTTGGTTCAGGAAAATATTCCCTCTTATTACTTCTTGCCATATCTAGAGTTACACTGTTCAGTTCAGTCACTTAGTCGTGTCCGACTCTTTGCGACCCCATGAATTGCAGCATGCCAGGCATCCTTGTTCATCACCATCTCCCGGAGTTCACTCAGACTCACGTCCATCGAGTCTGTGATGCCATCCAGCCATCTCATCCTCGGT
>SJYX01021549.1:39209-74984 GCA_006410675.1 Oreotragus oreotragus | reverse complement strand
GAAATACAAATAATATAGCCAGCAGTATTAGTAAAGTCACAAGTAAGACTTAAGGTAAGAGTTTCCATTAGATGTAGCCCAGATATATCTCAGGTCATCTGACTTACTCTGCTCTGTAAAATCTCTATCTTCCAGGGAAATTATATATTGGCACCGTCTATAAGGCACATAGCCCCATTTTCTAGTGTTACTAGACTGATTGTCCTTAGTATGATTTAATTGTTTCCAACACAGAGGAGACTTTAAACCTAAATTACCATAGCCTGGTGTTATCTTTATAAATCCATCCCATAACTGTGGGAGAATTTTTCCTCTTTTGCTGAAACTTTTCTTGTTGCTCTGATTGAGCTTGAGTAATAGAAAAAAGCTTACATTTATGGCCAGAGTTAGAGCAGGCATTATTAATTGGCCAGGTGTGGGGATCCCATCTAATAATATCACAGTGACCTATGACTATAGGTCACAGTGAATATAACTATAATTTTTTTTAAAGTAAATTTTCTCAGGGCCAACCAGTTAGAGTCTTGTAGTAGAGAAATTTACCAAGGTAACCTGGAACTAGACACAGGTAATTGGCCACAAACCCAACAATTGAATTGATTTCTAAAACTAGCATAGAATCAGGCCTATGATAGAAAAGCATTTGATTTCTATGCAAAGGTCTAAGAAGTTAAGAAAACATAAATGATCATACAAATCAGGTGCAGCATCTTGGGCAAGCTGTCTACCTCTGATGTTGTCATCTTCTCATCCTGGTGTAGTGTAGTTTCTCCTGCTTGAGCATCATTTTAAGGTGAGATCAGGTCAACTGTCTTCTCTATAGACTAATCCAGTATAGGGGCCTTTAGAAGTGGGAATTAGTCTGAGTTAATTTCCCTTCAGTTTCATTGTGCATGAGCTAGTTAAGAGTACCTGGTAAAAAAGTCCTTCCATCCAGGTTGGAGACAGCGCCTTAAATTATGTCTTTTTCCAGTCGTGGTTGCAGGTCATGAGGCATCTGATCTTCATCCAAAGATAGATTACTGAGATAAGCTTCAGAAACAAACTTAGGGTGTTCTTTAAGAATTCAATTAAATTTTACATTATTATCACTTAACAGCAAAGAACTATCTAAAAGATGAGTCTTACTAGATGCAGACCTCCATTAACAAACTAGGATTTAACATTTTTGGAAATATCTTTTTCTCCCTAAAGTTACCCTCATTTTTATCAAATATAACCAAATTAAGGCTAGTTTGTTTCAAAATAGGTTTGTTCTCACTAATTTTGGTCTGATGATTTATATAACCAATAATTCTATAACCATAATTGATTATAGACTTTTTATTTTGCTGAAGCATTTATAGAGTCTCAGACTGAACTTTTAAAATAAAACAGGGCTGCGGAATTCACACCAAAAGCTTATCACAGATTTTGCCTAACAAATCTAGGTGAATTCTTCCCTTTTTAAGGTCTCAAAAATTTCTTGAGATTTTTGTACCCGTGAGATAATCTTCCTAACTCATTTGATAGTCTTACTGGAAACCTAAGAATTTTCAATTTTTGGAGGAGTCAGATAGAGTGAAAATATAATTGTTTTGTTTATAACGTTTAATTTTACCAAAGTATTGTCATAATTAGTTTGAGAGGAAGGTTTTCCCTACTCCCTGAAAACCTAAGATTCAAACCCATAATTTTTCAGATAGAAACCATAAACATTATAAGCATATCAGCTGGTTCATTCAGTCTTTTTGTTAACATTTGTGAAGTCATCAGGTTTTCCACTAGAATACCAGGACAAATCAGAATGCTAAGAACTCCATTTAATTTCTAGGACATCTGTATTAGTAATTTTACCATACATTATAACCTGAGTGGATTTATTACTCATCTGATAATCTTTTTCATGTAATTTAACCAACTAAATAAACACAGTTTAATATCTCTCTTTGGGATGTTTCAGGGGCCCTCTGAAG
The DNA here is from genome assembly GCA_006410675.1 of Oreotragus oreotragus. NCBI lineage: Eukaryota > Metazoa > Chordata > Mammalia > Artiodactyla > Bovidae > Oreotragus > Oreotragus oreotragus. Next base: position 73,029 of record SJYX01021549.1, on the reverse strand, counting down.
CACCCCAAAGTTAGCTAGAGGTCAAAATAACTTCAGAAGAATTCTATTTAGGAAGTTTTATCAAAAAGATCAATTAAAAGGGTTTAGAACATTTGGTCAGATTTAGTCAGTGTTGATGGGTGTATCATTTAACTTGTTGATATGTCACANTGTTTCAGGGGCCCTCTGAAGCACCCCAAAGTTAGCTAGAGGTCAAAATAACTTCAGAAGAATTCTATTTAGGAAGTTTTATCAAAAAGATCAATTAAAAGGGTTTAGAACATTTGGTCAGATTTAGTCAGTGTTGATGGGTGTATCATTTAACTTGTTGATATGTCACAGTAGGCTTAAATACCAAGGCTCAAGGTCTAGTGAAAGTCAGCTCCGCCATCTTGGACCTAGTTGGCTCTAACCAGTTTTCTTATGGCTGTGTCATTTCCAACAAAATCCATTTATCTAACTAATTGTAATCCAATTTTAGAAAATCCTGGTCATGCATAACTCTTTTTAGCATTTTTTCATACCTTTTTCTTTTTTTTTTTCTTCTTCTTTTTTTTTTTTTTTTTTTTTTAAAAAANGATGCTAAAGCTGAAACTCCAGTATTTTGGCCACCTCATGCGAAGAGTTGACTCATTGGAAAAGACCCTGATGCTGGGAGGGATTGGTGGCAGGAGGAGAAGGGGATGACCGAGGATGAGATGGCTGGATGGCATCACTGACTCGACGGACGTGAGTCTGAGTGAGCTCTGTGAGATGGTGATAGACAAGGAGGCCTGGCCTGCTGTGGTTCATGGGGTCTCAAAGAGTCGGACACTACTGAGTGACTGAACTGAACTGAATATTCCATTATATATATACAAATGCACCACATCTTGTTAAACCAATTATCTATTAATGGGCATTTGGCTTGTTTCCACAGGACAATATTTTTATTTTCTCAAGCTGATGTACAATGAACATTAGAAAAATAGTGTCCTGGTTTTTCTTAGTTAAAAGTCTCTCAGTGTCTTACTTGTTCCCTCCAGAGACACCTTACCTCCACTCCCAGCCTCTGGCAAACTGGTTTCTGCTGTTTGAATTTTCACACACAAATATTTCCTTACTCTCATGATTGTTTTACTCTCTGGGCCAGCTGGTTGTAGAAAAATCCTCTTGTATGTCCATGTCAGCTGTGGAAAAACATCTGTTTTCCTCCCCTCCATCCCTCTGATTCTTTTCTATATTTATAATGTCCACATCCAATGCATCTCTCAATTTTTGACCTGGTGCTGGTGTATCCTCATCTCTTCCTCTCCAACATTAGCTTTTGGGTTTGTGAGTATCCTGTGGGGCTGTTTTCTGTCTCATCTGTGACAATGGAGGAGCTCTTGACGCTTAGTGCTTGAGGCTTCACATCACTGCTCCGTACAACTTGCCTTTGGAGTTATTCCTGCCCTGTTGGCGAGTGTGTCTGAGCATAAAAATATGGGCATGTGTTCATTCAGTGTTTACTCAACAGATGTTTGTGAAACATTGCCACAGGCTTGGCAACTTACTTGTCTTTAAGGGAACAGAGATGGATGAGGCATGAAGTTTGTAAGCTAAAATTAAGTCAGCAACATTTACTGAGCATTTACTAGGTGCTGGGTAATGTGTGCTTTCTGAATGTGTTCCATTTTATCCTCACGATGACCTTGAAGTAGATGTTTTCATCCCCAGTTATAGCTGAGAAAGAGAAGCACTTGTCAAGTTCACATGCCTTGGAGGTGGGATTGCTGGGGCTGCGACCTAAGTGATCTGACCTCAGGTCCCTGCTACCAATAAGAGAGCTCTGACCCCAGAACGCAGTGAGACTCAGGGCATGTTTTCCTGACCCTGGTGCATATCCCAAGTTCAGTAGCTTTCCTGGAAATGAAAAGGGGTTCTTGGAAAGTAGGACAAAGAGAACCAGTTGCTCTCACACACATTGCTTTGAAGAGTCAAAATTTCTGCATTTCTCTTGGAAAGCAGTCTGGCAAAACATATCAAGATACTTTAAAACTTTCAATTTAATTGTAGCTCTTCTGGGAATTTACTCTGAGGAAGGAACTGAAAATATGGGAAAAGCTTTACTCCTCGAGATGATCATTAAAACACTATCAAGACAGGTAGAAAATATTCTTACACTGTATTCAGAGGTGCAGAGGAAACTTCCCTTTATGTTTTCCTGTAATTAACCTAATCTTTCCCAGGACACTCATCCTACCATTCCCACCATCCCCATCCCCTCCACCCAGGGGAAATCTAAGTGTACTCTCATCTGGTTGCATGTATGCCAAGTTGCTTCAGTCATGTTGGACTGTTTGCAACCCTATGGACCGTAGCCCACAAGGCTCCTCTGGCTATGGGATGCTCCAGGCAAGAAGACTAGAGTGGGTTGCCACGCCCACCTCCAGGGGATCTTCCCAACCTGGGGATTGAACCCGCGTCTCTTCTGTCTCCTGCATTGGCGGGCGGATTCTTTACCACTAGCGCCACTTGGAAGCCCACTCTCATCTGGTTAGTTTAGCTCAACTCTTTTGGAGTAAATTCTCACATGCTTTCCCCACCCTCTGGTCCACACCAAGATGGCATGTGGCTTGTGTGTAGAGGTGTATGAATGTGACCTAGTGGTGGTCAGAGGACTGGGGCCTTAGGAGTGCACGCACAGGCTTTTGGTCTGTCTGCTGCCTCCCCTGGCCTCTGGGGTGATGGCGTCTTTCCCTGCGTATTCTTCTGTTGTTTGATGTAGACGTATGGTGGGCTCTTCGTGCTGGGTTAGGGCCGGTGTCTGAATTAGTCCCAACTCAGGTCAGGCTGGAGCTGAGCAGATCTGAGGTCTGGGGGTGGCCCCATCCGGTCTTATGTCTGGGTGGCTTGTGCTGTACTCTTGGCTGCTTACTGCAGGGAGTGGTGGGAAGAACAGGAGAGTTCTACATAACATCCCTACAAGAAGAAAGCTAAAAGAGCAGCTTATACCAAGAAGGATGCAAACACTAATGCACCAGTAACAGGTGAAGTTGTTGCTGTTGTTCAAGTCACCAAGTCGTGTTTGACCCTAGGACCTCATGGACTGTAGCATGCCAGCCCTCCCTGTCCCTCACACTCTCCTGGCATTTACCTAAGTTCACATCCATTGAATTGGTGATGCCATACAACCATCTAATCCTCTGTTGCCCTCTTCTCCTTCTGCTCTCAATCTTTCCCAATATTAGGGTCTTTCCAGTGAATTACTATGCCCGAAGAATTATGGACAGAGGTTCATAATACTGTACAAAAGGCACTGACCAAACAGATGAAAACACAGTAAAATTTTACCAAAGCTAAGTATTAAATATGGAAAAAAATGAACTGGCTCTTGGGTATAAAGATAAAGGGATATCCCAACATATTGGTAGCTGGATCAAATTAGGTGTATATCTGTATATCCCTTAAATGAATTTTAAATGTAGTAAAAACATTTGAAACACTGAGGAAAAAAAAGAAGGTCACTTAGCTTTGTTTGAGAATACTCGTAAAGCTGCCCACTCCAAGTTTCAACAGCCTCTCTGCCTCCGAGGGGGCCTTTGCTCTTCACATGGAAGTGCTAACCTAGGCTGTCTCTGCCTGACCCGCAGGCTGTCCCAAGTTATGACCTTGGGCTTCCGTAGTGGCTCAGCTGTAAAGAATCTGCCTGCCAGTACAGGAGACAAGGGTTTGATCTCAGGGTGGGGAAGATCCTCTGGAGAAGTAAATGGCAACTCACTCCAGTATTCTTGCTTGGGAAACCCCATGGACAGAGAAGCCTGATCAGTCCATGGGGTCTCAAAAGAGTGAGACACAACTAAGCAACCGAACACGCACACATCCACCAAAGTACCATCCAGTGCCACTGGGAAGCCAAGTCAAAGTTCTTCCTGGGGTGAGATTATGGTGCTTTTACCCTTGACCTTTCCAATTTTTGACCTTAATCCTTCTTTACATCATTCTTCTTTTAAAGAAGAAGATGACTTTTAAATTATGGCCTACCAAAGAATTTGATTTGCATCTCTAATTAAAGGGGAGCTGTTTCTGAAATAATGATTATTTCTAAGTGCAAGAAGTCAAGTTCCTTAGAAGAACTCTTAATGCATGTCGTTGAGGCCACACTGGGCAGAACAGTCATCATGGGACATCAAAGAGACATGACCTGTTATCACACCTTGATTATCTCAGCCACACCTTCTGCCTTTTTCCTCCCTTGGAGGGAGACCCACTGTTCCTCCAGTAAAATTAGAAAACGGAGTTCATGTGTGAAAGTGAAGCACTGAGAGACCATCACCAACAGACTCTGCCCTGCTGCCCTTGTCTGGGGTGCTTGCCTTATGAGGAGTTGAGATCTTCAGCATTTTGAGAAACAGTGTTACAAGGCTGATTGAGAAAGGATGGTTGAGGGTGCAGAGCATGGGGCCAGTTGGCTAGGGAAGGGTGGATTTAGGGTCTGGTCAGCAGAGTGAGCAGTTCCATGACTAACATCATTCAGTTCAGTTCAGTCACTCAGTCGTGTCCAACTTTTTGTGACCCCATGAATTGCAGCACGGCAGGCCTCCCTGTCCATCACCAACTCCCAGCTGCTGCGTCACTTCAGTCGTGTCAGACTCTGTGTGACCCCATAGACGGCAGCCCGCCAGGCTTCCCCGTCCCTGGGATTCTCCAGGCAAAAACACTGGAGTGGGTTGCCATTTCCTTCTCCAATGCATGAAAGTGAAAAGTGAAGTGAAAAGTGAAAGTGAAGTCACTCAGTCATGTCTAACTCTTCGCGACCCCATGGACTGCAGCCAAGCAGGCTCCTCTGCCCATGGGATTTTCCAGGCAAGAGTACTGGAGTGGGGTGCCATTGCCTTCTCCACACCAACTCCCAGAGTCCACCCAAACTCATGTCCTTTGTGTCGGTGATGCCATCCAACCATCTCATCTTCTGTCATCCCCTTCTTCTCCTGCCCTCAATCTTTCCCAGTATCAGAGTTTTTTCAAATGAGTCAGCTCTTCACATCAGGTGGCCAAAGTATTGGAGTTTCAGCTTCAACATCAGTCCTTCCAATGAAGGGCTGATCTCCTTTAGGATGGACTGGTTGCATCTCCTTGCAGTCCAAGGGACTCTCAAGAGTCTTCTCCAACACCACAGTTCAAAAGCATCAATTCTTTGGTGCTCAGCTTTCTTCACAGTCCAACTCTCACATCCATACATGACCACAGGAAAAACCATAGCCTTGACTAGACGGACCTTTGTTGGCAAAGTAATGTTTCTGTTTTTTAATATGCTATCTAGGTTGGTCATATCTTTCCTTCCAAGGAGTAAGCATCTTTTAATTTCATGGCTGCAATCACCATCCGCAGTGATTTTGGAGCCCAGAAAAATAAAGTCAGCCACTGTTTCCACTGTTTCCCCATCTATTTCCCATGAAGTGATGGGACCAGATGCCATGATCTTCGTTTTCTGAATGTTGAGCTTTAAGCCAACTTTTTCACTATCCTCTTTCACTTTCATCAAGAGGCTCTTTAGTTCTTCTTTGCTTTCTGTCATAAGGGTGGTGTCATCTGCATATGTGAGGTTATTGATATTTCTCCCGGCAATCTTGATTCTGGCTTGTGCTTCCTCCAGCCCAGTGTTTCTCAAGATGTACTCTGCATATAAATTAAATCAGCAGGGTGACAATATACAGCCTTGACATGCTCCTTTCCTGATGTGGAACCAGTCATCTTTAGTTCTTCTTTGCTTTCTGTCATAAGGGTGGTGTCATCTGCATATGTGAGGTTATTGATATTTCTCCCGGCAATCTTGATTCTGGCTTGTGCTTCCTCCAGCCCAGTGTTTCTCAAGATGTACTCTGCATATAAATTAAATCAGCAGGGTGACAATATACAGCCTTGATGTACTCCTTTTCCTCTTTGGAACCAGTCTGTTGTTCCATGTCCAGTTCTAATTGTTGCTTCCTGACCTGTACACAGGTTTCTCAATATCATTCAGGTTTTGCTGAATAATAGAACTAGATATTCATATATTTATCTTCTTTTAGAAATATTTGTTTATTTGGCTGCACTTGGTTTGCATCGTGTGGCAATCTTTTAGTTGTGGCTTGTGGGATCTAGTTCCCTGACAAAGGATTGAACTCTGGCCCCTGCTTGAGGGGCATAGAGTCTTAGTCACTGGGCCAACAGGGGAATCCTATATATTTACCTTCTTATCTGTGTTTATTGGGTCCCTCATTTGTGGATTCCAATGCTTGTTCACAGGCTTACCATTTCTTGAATTTAACTCAGTGACAGCACTGAAAAACTGTTTGGCAGAAAGTGACTATAATATGTTTTGCAGACATCAGAAATTCCCTGAGGAGAAAGTTAATGGGTGAGAACTTAAGTCTTTTTTGTGAAGACTAAGATGTGGAATATATTTTTTCTTAACAGTTTTCAACAAAGCCCCTGGAGGTTGTTTTTATGTGGGTAAAAGTTTTTCATTAAACTAGAAATCTTTTCTTTTTTTAATTTGTAATATTTTTGCCTTAAATATTTTTGTACTCGAAGGAAACCTCAGGCCAAACTCCTCCCATCTCCTGTGGTCCCTAATTATATTGCTTAATCTTGGTTGTAGACACACATGGGCAAGCATTACCGAAGATTCCTTTTATTTTTCATGAGGATTTTCCTTTGGGGAGGAAAGGAAATTGTACTTCTATTAAGTACAAATGTTTTAAAAAGATACAGAGGGACAGTAATCCTGCTAAGTGACCCCAGGGACTTCTTCCTATAGTTACAGATTAAGCAAATCAGGATAAGATTTAGGGGATGATGGTGGTAGTGGTGGTGGTGGTGGTGCATGTGTGCATGTGTGTGTGTGTGTGTGTATGTGTGTATGTGCATGTGTATGTGTGTGTTGGACATGTAAATGAGCATAAATCAGACCAAAGTTTCCATTAAGGATAAACTTAGAGGGTGGGGGGAGGTCACTCCATACTGTCCTTAAGAATCATTTCACAGACACGTCAGCACTTATAAATTCCCTTACGACTTACTCTGTAGTGACATCTCTAAGTCTTTCATTTTTGACTTAAATGACACACAATTCAAGTTTATTAATTAATTTTTGGTCATGACATTTTTTTTCACACTTGACACTATTAGGTTAAAATTATTGCATTTAAGAATATAAATGCTTCTGATACATAAAACCCAGCAGTGAAGTGCCTGTTCTTTATTATTCCAATAAATAACTGTAATGAGTTTGGAGAAAGGGGGTTCTGGGGTCAACTCCCTGCTCAATCTCTAGTTAACTGTGATTTTAAGAAATTCCTTTAGATTTTGGTTTCTTTAACAGTCTGCTTCTGAGAATTTTTTAATGAAATTCTCAAAAAAAAAAAAAAAGTGAAAAAGCTTTGGAGAAAAAAGTTCGGAGTCACTTTTAGATAGCAAGAATGGTCTGTCAAGATTAGGCACCAGCTCGAATCTATATTGTAAGCACTAACTGCTTTCATATGTAGTGTCCTGTGTTTGGAGAGACACTAGTGGCAAAAGCAGAGGAAACAAAATTGAAGCTGATACTAGTATCTGTCATTTAAACATGTCTTTTTTTTTCAACATCTCTCTTTCTGAGGAAGAATAGAGGTGCATGGAGGATGATGTCTCTCCCTTGAACCCTATTGATGTGATTCACAAACTATACTGTGCAAAAAACTCCTCTAGAAAGCTTGATAAAAGCTATATTCTCAGGCCTCACACTCCAGAAATTCAAAGCTGCTGAATCTGAGGCATGGCTGGAGAATCTGCCTTCAGCAAGTCCCTGCTGCTGCTGCTGCTGCCACCAAGTCGCTTCAGCCGTGTCCAACTCTGTGCGACCCCATAGACGGCAGCCCACGAGGGTTCTCCATCTCTGGGATTTTCCAGGCAAGAGTACTGGCGTGGGGTGCCATTGCCTTCTCCGCAGCAAGTCCCTAAGTAATTTTAATGTGTGTGGTCTGGAGACCACACTTTGATAAACACTGATGGAGGAGTTCATAAATTCTAGATGCAGGGCTGATGCCAGTCTTGATTTCTCTAGGTGGAAGAAGTAGAGATCTTTCCCTCACTATTTCTTAGGATAGGTGGGTTTGGTTTGGTGCTGAACTCAGAGCTGATACTACCAAATTCTTTGTGATCTCAATTGAACAGCATGATTGAAACCAATTGTCTTATCTCTGGTCTTAGCATATGGAGACCACTGTCATGGCTCAGAAGCCTAAAGAGGGGGTGGGTGACATGAACTGAGAAGATCACAGAAGTTTAAGATTGGGTAAAGGCTGTAGCTATAAGACCGTAGAGAATGACAGTTGTCAGGAAGGTCTCTGTAGAGAATTTGAAAGAGGAATGCTTAAGTGAGTTTTAAGCTATATATAGCTAAGGGTAGGGAAATTAGTTTTGGAGAACAGTATCTTCAGGAGAATCATATCTCTATTTTGGGAGGATTGTATATCCAAATTTATCTGTCATCTATTTATGTACATGCACAGCTATATAACACACACGTGCACATGCACACACACACATACACACATATACACACACAGAAATGTGAGAAATGTGTTTGGCCAGAGGATAAAAATCATCTGTGTTTCTGTTTCAAAGATTTGTGGCAGCAGAAACATTTGGGGCAAGCACATTCATTTGACTAATGAATGTGCTTCTTCTCATTTTTAATGTATACATCTCTGATTTTCTTACAGTGCCAGCTGGCTCGTTAGGAAGATGGTGGTAATGAAAAAAATTCAAGATATACCAGATATATATATATTTTTTACTCACTTAGCTTTTTGGTTAGGGGCTGACATATCAATTCATCAAACATTTACTGCATTCAGAGTTAGTTTCTATTTCAACAGGAAAAGTTTAAATCTCTAGATGACTTTGACTAGGGGAGAGAGACTTCCACATTTGTCTTTGGAGCCTTGATACAACAAGTCTTGGGAAAATGAAGAGATCTGAGGAATCTGTGTCTATGTGTGTATGCACAAGTTTATCTATCTGGACAATCCCAGATATGAGCTAGAGTGTATTTGAAGACTGGCATGAATAATAACTCAGACTGAGCTCGAGTCTGAGCTTTCATTTCACTTTACTGCTGAATCAGCAAATAAGTAGTACAAATGATGTATATACTATATAATGATATTAGTAAGGAGATAGGTCATTTCAGTGTCTCTTCTGTTCCTTCTGGAGACAATCCTGAAATGAGGTGGTTAATGCTCTGTATGAGATGAGAATCTGCCAGATTGGAGGAGCTTCGAGCTATGGCCTGGATGCATTTTGGACCACAGTGTTTGCAAGAATCTACCTAGTACTGTCTGTATAGTCAAAGCCACGGTTTTTCCAGTAGTCATGTATGCATGGGAGAGCTGGACACTAACAAAGGCTGAATGCCGAAGAATTGATACTTTCAAAATCTGGTGCTGGAGAGGACGCTTTAGAGTCCCTTGAACTGCAAGGAGATCAAATCAGTCAGTTCTAAAGGAAGTCAATCCTGAATATGCATTGGAAGGACTGATGCTAAAGCTGAAACTCCAGTACTTTGGCCACCTGATTCAAAGAGCTGACTCACTGGAAAAGACCCTGATGCTGAGAAGGGTTGAAGGCAGGAGGAGAAGGGGACAACAGAGGATGAACTGGTTGGATGGCATCACTGCCTTCATGGACATGAGTTAGAGCAAGCTCCAAGAGATGGTGAAAGACAGGAAAGCCTGTATTGCTGCAGTCCGTGGGGTCGCAAAGAGTCAGACACAACTGAGCAACTGAACAACAACCTACTATAACTGTGCTCCCCCCATCTCCCCAGGTATATAATTCCTTTTTCTATTTCCTGCTGCCCAGGATAGGCAGGTTGTAAATGGCCACCTTCTCACTGTGCCCTCACATGGCAGGGAGAGATGAGAGAGAGAGAGAGAGAGAGAGAGAGAGAGAGAGAGAAAGTGCTGGTAATTCTGCTTCCTTTCAGCCCTAATAGATTAGGACTCCATCCTATGACCTCAACTAACTCTTATCAGGTCCTTATAAGCCCTATATCCCAATAGTCACACCGGTGGTTAAGGCCTCAACTTATGAATTGGAGGGGGGCAAACATTCAGTTTATAACAGACACTGCATAATTGTAAAATAATTGCAATTAAAATGTTTTCAAAAAAACTAATGAAAAAGGTTGATAGTATGTTTGAAAATATTAGGGGATTTCAGCAGAGATGAAGAAACTAGAAGAAATTATCAAATGCAAATGCCAGGTATACAATGACTGTATCAGAGACAAAGAATTTCTTTGACTGGATCATCCATAGAGTTGGTAGAGCTGAGGAAACAAACATTGACTTTGATGATAAATCAATAGACATTATTTAAAGTTAAGTATAAAGAGAATTAAGAGGGGGTGTCTGTGTGTGTATGTGGAGGGAGGCCTTCAGATCCCCAAAGGCTGTGGAACAATATCAAATACTCTATGATGTAGGTACTTAGAATCCTAGAAGAAGGGATGTGAGTGCAGAAATAATGGATGAGAATTTTCCCCCAATAATGAAATGCATCAAACCAAAGATCCAAGAATCCCAGAGAACCCTAAGCAGAATAAAACCACAAACAAAAACCTGTCACATCACAGTTAACCTTCTGAAAATCTTGAAGAAAGAGAAAGAGAAAATCTTGAAGAAAGCCAGAGATAAAGGCACATTTTGTGTAGAGGAAACACAAAGAATTAGAGCAGACTTCTTTTCAGAAATTCAAGCCAAAAGACAATGGAAGAATATTTTTCAAATGATAACACAAAAATCAAGTGAAAACTAAAGCCTGAGTTCTAGGATCAGTGAAAATATCCTAAAAAATGAAGGCAAAAAAATTTTTTTTTCAGACAAACTAAAGCTGAGAGAATTTACTGCCAGAAGTATTGTGGTAAAAGAACTGTTAAAGGAAGTTTTTCAGGAAAAAGAAAAATGACAGAGAAAAACTTGAATAANTTCAAATGATAACACAAAAATCAAGTGAAAACTAAAGCCTGAGTTCTAGGATCAGTGAAAATATCCTAAAAAATGAAGGCAAAAAAATTTTTTTTTTCAGACAAACTAAAGCTGAGAGAATTTACTGCCAGAAGTATTGTGGTAAAAGAACTGTTAAAGGAAGTTTTTCAGGAAAAAGAAAAATGACAGAGAAAAACTTGAATAAATATAAAGAATACAAAAGTGGTGAAAATGATGGCTAATGACTACAGCTGAGTTCCCCATCCTGGTGACTGCTCTTGGCTAAAGATAGCCACTTTTTGAGAGGTTCCCCATCTCTTGGGCAGCCTAGTCAATGACTGTCAGTGTAGGCGCTTAATAACCTTATCCCCTTCCCCAGTGAAAAGTATTGCTGGACAATCCTAATTTTGGAAGTTTCTGTGAAATTGTCTGAGACCTTTGCTTAAAGCGCATTAAAGTGAAAAAGTTGACTTAAAGCTCAACTTTCAGAAAATGAAGATCATGTCATCTGGTCCCATCACTTCATAGAAAATAGATGGAGAAACAGTGGGACCAGTGGCAGACTTTATTTTGGGGGGCTCCAAAATCACTGCAGATGGTGGGTGCAGCCATGAAAATAAAAGACACTTGCTCCTTGGAAGAAAAGTTATGACCAACTTAGACAGCATATTAAAAAGCAGAGACATTACTTTGCCAACAAAGATCTGTCTAGTTAAAGCTATGGTTTTTCCAGTAGTCATGTATGGATGTGAAAAAGAAAGCTGAGTGCTGAAGAATTGATGCTTTNGAGAGAGAGAGAGAGAGAGAGAGAGAGAGAGAGAGAGAAAGTGCTGGTAATTCTGCTTCCTTTCAGCCCTAATAGATTAGGACTCCATCCTATGACCTCAACTAACTCTTATCAGGTCCTTATAAGCCCTATATCCCAATAGTCACACCGGTGGTTAAGGCCTCAACTTATGAATTGGAGGGGGGCAAACATTCAGTTTATAACAGAGACTGCATAATTGTAAAATAATTGCAATTAAAATGTTTTCAAAAAAACTAATGAAAAAGGTTGATAGTATGTTTGAAAATATTAGGGGATTTCAGCAGAGATGAAGAAACTAGAAGAAATTATCAAATGCAAATGCCAGGTATACAATGACTGTATCAGAGACAAAGAATTTCTTTGACTGGATCATCCATAGAGTTGGTAGAGCTGAGGAAACAAACATTGACTTTGATGATAAATCAATAGACATTATTTAAAGTTAAGTATAAAGAGAATTAAGAGGGGGTGTCTGTGTGTGTATGTGGAGGGAGGCCTTCAGATCCCCAAAGGCTGTGGAACAATATCAAATACTCTATGATGTAGGTACTTAGAATCCTAGAAGAAGGGATGTGAGTGCAGAAATAATGGATGAGAATTTTCCCCCAATAATGAAATGCATCAAACCAAAGATCCAAGAATCCCAGAGAACCCTAAGCAGAATAAAACCACAAACAAAAACCTGTCACATCACAGTTAACCTTCTGAAAATCTTGAAGAAAGAGAAAGAGAAAATCTTGAAGAAAGCCAGAGATAAAGGCACATTTTGTGTAGAGGAAACACAAAGAATTAGAGCAGACTTCTTTTCAGAAATTCAAGCCAAAAGACAATGGAAGAATATTTTTCAAATGATAACACAAAAATCAAGTGAAAACTAAAGCCTGAGTTCTAGGATCAGTGAAAATATCCTAAAAAATGAAGGCAAAAAAATTTTTTTTTTCAGACAAACTAAAGCTGAGAGAATTTACTGCCAGAAGTATTGTGGTAAAAGAACTGTTAAAGGAAGTTTTTCAGGAAAAAGAAAAATGACAGAGAAAAACTTGAATAAATATAAAGAATACAAAAGTGGTGAAAATGATGGCTAATGACTACAGCTGAGTTCCCCATCCTGGTGACTGCTCTTGGCTAAAGATAGCCACTTTTTGAGAGGTTCCCCATCTCTTGGGCAGCCTAGTCAATGACTGTCAGTGTAGGCGCTTAATAACCTTATCCCCTTCCCCAGTGAAAAGTATTGCTGGACAATCCTAATTTTGGAAGTTTCTGTGAAATTGTCTGAGACCTTTGCTTAAAGCGCATTAAAGTGAAAAAGTTGACTTAAAGCTCAACTTTCAGAAAATGAAGATCATGTCATCTGGTCCCATCACTTCATAGAAAATAGATGGAGAAACAGTGGGACCAGTGGCAGACTTTATTTTGGGGGGCTCCAAAATCACTGCAGATGGTGGGTGCAGCCATGAAAATAAAAGACACTTGCTCCTTGGAAGAAAAGTTATGACCAACTTAGACAGCATATTAAAAAGCAGAGACATTACTTTGCCAACAAAGATCTGTCTAGTTAAAGCTATGGTTTTTCCAGTAGTCATGTATGGATGTGAAAAAGAAAGCTGAGTGCTGAAGAATTGATGCTTTTGAACTGTGGTGTTGGAGAAGACTCTTGAGAGTCCCTTGGACTGCAAGAAGATGCAACCAGTCCATCCTAAAGGAGATCAGCCCTGGGTGTTCATTGGAAGGACTGATGTTGAAGCTGAAACTCCAATACTTTGGCCACCTGATGTGAAGAGCTGACTCATTTGAAAAGACCCTGATGCTGGCAAAGATTGAAGGGGGGAAGAGAAGGGGTCGACAGAAGATGAGATGGTTGGATGGCATCCTGACTCAATGGACATAAGTTTGGGTAAACTCCAGGAATTAATGATAGACAGGGAAGCCTGTTGTTCTGCAGTCCATGGGATCGTAAAGAGTCGGACATGACTGAGAGACTGAACTGAACTGAACTGAAAGTTCAATCTCCCTCTCTCTCTCTCTCTCACTCTTTCCTCAGTCTTGCTTCCTAACCCACCCCCCAGGACTTATTGATCCAGAAAGAACTCCCTGGTAAACTTCCTGCTGGTAATCTTCATCTCGAGTCTGTCTTCTAGGGACCTGCCTAGTATATTCAAAAGCAGAGACATTACTTTGCCAACTAAGGTCCATTTAGTCAAGGCTATGGTTTTTCCTGTGGTCATGGATGGATATGAGAGTTGGACTGTGAAGAAGGCTGAGCACCGAAGAATTGATGCTTTTGAACTGTGGTGTTGGAGAAGACTCTTGAGAGTCCCTTGGACTGCAAGGAGATCCAACCAGTCCACTCTGAAGGAGATCAGCCCTGGGTGTTCTTTGGAAGGAACGATGCTAAAGCTGAAACTCCAGTACTTTGGCCACCTCATGAGAAGAGTTGATTCATTGGAAAAGACTCTGATGCTGGGAGGGATTGGGGGCAGGAGGAAAAGGGGATGACCGAGGATGAGATGGCTGGATGGCATCACGGACTCGATGGACATGAGTCTGAGTGAACTCCGGGAGTTGGTGATGAACAGGGAGGCCTGGTGTGCTGCGATTCATGGGATTGTAAAGAGTTGGACATGACTGAGTGACTGAACTGAACTGCAGACACATACTAAAGACCTGAGAGTAATTCTGATGAAGTGAGAGGCTCACCATACTCACCCCCGTGTGCTTGTGTGCATGTCAGTTGTGCAGTCATGTCTGATTCTTTGTGACCCTGTGGACTGTCGCCCAACAGGCTCCTCTGTCCACGGGATTTCCCAGGCAAGAATACTGGAGTGGGTTACCATTTCCTCCTCCAGAGGATCTTCCTGACCAAGGGATTGAATCCACATCTCTTGCACTGGCAGGTGGATTCTTCACCGCTGTGCCACCAGGGAATCCCATTCCCCTCAACAGCTTGTTCATTTGACTCAATGACCTCAGTACATACTTGCTTCTCTTTAAGAAATTCTGTTAAGTAAATTCAGGCTTCTACATCAGATGAATGGGGATCTGGCAGTTTACATTTAAAAAGAGATCTTAATTTTATATAAAGAGCTATTAAAGAACATTTGGTATACAGTTTGGTTTAGAAGTCCATGAACATTCAACTTTTCAATAGTACTTCTATTATGCGAAAAAACTCGCCTGTACTAATTCAATAGTAGTGATAAAACGATTTATTCAATTTTCATTTTTAAATGAAGCAGTTGAATTTTCACACTCAGATAATATTTCTTGTCTCTGTGTGCACCTTATCTTGACATGGGGGAAGATGAGTGTCTTTGGAAAGGAAATAATGCCATAGGCTTAGCAGAAATAACATTCTTCCTGACACAGATATTACCCTTTTGGGATTCTAAGCAAGACAGTTTCAGACTATGGGGATGGCTGTCCAGAAACCAGCTCAGTTTCAGATGTATACCTGATCTGACTTCTCTGCTGTTCTAATTAGATGTTAGTTCCCAGTAAGTACTACCACGAGAAAAGACACATGTTGCAAATTGATTCTAACTTACTTTTCAAGCATTCTGTTACTTTTTAGCTTTACTTAAAGTCATAAAATGACACTGAGACATGAGTCTCTATTGAGCAAAGGAAGATAAGATGGCAAGTCATGCTGGAAAGAACTGTGAGAGTCTGGGCGGTCCCAGTGGGTGGCCACTTTCACAGTCCTTTGATCAAACAACAGCTCCTCTCTTTTGGGGAAGGTCACCAAGAAGGCCCCTCAAACCTGTGTAAGGATAAAAGAGGACACCAGCTGGCTCAGTGCTGATGACCAGTTGAACCCAGACTGCTTGCATCCAGCTAGCCAGGATATGCTTCATCTTCACCAAAGGATTAGGCACTTTTCTCTGTAGCTAATACAAATGATGTTCTCAGGCATCAGAAAGTAAGGAGGTGCAGAACGTACCATATACCTATGAGGGGGGCTGATATGATGCTCAGCATGACATAATTCACACATGCAAATAAATGCTGTTCCCTAAGGAAGCATGAGGAGAAGACAATGGCACCCCACTCCAGTATTTTTGCCTGGAAAATACCATGGATGGAGGAGCCTGGTAGACTGCAGTCCATGGGGTTGCTGAGGGTCGGACACGACTGAGTGACTTCACTTTCACTTTTCACTTTCATGCATTGGAGAAGGAAATGGCAACCCACTCCTTTATTCTTGCCTGGAGAATCCCAGGGACAGTGGAGCCTGGTGGGCTGCCATCTATGGGGTCACACAGGGTCGGACATGACTGAAACGACTTAGCAGCAGCAGCAGCAAGGAAGCATGTGGAGAAGGCAATGGCAACCCACTCCAGTACTCTTGCCTGGCAAGTAAGGATGGGGAACACGTGTATACCTGTGGCAGATTCATGTTGATGTATGGCAAAATCAGTACAATATTGTCAAGTAATTAACTTCCAATTGAAATAAATAAATTTATATTAAAAATAACCAAAAAAAGAAAAACAGAGAAGAATGTCAAATGTCTTTCTTCTCAAATGTATGTAGGTTGAGAGAAAATTTGTATACTATAGAAGTGATTTCAATACTTTATATACTTTCTAAAATATATTAAAAGCAATAAGTATCCTGGGTGAATAAAGATGACTATATCATAGAAACACATAAGACCAAGAGTTCTTGATTCAGAGATACGGTTATCCTTTAGGCCTTCACACTACTGAATAGATTTCAACACTATATACGGTTATTTCATCAAGGACCTTGAAACAAACTTTTAAAAGCCTCTAAAGATGCTTTGTGGAATTCATTGAGCAACAATTGATGTTTACTTTGGGAGTATTTGATTGGGAAATTCAGTTATAACTTGGGAATGAACCAACTTCTGAAATCATAATGATTTTGATAATATTCATACCATCTTCTTGTAAGCTGAAAGAATGATTTTTTAAAACCAAATTCTAGGAGAAACAGCCATCAAATAATGAGTCCTCCCATTTGTTTTACCACAATGATTTCCATCTTTGGAATGACTAAGGTTTTAATTTATTGGTAGCAGTCTTCCTGCTCACAGATTTTTAGCAGTAGCCATTCATTCTATATGTTTGGTTAAGCACATCATCCAATATAAAACTCCCATCTAAAAATATAGTGCAAATGAGATCTCAATAACTTACTCAAGTTAAATTGAACTGCATGTCTTTGACAATGGCAGAGTACACATGGTCTTTAAGTAAACTGATCTGCCTTTTAAAATGATTTTTCCTAAACCTCCTGCTTTAATTAGTTCTTGCCCTTCTCTCAGGAACCATTGTTAGCAAAAGACAATAGCAGCAACCTTTTAGATATTTATAAACTATGTTTGTAGATACAATAAAGCTTTTGGTGCAGTCAGCTAAATAAAGTGCAACCATCTGCCATATCATCCACACCCTGACCTTGAATGAGATGTTAGATATTAAAAATTCTGAAGAAGAAATGAAAAAAAATTTGTTTGCTAATATCCAAAATACTTGATCTAAATTACACTTAGGGAGTAACATCTTTATTTTATGAAATAGTGTGAAGGCATTTCTCGTACTATAGTGAAATATCTTGCTGTGAGCTCCAAGGTGTTTTGAGGAATGCTGGTCCTGACACTTCCTCCACAAAAATGGAGGAGAAACATTATAGAAATTTTGCACAATAAATTCTCTTCTTTCAGTATCACAGTGCACATTAGTATGTTAAAATCTCCGAGAAGTCCTGTTCCAAAGAGATCCATTTAACTTTATTAAAATTTCTTAAAAACTTATTTTCCTATTTTTCCTTATAACACTTATTTTTCTTTTTTGCTCTCAAGGAAATATTTCTCTTCAAATTATACTCCAAGAAATGTTGTGTTTCCCTTTGTGGAAATGAAACATAAGAGACCACAATTTTCCCAGGTTGGCCAAAGCACTATTAAACTGGCACAAAATAATGGCATATAATTACCCATCCTTTTCATGACTTAGATTACCTCTTTCTCCTAAGGGAAAAAATAACAGATATCTCAGTTTGTTCTAAGTCCCTCCATTCACCCACCAACCACCTGATTAGAAATTGCAAGTGTTTACCACATAGTCCAAGAACTTCTGAGCCATTTTGTCTTTTCCAAAATTCTGCATACATGTGTGATTTTTAAGAGTGTTTCATTAATGGTGGGTTTCATTATCAAGGAATAATAGCTCAGTTGATAAAGAATCCACCTTCAATGCTAAAGACCTGGGTTTGATCCCTGGGTTGGAAAGATCCCCTGGAGAAGGGAAAGGCTACCCACTCCAGTATTCTGGCCTAGAGAAGTCCATGAATTATAAAGTCCATGGGGTTTCAGAGTCTGACACAACTGAGTGACTTTCACTCATCATTAATAACAATAGAAATAATAACAATATGAANTGATCCCTGGGTTGGAAAGATCCCCTGGAGAAGGGAAAGGCTACCCACTCCAGTATTCTGGCCTAGAGAAGTCCATGAATTATAAAGTCCATGGGGTTTCAGAGTCTGACACAACTGAGTGACTTTCACTCATCATTAATAACAATAGAAATAATAACAATATGAAAAGTAATAATACAGCTTTAAAACAAATTGTCATAGGGAGAATGGAGGATATGTGAAAAAGTATCCATGGGGTGTTCTTTTATCTTCCCTGGAAAGGGTATAGTCAGAATATCAGAATAATATCTGAAAGAAGGTTAACAGTTTAAGAGGTATCTAAAACAATAAAGTCTGCCTCTTGGTAAGGTCCAGTTACCACTTTGGTTCCTGTGTTACTACAAATATATTTGAACAGATTTCCCATTTTTTTCACCTCCAATTCTTTCTAATTCCTCATGTATTCTTATGATTGTTGAAGGTCTGAGTGAGCCATAATGGTTTCTAGGAAGCTGCTTAGTTGGAAAAATAACATTGACTTCATGGCGAGAGGAAGGTAAATTAAAATTTCAATCATTGCTAAAATTTTGAAAGCACTCCTGTATCTTCATTCTGAAGTTCTTAACATCTAGAAGCCTCTAGACATCCTCTAGAATTCCTACTATAAAAACTAGCATTTGGATTTTGAATGAAATCAATAAAATGAAAGTAATAAAATATAATAATTATTACAAAGTGGCTTTAGGGACAATAAAGTCTAGGCCTCTTTTGAAGTTAAATTGCTATGTTTGAGGATGCAGAAATTAAAAATGCTACCCCTTCTTAGGCCCTCAATTTTAAAAAATGGCACTTGAATCCTTATATATTTGGTTGCCTGACTTTGCAATTATGCCTTGGTTGTAGATTTTTCTGACCCAGAAATCCCACTGCTGGCATACACACCAAGGAAGCCAGAATTGAAACAGACACATATACTACAATGTTCATTGCAGCACTATTTACAATAGTCAGGCCATGAAAGCAACTTAGATGTCCATTAGCAGAAGAATGGATAAGGAAGTTGTGGTACATCTACACAATGGAATATTACTCAGCTATAAAAAGGAATGCATTTGAGTCAGTTCTAATGAGGTGGGTGAATCTGGAGCCTATAATATGGAGTGAAGTAAGCCAGGAAGAGAAAAGCAAACACTATGTATTAAGTCATATATATGGAATTTAGAAAGACAGTACCAACGATNTGGTACATCTACACAATGGAATATTACTCAGCTATAAAAAGGAATGCATTTGAGTCAGTTCTAATGAGGTGGGTGAATCTGGAGCCTATAATATGGAGTGAAGTAAGCCAGGAAGAGAAAAGCAAACACTATGTATTAAGTCATATATATGGAATTTAGAAAGACAGTACCAACGATCCTGTATGCAGGGCAGCAAAGGAAACACAGATATAAAGAACACTGACTTTCAGACTCTGTGGGAGAAGGCAAGGGTGGGATAATTTGAGAGAATAGCATTGAAATGTGTACATTACCACATGTAAAAACCGTGCAAGTTTGATACATGAAGAAGGGTACCCAAAGCTGATGTTCTGGGACAACACAGAGGGATAGGGTGGGAGGGAGGTGGGAGGGAGGTTTAGGACTGGGGAAGACACATGTATACTTGTAGCTGATTCATGTTGATATATGGCAAAAACTATCACAATACTGCAAAGCAATTATCCTTCAATTAAAATAAATCAATTAATTGTTTTAAAAAAAGAAATTAGCCCTTGTTGGATAAAGGCACGGGCTTCCGAGGTCAGGCTGGTGGTAAAGAACCTGCCTGCCCATGTTGGAGATACAAGAAATGCAAGTTCGATCCCTGGGTTGGGAAGATACCCTGGAGGAGAGCATGGCAACCCATTTCAGTTTTCTTGCCTGGAGGATCCCGGGGACGGAAGTTGTACTCCTTAGAATCACAGAATTGAACATGACTGAAGTGACTTAACACAACATAGGATAAAGGCACAGAGCAAGATAGGATATATTAAATATTCTGTTTCAAATGTATATCCATGAGGCCCACATTAATTTAAAATATTTTCAAATAAATAAATTTACTATAGATTATTTTTATTATTATTATCCTGAAAGCATACATGCTCAGAACCTAGAAACTGAGTGCCTACCTTCAAATCAGTTTTATTGAATTAGAGCATCAGAGGTGTATGTTTTCTAAATTATTGAATTTGATTTAGGTCATCTTGGCAGAATGTTTCTACCCTTCAATCTTTGACTCTCTTGACTGAAAACAAACCAAAACATACCATCTCTTTGATTAAAAATTATCCAAATACCTTCCCTATTTTTTTCCAAGTGAGGGACTAATTGTTCAGATCCTGGCTGATACTAGATGACTGTATGACAATCATGCCTTCATTCCTGTACTAGGTTAATAATACTCCCTACAGTAACACTGAAAAATAAAATGTTGCATGTATAATACTCAGAATGAATTATGTATTTAATCAATATTATTATTACTTTTGTTTTAATCAAGTCATACTTGCTTGCCTTTTAACCTTTACTAAACTGAGAACTTCAACCAAAAGTGCCTTTTTTCCTACATGTTTTTTAAGCAAGTGAAGTTCTAGATAGCCTTTAGTCCCAATTATAACTTATTTTCTGAGACTTTCCTTAATGTCTCCTGGTAGAATTAATTGTTCCTTTATTCTGTGTCCCTATGACCAACTTACAGTTATCTATAGAATTTAATTCTTACCAAAAATCTACTGTATTTGAAGAATATGACTTGATCACTATTCTTGATATGTTACAAGTCTGACCTCTTCCATGAAGATTTTTTGATTTCACTCACTAGACTGTGCACTGAACAAAGCATAGCCAAAACCTGATTCATCTCTACAGTTAGCACAGGGCATACCTTATAGAAGTATCTGACAAATGTGGCTTGAATTAGGTTGAATTATGAAATAGATGGATTGTCATTTACTCTTCTGTACTGCATCTCTGGGCACATGGTTGAAGCATCCATGTGAAACAGGCCAAAATGATTCTGTGGCCTGGCAGGGTCTTACCCAGGGTACAGAAACCCAGGCTCTTTGGGGTATAGCTCTGATACAGGTGGCCATTGGCTGACCCCTCGTTCAATCAAGCTGCTCTCTAAAGAGGACAGAACATCTTTTCTTGGAATAAAATATAGTAATATTCTACTAATTTAGTTTCTTTTTCTCATTCCTTCCAAATTGCAAGTAGCTTTCTATGATATAAAACAGCATTCATCATAAACTCAGAAATGTAATACAAACTTTCTCTCCCACATTTCTCTACTACTCCTCTTTCAAATACACCCTCTCTTCAGTTGAAGTTGAGGATAACCAAACACTATTACTCACTCTAAATAGAAGGGGATGGCATTGGAACTGAATGTTTAATTTTAATTCCTAATATAAATGTTTCATCAAAGCCATAAAAATCTTCATGGCAGTTCATTTTCACATGCTCTTTTCCAGTTTAGAAGAATAAGTAAGGAGATAAATGAATGTTGAATCACACTTTAAAGAATGGATCCAATGAACATTTTCAACACAACCATCAGGAAGAAGACATTAATAACCTTTCAGTTTTGAAATATAAATGCAACAAGGACTACCTCAAGAATGTATCATAGAGAATATTCCTTCAAAAATTGATTTGAAAGGGAGGTCCAAACACAGCCTGGAAGTGACTGTCTTAGGAGAAAGGAAAAAGCAAAAAAAGAGGAGAGAAAAATTCTTTCTACTGAATATATCAAGGGAAACAAACTAAAGCCTCTGCATTAGTTTGCTTGAACTGTGTAACAAAGCACCACAGATGGTTTAAACAACAAAAATTTCTTGTCTCAGTTTTGGAGGCCAGAAGTCTGAGATCAAGACATAAACAGGTTGGCTCCCTTTGGGGGTTATGAAGAGGAATTTGTTCCGTGCCTCTCCTCTAGCCTGCAGGTAGTTTCCCGGCATCTTTGGCAGGCATGCATGGTAAATTGCTTCAGTCATGTCTGACTCTGTGCCACCCTGTGGCCTGTAGCCCACCAGGTTCCTCTGTCCATGGGATTCTCCAGGCAAGAATACTGGAGTGGGTTGCCATGCCCTCCTCCAGGGCATCTTCCTGACCCAGGGATCGAAGCAATGTGTCTTATGTCTCCTGCGCTGGCAGGCAGGTGCTTCACTACTGCCACCTAGATTCCTTGGCAGATACAAACATAGTCCTCATCTCTGTCATTTTCACANTTCTCCAGGCAAGAATACTGGAGTGGGTTGCCATGCCCTCCTCCAGGGCATCTTCCTGACCCAGGGATCGAAGCAATGTGTCTTATGTCTCCTGCGCTGGCAGGCAGGTGCTTCACTACTGCCACCTAGATTCCTTGGCAGATACAAACATAGTCCTCATCTCTGTCATTTTCACACGGTGTTCTTCCTGTGTATATGTCTGGGTTCAAATTTGTCCTTTTTAAGAGGACACCTAAGTTGTATTCCCTGGTGACTCAGATGGTAAAGAATCTGCCTGCAATGCAGGAGACCTGGGTTCAGTCTCTGGGTCAGAAAGATCTCCTGGAGAAGGGAATGGCAACCCACTCCAGTATTCTTGCCTGGAGAACCTCATGGACAGAGGAACCTGGTGGGCTACAATTCATGGGGTCGCAAAGAGTCGAACACAACTCAGTGACTAACACGAATGGCTAAGTTGTATTGAATTCCTACTCCACTATGATCTCATCTTAATTAATTATACAGCCATAATGTTTCCATGACACCCCACTCCAGTACTATTGCCTGGAAAATCCCATGGACGGAGGAGCCTTGAAGGCTGCAGTCCATGGGGTCGCTAAGAGTTCGGCACTACTGAGCAACTTCACTTTCACTTTTCACTTTCATGCATTGGAGAAGGAAATGGCAACCCACTCCAGTGTTCTTGCCTGGAGAATCCCAGGGATGGAGGAGCCTGGTGGGCTGCTGTCTCTGGGGTCGCACAGAGTTGGACACGACTGAAGTGACTTAGCAGCAAGGTTTCCACATATGAATTTGGGGGCATGCAAGCAATCCACAGCAGCCCTCTGTTATTATACAGAGAGAGTTCATGTTGATGGTGTGATTTTTTTTAATTAATTATTTTCTTGAAGGATAATTGTTTTATAGAATTTTGTTGTGTTCTGCAAAACCTCAATATGAATCAGCCATAGGTATACACATACCCCCTCCCTTTTGAACTTCCCTCCCATCCCACCCCTCTAGGTTGATACGGAGCCCCTGTTTGAGTTTCCTTAGCCATACAGAAAATTCCCATTGACTATCTATTTTACATATGGTAATATAAGTTTCCATGTTACTCTAAGCAGCAGCAGCAGCAGCAGCAGCAGCAAGGAGGCATGTATTTATTCAAGCTGTACAGAGCTAAGCATATAGTAAGCACTCAATAAATACTTATTGAATGAATGAGAAATTGAGAATGAATGAGAAATTTCCTAAAACAATTTTGGAAATAACTTTTTTTTTCTCTTTTTTTAAATATTGGGAATAAATTTTTAAGATTGCTTCCACAAAGGTAGAAACAATCTTTCTCTTGTCTTTCTTTTCCTTTTTACTTTACTTTTATTCTAGAATAAAAAGTCTATGAGAATTAAAACCTAATATAGTATTGTTGTGTCCTTAAGGAACTTAACACAATGATTATATTCTTTACCTATCATTTGCCAGGAGCTAGGCTGGTAGAAAAGAGTTTAAAGATAGAAGTACAGATGTTTCCTATCTTTTAAAAAGTGTTTATTTATTTGGCTGTACCAGGTCTTAGTTGCAGCATGTGGGGTCTAGTTCCCTGATCAGAGATCAAACCCAGGTCCCCTGCATTGGGAGCAAAGAGTCTTAGCCACTGGGCCACCAAGGAAGTCCCTGGATATTTCCTATCTTAAGATTCAAGACCAACACACTTAGACCAGCAAAGAGCAGTAGACATCAATGGGTAATAGACATTAATGGGTAATTTCACCAAATCAAATTCTGAGTCTTAATTCAGAGATATGAGCCGAACATTAAGTATAAGTTGAGCATGTATGTGTGCATGCACACACACGCACACACATGCACACACATCTACCACTTAAAATGCTTTCTACTCCTCATGTTACATCCCTCATTCCTATCACTAAGCTATCTGCATAGTAAGTTTCCAGTACATCTTTGCTGATTGAATCACATGATCAAAATGATCTTTTTGAAAAGTTATTCTGTGTATGATGGGTTTAAGATATAATACTGGTGTCTAGGGACATCTCTCTACAGCTAGTGTCTTCACATGCAAAGCAAAGATAGCAACAAAATGGGGGAATCTGCATTATTAGTTGCCTTCCTGACTCAGTACCAGGGAGCTGTCGTTATAATTGGTTGATAGTTTGGGGAATGGCTTTGTCCTGATCCTTCTGCACACCCAACATCCCTGTGAACAGTAACAGGCATTGTGTCAAGATGCTTCTCCCTCCACATAGGCAGAGGGTATTACCTTTTGATAAATCTAAGTTAACTTTTGATAAACCTAAGTTATCTGATTCGCATAGAGTTGAAACCAAACCTGTGTGTTCCCTCTTACCTGAAAGCAATCGCAAAGTGGTCTGTTCAAAAATGCAGTGGGCAAGACTGAACACAGAACTCTAGGACTGCTTGTCTTCCTTGCTGGGAGAGATTGCCTCTTGCTGTAGAAACTGAAAATGCCAAAGACCCACTTTGGCCAGCTCTCCTTACAATTGGGGCATAAGTACGGACCTAATCCTGACCAGTGGGTCCTGAGGAGAAATCTGCGGACAAACAGAATCTAAGAACAGGCAGGGTAAGGAGAAGATTCCCTCACTGGTTTTTGACTCAGGATGGTTCCAGGGTGTGGATGTGATGTATGGAGCAGCAGTCATTGGCAGCCATCTTGAACCAATGAAGTGATAAGATTGACGATGAAGGCCTGTGTGCTGAGAATGATAGAACACAGAAATGGAAACAGCTGGATCCTTGAGGATATCATTGTGCCACTGAGTTAACTGATCTCAGGAACATCAAGACACTGTTATTAATGGGTCAATATTTATTAATTGATTATTTATTAACTTGCATCTGAAAATGCTCTAAAATATGGTGATGCATACAAGAGATAGTAGAGCTCTTGAGATGTAGTTTAAGTGAGAGGTAAAGTGCATGTGACTAGAGCTAAGAAAATAAAAGCTGGAAAGAGTTGAGTATGAGTGGTATATTAGTAGCCTCATACCGTCATAAGCTAGGGGTGGTTGGTATAACTGCAGTGATTAGAACCAGGCATCTTTAGCCAGAGAATATGTCACAGAGGATGTGATTTTATTTCTCCTCTGTTCTAGGCTTCTAAACTCGGTGACTGGTGTTTAAAAGCTTGTCATTTTAACTTTAGGTGTTTTTCATTACCATTATTCTGTTACCAAGGATGGGAAATGGGGAGCAGAGAGAGCTGGCAGGGGACAAGATTCACTGTTGCAAGTTAAAGACTTTCAGATGTTCCTTGAGTGCAGAAAATGTTCCATTATGTCACAGAATCATCGTATCCCAAGAATCCATTGCTTTCAGACCTTGTTAAGATGATGACTTCCTGCAGTGACACACACAGCCCGAAGGCACTGTCAGCTCTGCCGGGTAGTGACGGGAATTATTTTCTTTGGCAAGGAGCCCACATACCTCATCCCACCTTTGCTTTAGTGACTTTTATTCACCAGGGTATTTGGGGAATGAATGAATGGATCTGCAACTCACCGGAGCCCAGAAGGGCTGAGCTCTTGAACCAAGGAAGGAAGGATTTTTCCTTCACCCAGGCACACTTCTTCTGGTCTTCTAGAGTTGTGGTTTTAATTTGCAGGTCATGAAGCCAATTTATGAGGGTGAGATCAGTATTTAGAAAAGACAAACACAATGCAATAACATCCATTAGAAAAAATAGAAAAGAATATAATTGAATAGAGCAGAAAGTATCAGAGAATGCAAAAAGTATTGAAAGTGTGTTCAGAGCATCGAAATAAAAGGTTTACTTTAGTTTTAGATGTATTCTCAAAAATACATTTTCAACTTTAACTTTTTTTGTTTCATTACTTCTGATTGAAGGTGGCAAATATTGAAAGAAATAAAATTGGGTTGGGAAGATCTCCTGGAGAAGGAAATGGCTACCCACTCCAGTATTCTGGCCTGGAGAATTCCATGGATTGTATAGTCCATGGGGTCACGAAGGGTAGGACACAACTGAGTGACTTTCACCTTTACTTTCAATGTCTTATTTATTTGTGAGTATAGGCATTAATTAGCCTTTGGACCAGAATTTCTAAAGAAGTCAGATAGTGAGTCCAGAGAAAATGAGGCCCAGAGTCCAAATGAAATGCAAAGCTCTGCCTCTTGTTTTGATCCTTTTTTTCAGAGAAAGTTGTGTTTTTGGCAGAACATCCAGCTGAGGGGTTGTCTGCTGAAGGGAGAATATTGATGTTACCTTCTGAAATGGAAAATGCTAGAACATGTCCTGGCCAGCTAGAGGGAGAGGCCCAATGACAAAGGTGCCAAACAAATGATTCTCTTGTGCTTTTTGATCTGAGAAAGTAATTTGCTTAGCTGGTTAGGATTTTCTCTTCCCAGCAAAAGTTCTCATTCATCTTACACTCTGTTTTTAAGGTTCACTTCCTCAAGGTCCTTCTCTCCACTTCTATTCCAATATCACAAGGCACACATACACAAACACACACTCATCTGCCCCCAATCTTGGGTTTTATTTTTCCCAGAGTCATGTTTGCAAATATGCCAGGGAAAGACCTGAAAGTTATCTGCCAGTGTCTCTGAGTGAATGACGCTGCTTCCTAAAGTCATATCCTGCTCCACTTGGATGGAAGACAAGACAAAATCAAATATATGTGAAGAAATTCTGTTCTTTCTGATGAAAATCTCTTTCTGTATCTGTCCACCTATTATTTATCCATCCATCCATCTGGCTATCTAACCATCTACATACCTACCATCTGTCCATAATTCAAAAATGGCTGTCGAGCACTGGCTCTGAATCAGGTACTTTAATAAAGCCTGGAGGTATAAAAAAACACACACATTAATCTCTATCTCCAGGAGCTTTCTGTTTCATGGCTGAAACAGAGAAACACCCCACTGCAGCAACGATATGATAGAGCTATATGCAGTCAGTGTGAAACATGCAGGATGGCCATCCAATCCTAAGAGGAAGGCAGAGTATGAAAAAGCGTCCAAGATTTCAGCTTACTGGAGAGTAATGGAATAGTAATGGGAGGGGCAGGGATTAGTGTGGAAATATAGAGAAGATTTTCCAAGCTTAAAATAATAGCATGTGTAGGTACAGAGGCATTAGGGAACATGGCTTGTTTTAGGAAAATAGCAAGGAACTCTGATCCACAGGGGTGGAGTGGTGGAAGGTGAGGCTGGAGAATGGATGGTGCTGAGTTGTGAAAGTCTTGCATTTGTGGTAAGAAGAATAAAAAATCTGTCCTTCTTTCCTCTTACTGAAGGTGAAGTTGGACATGCTGGGGACCATTTTGAAGGGACTTCACTCATAGAGCCATTTATAGCTGGTGAGATGACTCTTGTAACTTAGGTCAGGCTCATGTTTCAAATTGGGTTTATTGTTTCATCAAGGGAAGGAGATTGGGGTGAGAGGAGTCAAGCCTTTTCACCCAAGGTCCAAGAAGTAAAACAGTAAACAAGGAGGCAGGCAGACTTGGAGTCATAACATAAGAATAGCCTTAGATTCATAACAAGAAGAATAGCCTTCCTTCATAACAGACATGTAGTTTATGTTCTCCTTGGTAAGATGAGCGTGCTCCCTGGGTAAGCCATGAGGCCCTCAACTGTAGCTCCCTCTAGTGTAAATATCAAAGATGAGTCAGAAACCACTGTTATCTATACCGTGGGACGTCAGACAACCCTGCCTTCCCTGGAATAGCAGAGTAAGCACAATAGAGAGCTTCTACTCACAATGGACAGAGATTCCTTGACTGCAAAGTATATACACAAATGAGATTGGTATTATATAGCAGATTAACAGAGAAAAATAAATTTATAGAGAAGTGATAAGACAAAGGAAAAAGGTTTTGGGCTTCTGAGAGAATGCAAATAAATATATGGGGGAAACTAATAAAGTTTGTGCAGGTCCATTTTGGCATCAACTTTCCATCTTGTTCATGACCATAAACTTCCTTGGGAGAGGGGTATTAAGCATGTACTCATTTCTCAAATGTTTCTCTCTTTTTTAGATAAGGGAAGCTCCAGGAAGGCTCCTTTCTGCTACTGTTGCTGCTAAGTCACTTCAGTTGTGTCCAACTCTGTGTGACCCCATAGACGGCAGCCCACCAGGCTCCCCCATCCCTGGGATTCTCCAGGCAAGAACACTGGAGTGGGTTGCCATTTCCTTCTCCAGTGCATGAAAGAGAAAAGTGAAAGTGAAGTCGCTCAGTCTGTCTGACTGCTAGCGACACCATGGACTGCAGCCCACCAGGCTACTCCGTCCATTGGATTTTCCAGGCAAGAGTACTGGGGTGGGGTACCATTGCCTTCCCCGAGGCTCCTTTCTATTGAATCTCAAATGCCTGCAGCTCATAATAATCCTTATGCCAAGGTTGCATATTCTGATCCTCCACAAGTTCTAATGCCCTTTGTAGCTAAGAGGACAGTGCCCACTTTGTTGTTGTTATTGAGTCCCTAGGTCATCTCCGACTCTGCAACTCCCTGGACTGTAGTACGCCAGGCTCTCCTGTCCTTCACTCTCTCCTAGAGTTTGCTCAAATTCATGTCCATTGAGTCTGTGATGCTGTTTAACCATCTCATGTTCTGTCATACCCTTCTCCTCCTGCCTTCAATCTTTCCCAGCATCGGGGTCTTTCCCAATGAGTCAGCTCTTTGAATTAGGTGGCTACAGTATTGGAGCTTCAGCTTTAGCATCAATCTTTTCAATGAATATTCAGGGCTGATTTCCTTTAGGACTGACTGGTTTGATCTCCTTGCAGTCCAAGGGACTCTTCAAACACCACACTCCCCAGCACCATAGTTTGGTGCTGTGAGATTGAAAAGCATCAATTCTTTGTGCTCAGCATTTTTTGTGGTCCAACTCTTAAATCCATATATGACTCCTGGAAAAACCATAGCTTTGACTATACAGATCTTTGTCAGAAAAGTGATGTCTCTGCTTCTTTAATATGCTGTCTAGGTTTGTTATAGCTTTCCTTCCAAGGAGCACTGATGGAGGAATTGCACATGGGTCAACGATTTTGGTCCAAAAGGGAAGAGTCTCTGGGGAGTTTTGAGCAAGAGAGAGGTGATTAGAACTGTGCTTCAAGAGCATTTTTCTGGTAGAAAAGGATTATAAATGGTTAAAGACCTCAGGCCCAGACACAGAAGGCTAAGAAATAAAAGAGTACTTCCTCATATTGTGCTAATCAAACCATGGCTATTTAATCAATATTCAGTGACAATAATAAATAATTGATTTGACAATAAATTAGTGACCTGATGAGGTTGTTTCTTCCTTTTACCTTCTCTTTCTGGCATCTGTTGTCTTCTTGAAAGGAAAAAAGCAAATATCATTCTTCCCAGTGTCATATTGTTGCAGTGCATTAAATTAAAAGAGCCTGGGTTGATTAAAATTTTTTTTCAGTTCATTTGTTCTTGCTATAGAATGATTTCTGAGCACCTGTTTGACACCAGAAATCTTAAATCTCTTATGACTTTGGAAGCTGACTTTTTAATAGACCACTTACAGGCTTTCTAAAAATGATTGTAATTTAGATCATAGGTACTGAAATGAACAACTGACCAGTGCAGTTCTTTTGGAAGATAGTCTAGTGATGAGTGTCCCCCATATCACAATGAAAATAATATGTGGGCCTCTGGAGCCTGTTGACTCATTCTTAAAACTCTAATTCTTAAGCCACCCAGCACGTGGGTTATGAGTCAGACTCAGGCTAGCGGGGATAAGAGGGCCCTTTTAGGGGACTGGGCATGGATGGCGCATTTGCCCTAACATTCCATGTATATTTCGTAAGAGACATTGATATATATTTGATTCATGGCTTGGTCTTCCGGGACAATGCTCTCAGCAGGGAATTGGGGACTAATTGGGGGATGGAGTCTTGACTTCCAAGTGGATTGTTAATAACTCACTCTGATCCTTGATTCGCCTATTATTGAAATGAAGACATTTCTCTTTCTATTATAGTGATAGAGTTTTTTTTTTTTTCAGCAACAATGTGGGGTAGACATGGGTTTGCTCCCCAAATAGTTTTCTCCTTCTGAATTAATCAGTAGATGGAAATCATTTGAGAAGCTTGGATGTAGAAGAAGAATAGCCAACCCAACAGAGAGGAAGAGTCAGGATTTGCCATTATCTTTGACAAAGTGCCTCAGTAACTTTGAAATTTAATATATTTTTCAAATTGCATAGGCACAGACCCCTAAATGTGTCTCAGAATCCCCTGAGAGGCTCCTAAACCATGTATTCTTGTAAACAGCTATGGCCCCAAAAGGTCTGTATTGGACTCAATATTTTGTATTTTTAAAAGTTCCCTAGGGGTTGTCCTTAAGACCAAGTTTTAGGATCTTTAACTTTATACTGGAATGTCATTTTAGGGGTTTTCAGTTAGATTGTTTTTAATCATAATGTCAACTGCTAGTTCCAGTAATTGCTTCTTTTCTCATGTGCCCTAAGGACTTCATGTGAATTGAATGTCAGGAAACCCCTGGGTCTGTGAACATTAGTGACCGCCCTTGCTTTTGCACAAAGGCTTTCTGAGCCACACTCTTTTACTGTCCTGCTGTGCCCTGCTCTGGACGCGTCTGCCTGGTGATTAGTGACACGGGACTGGGGGAGTGCCTTGCTGGCTAGCACCTCAGCTCCTACTAGACTTCTTTTCCCTCTACCATCTCCTCAATCCTTCTTCTACCTCACCTTCTCTTTTTGTGTCTTCAGCTGTTCACGAGTGACTCTGAAACTCTAACTTTCCTCAAGCAGAGAAGGAAAGAAAGAGGGCTAAACATTTTCTTTCCTCCTCCTTCATTTCTTCTTCCAACTTCTGATCTGGAGGAAGTCTTAACCTTTCTCACAAAAGGTGCTCAGTTGAGTTATTTTTTCTGAAGAAAGAGTGATTTGTGCCTGATTTATGTACCAGGCTACTCTTACATGCTAACAAAGGCAGTGCATTCTTGTTTTAAATGTCAGTTTTTTTTTTTTTTCCTCCCTGTATCATTGGATATTGATACCCTTGAATTGGCTCTAGATTGCAAGTTCTTACAGTATGGATTCATCATATCATTTTAATTCTCTGAGATTATCCATGATTCTTTCTGAAAAGAAAGATAGTAAGCACTTAATTACTTTGTTTAAGATAAGAAAATTGAAAAATAAGTCAGAAAAAAAAAAGTTATGGTCTTTGTGAAATAAAGCTTGAGTGACTCTACTGAAGAGCCACGACCACAACTCCTACCTGGCTGGGAGGGTGCCCACCTCTGTGTGTTCCAGAATATCGTTAGCATGAAACACAGTCAAGATTATCTCTGAATAGGTTGGTCTCTCAAACACTTCACAGGAAAGGAAAAAATAAAAATATTAAGTGCAATAGTAACTACTCAGCAAATAACCCACCTAAAGACTCCAACGATTTGATTCTGATGACCCATCACCTTGAATGCCAATTACCTAGTTATTTTCACAAGTAAATCACTTTAACTTTTTGTCTGGCCATCTGATTTGCTCTGTGAGAATGGGAAAATGTAGGTTTGGATATGGGGATAAAAATTTTTAGAAAAATGGCTTCCCACAGCTCAGAAAAGACTGTCAAACAGCGTCACTGAGAACATCATGATTAGAGTAATCTGAGATAATTATCTTCCCAGAGAGATAAAGAAGCATAGTTCTGAGTTTTGCAGAAAAAATTATGCAAATGTGTAAGAAAAATTTGAAAAAGTAACAACTTTGATTCTAACCCAACCATGAGATAAAAGAGGAAGTAAAAATTATTATACTAATTTGAATAAGATGTTTAATTAATTGCTGCAAAAATTGTGAGTATATAAATATTGATACATAATAGGACTGTAAGAAGAGAAAGTGCTACTTTATGTTTAGAGTAAGAAATTTTTTTTTTCCCAGTCATAGACACTTAGACAATCTCTAAACACACACTTGGGAGAAGCTACAGTTGTGGAAGGTATATTTGGGAACTGGAAGGGAAATTGAACTGCAGAAGATGACTCAGAGTTTGGAGCAGGAGGTCTGGCTCCAGTGGAAGGCTCTGGAACATCTTTGCTGTGTGACTAGGAATAACACACTTTGCCTCACTGGGCTTCAGTTTTTCCAAGTGTGAGATAAATGAAAAAGCTTCCAAACTTTCTTCCCATTTCATATTATGATATTGTGATTCTAAATATGAAATTCACAAGACTAGTTTTGAAAATCCTGACCTGCTGTATTTCACTGGCTTCACTGCTAAGCCCTTTCTGGATCTGTTTGTTAGTTCACTAAGCCAGAGGTTCTGTGACTTGGTGAACCTCAGAATCCCTGAAGAGCTTTAAAAACACAGGTTGCTGACTCCTACTCCCATGGTTTCCCTTTCAGTTGTGGGGCCCAGGAATCGATCTTTCTAGTGAGCTCCAAGATGGTGCTGATGCTGCTGGCCCCAGGGCCGCACTTTGAGGACCATTACACTGAACGGTAAGAGCCCAGCCTCTACTGCAGAGAACACAGATCGAAGATCCCTGGTCAACGTAACTCCTCACTGCTTGGGGATATAGGTCCAGGTTTAGTTTTCTAACCTCTTATTTCTTGTATACATTTTTGTGAAAAATTAAGACAGGAAAGTCAAAGCGACAAAGTCAAGGCCATTTCTCCCCTGGGTTTCTGGTACCTTGGCTGTGCCCAAGTGGGCAGAGAGCAGGGTGAACTCACAGTAGAGTGAAACAGACTGCAGAGGGTGAATTGGGCTAGAGAGGTGGGACAGAGGGAACCTCAAGAGGCAAGGGATACAAAGAACAATATTGCATAGGAACCTGGAATGTCAGGTCCATGAATCAAGGCAAATTGGAAGTGGTCAAACAAGAGATGGCAAGGGTCAACGTCGACATTCTAGGAATCAGCGAACTAAAATGGACTGGAATCGGTGAATTTAACTCAGATGACCACTATATCTACTACTGCGGGCAGGAATCCCTCAGAAGAAATGGAGTAGCCATCATGGTCAACTAAAGAGTCCAAAATGCAGTACTTGGATGCAAGCTCAAAAATGACAGAATGATCTCTGTTCGTCTCCAAGGCAAACCATTCAATATCACAGTTATCCAAGTCTATGCCCCAACCAGTAATGCTGAAGAAGCTGAAGTTGAATGGTTTTATGAAGACCTACAAGACCTTGTAGAACTAACACCCAAAAAAGATGTCCTTTTCATTATAGGGGACTGGAATGCTAAAGTAGGAAGTCAAGAAACACCAGGAGTAACAGGCAAATTTGGCCTTGGAATGCGGAATGAAGCAGGGCAAAGACTAATAGAGTTTTGCCAAGAAAATGCACTGGTCATAGCAAACACCCTCTTCCAACAACACAAGAGAAGACTCTACACATGGACATCACCAGATGGTCAACA
>SJYX01021549.1:27542-37588 GCA_006410675.1 Oreotragus oreotragus | reverse complement strand
AAAAATTGATGCTTTTGAACTGTGGTGTTGGAGAAGACTCTTGAGAGTCCCTTGGACTGCAAGGAGATCCAACCAGTCCATTCTGAAGGAGATCAACCCTGGGATTTCTTTGGAAGGAATGATGCTAAAGCTGAAACTCCAGTACTTTGGCCACCTCATGCAAACGGTTGACTCATTGGAAAAGACTCTGATGCTGGGAGGGATTGGGGGTGGGAGGAGAAGGGGACGACCGAGGATGAGATGGCTGGATGGCATCACGGACTCGATGGACGTGAGTCTGAGTGAACTCCGGGAGATGGTGATGGACAGGGAGGCCTGGTGTGCTGCGATTCGTGGGGTCGCAAAGAGTCGGACACGACTGAGCGACTGAACTGAACTGAACTGTAGCTGATTCATGTTGTTGTGCAGTAGAAACCAACACAACATTGTGAAGTAATCATCCTCCAATTAAAATAATAATAATAATGCTTACCTTCTCTAGGCCCCAGCCTCCTAATCTACAAACCTGGCCTAATGCTGTCTATGACAGAAGACTGCTGATAAGCTTACATTAGAAAATGCCCCTAAAATCATGCTTAGAATCATGGCAGGCAGGTAGTGAAGTGGTTAATGAGGGGCAGATATTGTAATTAATTCATGGAACACTTTAAAAACATCACCCTTGTAAAAAGACAGGGGCACTGTGTCCCTGGGGCAATGTGTCCCAGACAAGGCCTGAAATCTGATGCCGTAAGGTACACTGGGCAAGTCCTGACTTCAGTGGAAACTGTCCCCCACGCTAACAGCACAGGATGTCCACATACAACCAGATGGCAAATTCTTCCTATACAGTTCACCAGACTTAATTTTGGTGGCCCATGTTCTCCAATTTTGTTCAGATTGAGTCTAAATATGTTCATTCATCCTGGACTCTAATTCCTAAGTGGAGTCTAGAAAAGAAAGAAATGCTGTCTCTTTGATTGTGGATTTAAGATGAGTCATTCCTCTTTTTCGGTTGGGTTTCCATAACTTAATTTTGGTGGCCCATGTTCTCCAATTTTGTTCAGATTGAGTCTAAATATGTTCATTCATCCTGGACTCTAATTCCTAAGTGGAGTCTAGAAAAGAAAGAAATGCTGTCTCTTTGATTGTGGATTTAAGATGAGTCATTCCTCTTTTTCGGTTGGGTTTCCATCTGAGAATAGGCAGTGGTTAGGGAACAATTTGATCCTTTTATGTTTCAGCATGTTCACGTCACTTATTTTACATAACAAGTAAACTCTCTTTATCAGTTCAGTTCAGTTGCTCAGTTGTGTCCAACTCTTTGCCACCCCATGAATTGCAGCACCCCAGGCCTCCCGGTCCATCACCAACTCCTGGAGTTCATCCAAATTTATGTTCATTGAGTCGGTGATGCCATCCAGCCATCTCATCTTCTGTCCTCCCCTTCACCTCCTGCCCGCAATCCCTCCCAGCATCAGAGTCTTTTCCAATGAGTCAACTCTTCACATTAGGTGGCCAAAGTATTGGAATTTCAGCCTCAGCATCATTTCTTCCAAAGAACACCCAGGACTGATTTCCTTTAGGACGGACTGGTTGGATCTCCTTGCAGTCCAAGGGACTCTGAAGAGTCTTCTCTAACATTACAGTTCAAAAGCATCAATTCTTTGGTGCTCAGCTTTCTTCACAGTCCAACTCTCACATCCATACATGACTACTGGAAAAACGATAGCCTTGACTAGACGGACCTTTGTTGGCAAAGTAATGTCTCTGCTTTTGAATATGCTATCTAGGTTGGTCATAGCTTTCCTTCCAAAAAGTAAGTGTCTTTTAATTTCATGGCTGCAATCACCATCTGCAGTGATTTTGGAGCCCAGAAAAAGTATGACACTGTTTCCACTGTTTCCCCATCTATTTCCCATGAAGTGATGGGACCAGATGCCATGATCTTAGTTCTCTGAATGTTTAATTTTAAGCCAACTTTTTCACTCTTCTCTTTCACTTTCATCAAGAGGTTTTTTAGTTCCTCTTCACTTTCTGCCATAAAGGTGGTGTCATCTGCATATCTGAGGTTATTGATGTTTCTCCTGGCAATCTTGATTCCAGCTTGTGTTTCTTCCATTCCAGCGTTTCTCATGATATACTCTGCATATAAGTTAAATAAGCAGGGTGACAATATACAACCTTGATGTAATCTTTTTCCTATTTGGAACCAGTCTGTTGTTCCATGTCCAGTTCTAACTGTTGCCTCCTGACCTGCATACAGAGTTCTCAAGAGGCAGGTCATGTGGTCTGGTATTCCCATCTCTTTCAGAATTTTCCAGAGTTTCTTGTGATCCACACAGTCAAAGGCTTTGGCATAGTCAGTAAAGCAGAAATAGATGTTTTTCTGGAACTCTCTTGCTTTTTCGATGATTCAGTGGGTGTTGGCAACTTGATCTCTGGTTCCTCTGCCTTTTCTAAAACCAGCTTGAACATCAGGGAGTTCATGGTTCACGTATTGCTAAAGCCTGGCTTGGAGAATTTTGAGCATTACTTTACTATTGTGTGAGATGAGCACAATTGTGCGGTAGTTTGAACATTCTTTAGCATTGTCTTTCTTTGGAATTGGAATGAAAATTGACCTTTTCCAGTCCTGCGGCCACTGCTGAGTTTTCCAAATTTGCTGGCATATTGAGTGCAACACTTTCACAGCATCATCTTTCAGGATTTGAAATACCTCAACAGAATTCCATCACCTCCACTAGCTTTGTTCTTAGTGATGCTTTCTAAGGCCCACTTGACTTCACATTCCAGGATGTCTGGCTCTAGGTGAGTGATCACACCATCGTGATTATCTGGATCATGAAGCTCTTTTTTGGTACTGTTCTGTGTATTCTTGCCACCGCTTCTTAATATCTTCTGCTTCTGTTAAGTTCATACCACTTCTGTCCTTTATCGAGCTCATATTTGCATGAAATGTTCCCTTGGTATATCTAATTTTCTTGAAGAAATCTCTAGTCTTTTCCATTCTGTTGTTTTCCTCTATTTCTTTTCATTGATCGCTGAAGAAGGCTTTCTTATCTCTCCTTGCTATTCTTTGAACTCTGCATTCAGATGCTTATATTGTTCCTTTTCTCCTTTGCTTTTCACTTCTCTTCTGTCCATAGTTCATCAGGCACTCAATCAGATCTAGTCCCTTAAATCATTCATCACTTCCACTGTATAATCCTAAGGGATTTGATTTAAGTTATACCTGAATGGTCTAGTGGTTTTCCCCACTTTCTTCAATTTAATCCTTGCTATTCTTTGAACTCTGCATTCAGATGCTTATATTGTTCCTTTTCTCCTTTGCTTTTCACTTCTCTTCTGTCCATAGTTCATCAGGCACTCAATCAGATCTAGTCCCTTAAATCATTCATCACTTCCACTGTATAATCCTAAGGGATTTGATTTAAGTTATACCTGAATGGTCTAGTGGTTTTCCCCACTTTCTTCAATTTAAGTCTGAATTTGGCAATAAGGAGTTCATGATCTGAGCCACAGTCAGCTCCTGGTCTTGTTTTTGCTGACTGTATAGAGTTTTTCCATCTTTGGCTGCAAAGAAATTAAAAAAAACCACGCCAGTCTTATCTGTGTGTATATGTTCCACACAGTGGTGTTCAGAGCAATAATTAATGATGTTCATTAGGAACTCACTAATATCTACCTCTGTGATGGGAGCTTTGGGACCCAGATAAGTCATGAAGGAGGTAAATTATGTTCTCTCTCCTAAGACCTGGTATCTTTGTTGGGAAGTTAAGATGAACATGTAAATTAATTATCAAACATTGAATTATTAAATTTCATTTTTTAAAACCTCAGTTTAGAATGCTCTTCTTGCTCTTTGAAATCATTCAAGTCCTATACTTTTATTTTATTATTTTTTTGACTGCACCATACAGCTTGTGGGATTTTCTCTGACTTGCGATTGAACTCAGTCCACTGCTATGAAAGGGCTTCCCTGGTAGCTCAGATGGTAAAGAATCCACCTGCAATCCAGGAGATGTGGGTTTGATTCCTGGATCATGAAGATCCCCTGGAGGAGGACATGGCAACCCACTCCACTATTTTTGCCTGGAGAATTCCATGGACAGAGGAACATGGTGGGTGACAATCCATAGGGTCACAAAGAGTTGGACACGACTTGGTGACTAACACACTTAACACTTCTTAGCTCAGTGAAAACTCAGAATCCTAACCACTAGGCCACCAGGGAAGTCCCCTATACATATTTTAAATTCCATGTTATGAAAAAGCCTTTTCCAAGAGAGCTCTGGAGTGGAAGGGAGGAGACCAGGAACTGGTCCCTAAGGATCTACTCCAAGGATTCCCTTATTTTCACTCATCCAGTGTGGGTAAACTTATTTGGGGGTCTTGGATCACCCCCTTGGGTCAGTGGTCCAAGCCATTCTCATAACTAATGGATTTTTAAATCTAACTTTGAAGCAGACAGGCAAGTGCTAAGTAAGTCTTCAGAGTGGAGGGTGCATGTCCCCGGGGAATAACATACTGCTGCCCAAGTTCAGCATGAGCTGCAGATTGCAGATTCCAGAGATCACTATTCTAGGGGAGCCAGGAGCAGAGTCAGCGGGGGTGGGGCTTCCCAAGCTTCTCCTCCCCTCATTGACTTGGAGAGATAGCCCATTAAAGGCAAGTGTCTTGGTTTTCAAACCAGCTGAAACATAAATTTTATCTTGAATAAGAGGATCACAGACACTTGAGTAATAAAGCTGTAAACAGATATAAAAAAATATGTGTGTTTATATGCATATGTTAGGCAAATGAGTAATCATGGAAAACTATTGCCTTTGGGGATGTCTCTNATTAAAGGCAAGTGTCTTGGTTTTCAAACCAGCTGAAACATAAATTTTATCTTGAATAAGAGGATCACAGACACTTGAGTAATAAAGCTGTAAACAGATATAAAAATATATGTGTGTTTATATGCATATGTTAGGCAAATGAGTAATCATGGAAAACTATTGCCTTTGGGGATGTCTCTCTGCATGATTGGAAGGTGCTCATCATAGTATGCAAAAAGTTCTTGTCGATGTCTGAGACCAGTGTCGTGCATGTGTGCTAAGTCGCTTCAGCTGTGTCTCACTCTTTGCGACCTATGGGCTGTAGTTCCCGGCTCCTCTGTCCATGAGATTCTCCAGGCAGGAATACTGGAGTGGGTTGCCGTGCCCTTCTCCTCGCCTGCCTTGGCAGGTGGGTTCTTTGCCACTAGTGTCACCTGAGATGCCCTAAGGGACTAAAGGTCATGAAGACTCAAATAAAACTGTCCTTTTTATTTTTGATGCTTCTTATCTGAGTCATAATAAAATAAAAATGTCCTCAACTGCTTTTCTCTTAAATACATCATATTATGTAAATAAATAAGAACAGAGCAGAAAAGTTGGAACATAAATTCTCAGAAAATTTCTGAACCTGCGTACAGCCTAAAGTGTGCAAACTGATGATATTGGAGGGCCTTCCAGTGTCTCCACAATACACTCTAGCATCCTACGTGGAGACGTGATCACCAGCAAAAGGGTTTGAGTCAAGTAACAGTTACTGAAGATTTGTGGTGTGTCTGAACCATCCTAGGTGTTTTCATCTGTAACCTCGTTTGTGGTTACCAAGGCAGCACTGTGACAGTGAAAATGTTAGTCGCTCAGTTGTGTCTGACTCTTTGCGACCCCATGGACTGCAGCTCTCCAGTCTCCTCTGTCTATGGGACTTTCCAGGCAAGAATACTGGAATGAGTTGCCATTTCCTTCTCCAGGGGATCTTCCTCACACAGGGATCGTACCCTCATCTCCTCCCTCTCCTGCATTGACTGTGTAAAATGCTCAGCATCACGCAGGGCAAGCAGTGACCTGGAGGTGACCCAGTATTTGTGCAAAGGGGGAATGCTGCAGATGGGCCCCAGCTGCCTCTACTGGTTGAGTCCAGAGGGCTGTTCAATATCTAAGTGGTTGTGGTGGGACACTGCGGTTTTTCAGCAGCAGAATTTCTACTGATAAAGAAATGTGTTCCTGTGACATATTTGTGGTTGACATTTCACTACTTGGAGTGGAAATGGAGTAAAAGGCAGAAGAATGCCTTCCTCGACATACCAGGGAGGGAGATCTGGGGAGTTGATGTCTGGCCAAGGGAGATAATGACCCAGGTTTTCTGGGAGGTGTGGGTCAGCTGAAAGGGATGTGAGGATAATTTAAGGAGGATGTCTGACACATGGTGGAGAATGGGCCTGGCCAAGCACTCCGTTGAGCCTCTTTCTCCACCTAGGTCTTCTCACTGTCCTGGATGGATGGCAAGACCAAGGCGAGAATCAGAACCCTCCCATCTTGTCCATGGAGCCAAAGGTCCCAGCACTCCAGGGGAGCAGGGGTTTTCAGCCTCTGGGCTCAGGCTGTGGTCTGGTGTACATTTCCTGAACCGTCCCTTCTGCCTCCTGACCTCAGGCCTCTGGAGATGAAAGAGGCTCCATCCCATGCAGGGGCAGGAGACCAAATGTGAAGTCTGTTTTATAAAGCTGAATTCTTGCCCTGTGAGGTAGTGGGATTCATCATGCAGAGTTGGTGATGGCTGTGGCTGGGAGGAGATCAGCATTATGGGGGTCACAGCCACAGCACAGATGCCACGTTGTTTACCAGCCAGGTTCCCACTACAGCTCCAGCCACCACCCACCCATTCTCCTGGCCGAATGGGAGAGATTTTGAAGAGGGAGAAGAGTCACTGAAAGGAGCGAATTTTTAATATTTAGCTTTTTCCACATGAAAAAGAGGATGGATTTTTAAGAGCTGGTTGTCTACAATGTATAGGATAGTGACTATGAAAATAATGAAGATCCCTTGTATCATAGTATGTGAAACATCTTCCCTGAGTTACTCTGTGTGTGTGCTAAGTTGCTTCAGTTCCGACTCTTTGCGACCCCATGGAGTGAGGCACGCCAGTCTCCTCCGTCCGTGAGGTTTTCCAGACAAGAATACTGGAGTGGGTTTGCTGTTTCTTCCTCCAAGGGATCTTCCTGATCCAGGGAGCGAACTTGCGTCTCTTACTTCTGCTGCATTGCAGGCAGATTCTTTACTGCTGAGCCATCAGGGATGCCAAATCAATCACCATTAATATACATGAGTTCTTTATATATGTAGGATATATTAACTCCTTATTGGACATAACATTTCTCCCTCCCAGGAAAGAGCTGACCACTCAGTCAGGTCAACATGTGGATAAATTTTGCTCTTTACACAGACTTGGAAGAATGAATGGAATTTCTGGCACCTGGGCCCTGAGATAGTCATTCCTGCAGATATTTACTGAGCGTCTGCCTTGTCCCTCTACTGGGCTATAGTAATTCAAATACAAGGAAGACAGACAGGTTCCCTCTCCTCCTGGAGCCAGCAGAGAGGGGTTTAGGGGAGAACTTGTGGGCTTCTACTTTCTTAGGGAGATAGAAAGGGCCTAGCTACATCCCTTGGAATGGGTTCACTTATTCATAGATGCATATGTTTATTTTTCTTAA
Organism: Oreotragus oreotragus; assembly: GCA_006410675.1. Lineage (NCBI taxonomy): Eukaryota > Metazoa > Chordata > Mammalia > Artiodactyla > Bovidae > Oreotragus > Oreotragus oreotragus. Next base: position 30,078 of record SJYX01021549.1, on the reverse strand, counting down.
GCAACTTCGAAACTCAAGAGAAAGTGAAAAAATATTCCCATCTGGTTTCTTTCTTCCAAATAGGAAATTGCATGAAGAGTTATAATCAGGGTAAGAAACACGTGGGCTTAGGGATACTGTGCTATGGTTCTCTCCTGACACCAGACGCTACATGACTGACTCTATTAAAGGCACCCAGGATTCTTTTTTTTCTTGAAACAAATTTTTCTTGAATGACAACATGATGTTCTTGTGTTCTAAGTAAAAATGAAGATAGTGGAATACTGAGGAAGTTACTAGAGACATGAAGGCAGAGAGGAGAATAGCAGGTTAGCAGTCGACTAAGTATGGTTTTCAAGTGAGACAGAACCACCAAAGAGTCACGTCTCTATCACTTCTGTGGGGTCTTTGGCAAACTACCTAACTTTCTGAGCATCGCTGACTTGTCATCAAATGATGCAACGATTTGTACGTTGCAACATTTTTGGAGATACTTTTAATAAAAGTGCCAGAATGTGACACACATTTAATATTCAAATGAGCTCTTTCAGGCTTTGTTTTGACCCCATTTCTTCCTGTTTATACCTCTGCTTTGAATACAGAGAGTAGTACTTCATATCCTCTTCCCTAAGAAACCTGGAAATGATGATCACCCTGCTGGTGTTAAATTATTCTGGACAAATGCTTCAGTCTTAAAAGGTCTCCCTGAAGTAGGGTTGCCAGATAAAATAAAGGACACTCAGTTCTGCCTAATGGAACTGACTTATACCAAAAAGTTATCTATTGTGTATCTGACACTCAAATTTAACTAAGCATCCTATATTTTTACTTGCTGAATCGATCAATGTTATCCCCAAGGTCTTAGTTGCCTAACCTCCCACTTTAAAAGAGTTCATGGCTCATGGCTTCTTCTTCTGGGGATTTCTAATGCCAACACAGCACTCCCTGAATGCCTGCACATTCCCAGGTCTCCTTTCAGACATCTCTGTGGTGGATCAAAGTATCTCTGTTGGCTTTGTAGATTCCTTTGCATCTCTAAAATCCATTTTCTATCCCTTTGATCTTTTCAAAGCTCTCAAACATATCTCTGATTCATTGAAGACATATGATGGGATTTGGCTATTTAAAAGGTGGGTAAATCCCTAGTCTGGAGATCTTGATTTGGGAGTGGTTTGTTTGGGGTGGGAGAGAAGAAGCAGACAGTTCTTATCTGATAGCCTCCAGATTGCTCAAATGTACCCATGCTTTCTCAGGCTTACCGTTGTTCCATCAATTCTGTCCCTGCTCAGTTAAGTTCAACATTATCAAGTGTAATTACAGGGAGGTACTTTGGTGACAGAGAACCTGAGGGGACAAAGATGAAAAAGATGCTTCCCTGCTCTCTAGAATCTCACCAATGAGTAGAGGAGACAGAGAAGCAAACGGCTGATGAAGCTCTGTGATGCAGGCTCTGGCTAAAGAAGGCCATGGATGCAGTAAGAGCATAGAGATGGGCACCTGGAATGAAAGGGAGGGTCTGGAGGAACAGACTCTCTGTTGATGAGTTGATGAGCTTTCAGGTAAAGAAAGATATTAAGGCATTCTGGACAGATGAAACTGCTTGGGCTGTTGGGCAGATGAACAAAGGCTTGGGCTGTATGAATAGCCATGTGTGAGGCAGAGGGACTTTGTTTTTCGCTACTGAGATCTTTGATTAGCTGCTACTGAGTCAGAGTGCTAATAAGTCTTCTTGTTATTACTATTATTTTTTAAGAACGTTTTTATTTTTAATTGAAGGATAATTGCCTTACAATATTGTGTTGGTTTCTGCCATACATCAACATAAACCTGCCAGTATATCTATGACTGATTTATAGTACTATGATTCTTTTACTTTTATTTCTAGCTTTAAAAAGAGAGACAAAAAGAAGAAAAAGGAAAACTATTTGAAATCATACATCCTTGTATCCTTCATGTTTAGCACATAGTTATTTCACACCGTAAACTCCTAGATCAAAAATGAAGAATGTATACTCAGGGAAAGCCCCGTCATAAGAAAACACAGGGAGCATCATGATAGATACCAGTTTTCTCAGAGTTTACTTGAGTAACCACCTTGACACGTCATAGCATCCTGAGGACCAGCCTCAGCCCTCATCACTTTCTAAAACTCTGACTTCTAGGGAATTAGTTGTGTTGGACTGTCCCTTAATATCTACAATATTTATACCCACCCTAGGCTGGCCTCTTTCTCAAACGTTTGAAAGAGGTAAAATTTCCTCCAACCAACACTGAGCTAGCTGCTGCTGCTGCTGCTAAGTCACTTCAGTCATGTCCGACTCTGTGTGACCCCATAGACGGCAGCCCACCAGGCTCCCCCATCCCTGGGATTCTCCAGGCAAGAATACTGGAGTGGGTTGCCATTTCCTTCTCCAGTGCATGAAAGAGAAAAGTGAAAGTGAAGTCGCTCAGTCTGTCCGACTGTTAGCAACCCCATGGACTACAGCCCACCAGGCTACTCCGTCCATTGGGTTTTCCAGGTAAGAGTACTGGGGTGGGGTGCCATTGCCTTCCCCGA
>SJYX01021549.1:2873-23527 GCA_006410675.1 Oreotragus oreotragus | reverse complement strand
TTAGCATTCCAGTCCCCTATAATGAAAAGGACATCTTTTTGGGGTGTTAGTTCTACAAAGTCTTGTAGGTCTTCATAAAACCGTTCAACTTCAGCTTCTTCAGCATTACTGGTTGGGGCATAGACTTGGATAACTGTGATATTGAATGGTTTGCCTTGGAAACGAACAGAGATCATTCTGTCCTTTTTGAGATTGCATCCAAGTACTGCATTTTGGACTCTTTTGTTGACCATGATGGCTACTCCATTTCTTCTGAGGGATTCCTGCCCGCAGTAGTAGATATAATGGTCATCTGAGTTAAATTCACCCATTCCAGTCCATTTTAGTTCTCTGATTCCTAGAATGTCGACGTTCACCCTTGCCATCTCTTGTTTGACCACTTCCAATTTGCTTTGACTCATGGACCTGACATACAGAGTCATTTATTCCTTAAGTACACATGGAGGTCTAATGGTATGCAGCCCACTATGCTGGAATGGGATTACTGACTCAACGGACGTGAGTTTGAGTGAACTCCGGGAACTGGTGATGGACAGGGAGGCCTGGCATGCTGCAATTCATGGGGTCGTAAAGAGTCAGACACGACTGAGCGACTGAACTGACTGACTGACTGATGCTGGAATGGGTGGATTTCCCAAGTGGCTCAGTGGTAGAGAGTCTGCCTGCCAATGCAGGATACACAGGAGATGCTGGTTTGATCCCTGAGACAGGAAGATACCCTGGAGGAGCAAATGTCAACCCACTCCAATATTCTCACCTGGAAAATTCCATGGTCTGGGGAGCCTGGTGGGCTATAGGCGACGGGGTTGCAAAAGAGTCAGACACAAGTTGGTGACTAAACAACACCACCACCACGCTGGGATGGGCTACAATGACAAGTGTGACCCCCAAGTTTCTTGCCCTCACAGAGTCTGCTTCTCAGGGAAAGAACAGATGAAGACACAGAAACGAGGGTACACTTCAGGAATAATCCAAGTCCATTAACAGATGACTCGCCACCCCCTGGACAAACCACAGCTGGAACAGGCACAGCTTGCCTTGGAAGAGCAGAGTGGCGAAGGGAAGGCATGAGGCATTGGCAGACTAAACTTTCCAGGTCTCAGTGTCCTCCTCTGGACAATGGCCATTCTAGTGCTTATCTCTGAAGAGGCACTGGAGAATTAAAGAGGCAATAATGTAAGCCAGCTGATTAGCAAAATGCTTGGCACAGAGTTAGAATTTATGTATGTTGGAATATTTTATTAAGCTGGTCCGAGGTTGCAGATTCTTGTGCCTGTAGAAATACCAAATTCCACTGCCCCCTGAACTATCCAGTTACCTCTAAAACTAGCAATCCCTAGATTTACCTAAGACTCATGGAGCCCCAGTCCAGTGCTGAATTCTGTATCTTTGCAAAGTCTCCTTCCCCCTGTCAGAGTAGTCTTTTCCTGAGTCTCAGATTAATTGTTTTGACACTTGTTCAGGAATAGATGACTGTCTCACACAATATGTCTTTGCAAAATATTATTTGGGAGGTTAACTGGTGGATTTCAGATCCTGTTATACATTTCGTGTGCATCATGCCCAGAATACAGAGATGAAACACATTTGTACAAATTAATTGCACTAATTGTTACATATGTGGGGTTAGGGCCACTTAAATGTTTTATTCAAATTTATGCAAAGTAGATGGAAATAGCATAATCATCATACTCTTAAACACAATTATCATACTGGCTCTCACCCAAGAAATGTGTTTTGAAGAGTGAATTAGGATTCACTCTTAATAACAAGAGTGAATAATAACAAGAGTTAATAATGAGTGAATTAGGATTCACTCTTTATCAATAGAGACACAGCCTAAACCTTTTAAATTTTCTGTTCAATTGATTCCTCTTGTATCGTAGCTTTAAGTATCTGGAATGGTGGTGGTCTCAGTTGTTTTTCCAGTAAACTTACTGGTCAAAGATGGAGGTGCAAACATTTAACACAGCTTGGGGGAGAGACAAAGGCTTAAAGAAAAGATTTAAAAGTTAATGTTCTTTAGTATCTGGTTATAATGTACAAATAACTGGCAAAATCTACAAAGAGTTATGTTTTAAGCAAATATGATAAATAATAAATTCAGTCTTATAAAACAGACAGATGAGGAAATGATTGATGATACTGAAAATGAATGCTTTGCTTTACAAAATAATTCACCTTAGGGTACATTAAATACCACCTCATTTGGTATATTTGAAATGTGACTACCACTTGGAAAGTAAGTAATTTATACACAGATTTTTCAGGAAATTATCTAAAGTCATCTAATGTGATGTGTAACCTATATGAGATGTTTTATTTATGACTCAATTGGAATTATGGATCAAGGATGACTCAAAATGTCAGGGAAAGTGCAAATTTAGGATTGCCTAGATGATAAGAATAACAAGATGGGATTCTTATTTTTTATCTCTAAAACACATGTGCAACAAGCACTTACTCAAGAATCGAACAATGTTTGAGAACGTTTGAGGGAAGGTGTTAGGATTCAGTTTGCAGAGGAAAAGTTGGAGGAAACCTTGGTAAGACTTGAGGAAGTGAGGGCTGGATGAAGAGGTATGGTACCAGATACAGCCCTGCTGCATGGCTGGCAAGCTTGATGACATGTATTAAGAATTTTGTGTTCTAGGAACCATGCTGGGTATTTTAAGTGGATGAGCTGTTTCAGTTCTCATTCTTGAATTGTCAAATTAATACCCTCCCCCTTTTTAAAAAGAACAACTGAGCATACTGAGGCTTAGGGACAGTATCTAAGAACTGACTTATCTAAAAGACTGACACACCTAGGTTTGTTTGATTCTAAAACTCAGGCCTTTCAACCATTGTCTAGACAGATTTAAAAAAATCTGAGATTCAGGGAAGGTTCTTCCTTTGGTGAGAGTTTAAAAATTCTAATATACTGCTAGAATAGTCAAGGTAATATTTGTTTCAGGGGAAGCATATTTAAAAAGAGATTGGTTCTTAGCTGCCTTGGATGATCCAGTGGAGGATAGGGCTTAACATGGGAGAAGGTTGCAACTTTCATACTGACTGATTCATAGAATGTGGTGGCTGCCTTTCTACAGGAATACTGAAATTGATCCAAGGATTTAACTTTTCAGATGTGTCATCAGTAAAGTTTTTAAATAATCATATTTTCTGAAATAAAATACAGATTCCACAGTTGGCCAAAGTTTTATTTTTTTTTTCATTTGTGAATTTTTGGGGGAGTCTTGATTTTTAAAATTTATTCCAACAATATCTGCCATTCAATCGTTTTGACCATTACAGTTAATGTGATTATTAGTATAGTTAGGTTTATATAATTGTTAATATGTCTCATCTTTATTTCCTTTTTTCTCTTTTTTTCTGACTTCCTGTAGACTGAATTGATTTGTGATTTTTTTTTTAACAAAAAGTCTCGCCAAGATATACGAATGAAATTATGTTTATATACTTAAGGAACCTCCTTGTAAGTAGGTGTACTCCATGAAACAGGCTGTTTGGAAAATTCTGCAATATGCATAAATGTTGGAACTGCCTTGGAAACGTCTTCCATCTGGTAAGTGAGCCTCCTCCTCTGTCGTCTTCTCTAGCCAGAACTGCCAGGCAGCATCTCTCATTTCAGATCTCATCGAACTGTCTTTTGACCATCTGCCTCATCACCCTGCCTGTCTTATCAGCCTCATGATTGAGTAGTTTAATTTAGTTATCACAAAATGTCTTTCCACTACACCAGTGGTTTTTGGTAATTTGTATCTCATACTGTCATCTATTTTGGAAATTTTAATTTGGTTAAAAACTTCTCTAATACAGTGTGTATGAAATAAACTCTATAGAAGAAAATTGTACTGTATTGATTTCTCTGGATCTAATTGTTCTCTTGGGTGATGGTGAATTTGGCTCTGGTTTTTTTTTTTTTTTTTCCACATATACTTGTAAAAATCCAAAGAATTATTAATAACATTTTATATCTATACAATGCATTTTTAATATCTAACTGAAGACAGTAATAGCTTGAAATGCTAATTTTGTTGTATCATAGCTATTCAGTAGCTGGAATGGGAAAATATTTTGGGGCTGAGAGCAGTTTTTACCTTCTCAAAGATAGGTTACGAGGAAACAAGTCAAGTTTATTTTATCTACTACAAGAGCATTTTTCATTTATGCTAAGATTATATAAAAATTTCTGGTGACAGACTTACAGACATAGAAATATTTATGGTTACCAAAAGGGAAAGGGTGGGGGATAGATTAGGAGTATGGGATTAATAGATACACTACTATATATATAATAGGTTACAAGGGTTTACTGTGTAACAAAGGGAACAATATTTGACATCTTGTAATAACCTATAATGGGGCTTCTTGGCTGGTAGTAAAAAAACTGCCTGCCAACACAGGAGAGGCAAGAGACACAGGTTCATGGGATTCTCCAGGCAAGAATATTGGAGTGGGTTGCCATTTCCTTCTCCAGGGGATCTTCCTGACCCAGGGGAAGAAACTAACACAATATTGTAGTCAACTGTACTTTACCTCTTTTCATTTTCTCTCTTCTTCTGAGACCCCAATAATGTAAATATTGGTATGATTGATGTCCCAGAGATTTCTTATACTATCCATATTAAATTTTTTTTCTTCTTTTCTATTTAGCTTGGATCATTTCCACTACTGTGTCTTCTAGATTGATGACTGTTACTCAGGATCACCTAATCTACTCTTCGGTTCAGTCACTCAGTCGTGTCTGACTCTTTGTGATCCCATGGACTTCAGCATGCCAGACTTCCCTGTCCATCACCAGCTTCCAGAGCTTATTCAGACTCATGTCCATCGAGTCAATGATGCCATCCAACCATCTCATCCTCTGTTGTCCCATTCTCTCCTGCCTTCAATCTTTCCCAGCATCAGAGTCTTTTCATCAGGTGGCCAAAGTATTAGAGTTTCAGCTTCAGCATCCAGTCCTTCCAATGAATATTTAGGACTGATTTCACATGTCCATCGAGTCAATGATGCCATCCAACCATCTCATCCTCTGTTGTCCCATTCTCTCTTGCCTTCAATCTTTCCCAGCATCAGAGTCTTTTCATCAGGTGGCCAAAGTATTAGAGTTTCAGCTTCAGCATCCAGTCCTTCCAATGAATATTTAGGACTGATTTCCTTTAGGATGGACTGGTTGGATCTCCAAGGGACTCTCAAGAGTATTCTCCAACACCACAGTTCAAAAGCATCAATTCATCAGCGCTCAGCTTTCTTTATATTTCAACTCTCACATCCATACATGACTACTGGAAAAACCACAGCTTTGACTAGATGGACCTTTGTTGGCAAATTAATGTCTCTGCTTTTTAATATGCTGTCTAAGCTGGTTATAGCTTTTCTTCCAAGGAGCAAGTGTCTTTTAATTTTATGGCTGCAGTCACCATCTTCAGTAACTTTTGGGAAAGGGAAGGGGAAGTCGCTCAGTCGTGTCCGACTCTTAGCGACCCCATGGACTGCAGCCTACCAGGCTCCTCCGTCCATGGGATTTTCCAGGCAAGAGCACTGGAGTGGGGTGCCATTGCCTTCTCCCAGATGTAGATGTAGATGAAGTCACGCAGTCGTGTCCGACTCTTAGCGACCCCATGGACTGCAGGCTACCAGGCTCCTCTGTCCATGAGATTTTCCAGGCAAGAGCACTGGAGTGGGGTACCATTTCCTTCTCCATGACTTTTGGAGCCCCCCAAAATAAAGTCTGTCACTGTTTCCATTGTTTCCCCATCTATTTGCCATGAAATAATGGGACTGGATGCCATGANCAGGCTCCTCTGTCCATGAGATTTTCCAGGCAAGAGCACTGGAGTGGGGTACCATTTCCTTCTCCATGACTTTTGGAGCCCCCCAAAATAAAGTCTGTCACTGTTTCCATTGTTTCCCCATCTATTTGCCATGAAATAATGGGACTGGATGCCATGATCTTAGTTTTCTGAATGTTGAGTTTTAAGCCAACTTTTCACTCTCCTCTTTCATCAAGAGGCTCTTCAGTTCTTCTTTGCTTTCTGCCATAAGGGTGGTGTCATCTGCATATCTGAAGTTATTTATATTTCTCCTGGCAATCTTGATTCCAGCTTGTGCTTCATCCAGTCCAACATTTCTCATGATGTACTCTGTACATAAGTTAAATAAGCAAGGTGACAATATACAGCCTTGACTTACTCCTTTCCTGATTTAGAACCAATCTGTTGTTCCATGCCCAGTTCTAACTGTTGTTTCTTGACCTGCATACAGATTTCTCAAGAGGCAGGTAAGGTGGTCTGGTATTCCCATCTCTTGAAAAATTTTCCATAGTTTGTTGTGATCCACACAGTCAAAGGCTTTGGTGTAGTCAATAAAGCAGAAGTAGTTGTTTTTCTGGAACTCTCTTGCTTTTTCTATGATCCAGTGGATGTTGGCAATTTGATCTCTGGTTCCTCTGCCTTTTCTAAGTCTAGCTTGAACATCTGGAAATTCGCAGTTCTTGTACTGTTGAAGCCTGGCTTGCTGGATTTTGAACATTACTTTGCTGGCATGTGAGATGGGTGCAACTGGGCTGTAGTTTGATCATTCTTTGGCATTACCTTCTAGTGTATTTTTTATTTCAGTTTTTATATTCTTCAGATCTTCTTGGTTCTTCTTTGAGTGTGTGCTAAGTCACTTTAGTTGTGTCTGACTCTTTGTGACCCCATGCTATATAGCCCACCAGGCTTCTCTGTCCATGGGGATTTTCCAGGCAAGAATACTGGAGTGGGTTGCCATGCCCTCCTCCAGGGGATCTTCCCAATCTAGGAATCGAACCCACGTCTCTTTTGTCTCCTGCATTGCAAGTGTGTTCTTTGCCAGTAGTGCCACCTGCGAAGCCCTTTGGTTCTTTTTTATATTTCCCAAATCTTTGTTAAACTTATCACTGTATTCATCCACTTTTCTCCCAAGTTTGTTGAGCTTCTTTATGATTCTTATATTGAACTCATTGTCAGGTAAACTGATTAGTTCCACTTTTCTTAGTACTTCTTCTGGGGTTTTATCTTTTTATTTCAATTGGAACATAGGCCTCTGTCACCTCATGTTGCCTGATTCTCATTTTATTTCTTGTGGATCAAGGAGATAAGTTATATTTCCCCATCCTGGACTTGGAGCCTGAAGTAGGAGACGTTCTTTAGGATTCAGTAAAATGCTCCCCTTTGGTCACCAGAGCTATAGGCTCTATGGGTAACCCCTATTTTGGCTGCACAGGCCTGTTTGTTGTGGCCATGTCCACTTCTGTGGGTATACTGGTAGGTGGGGCTGCTCCCAACCAGATTGGCTGGCAGGCTCTGCTTTACTCCCAGGCTGTCAGCTCACCGGTTAGGCCAGGTCATGACATGGCTTGCTTTTTGGCCTCAGAAGTGCCAGGGCTGATGCTGAATAGCTGGTAGGTGGGTGGACCCCCAGCACTAATAAGAAGGAGGACCCCAAAACATTACTCGTTGGTACCAGTGTCCTTGTGGTCGTATGAGTTCCCCAAAATTGTTGACACCAGCATCTATATCCTCAGGAGGAGTCCCAGTTGCCTCCATTCTTTATGGGAGGCTCTTTAAGATCAACAGGTAGGTCTGACCCAGGTTTTTTTCAAGTTACTGCCTCTGTGGTGGGTCTCAGCCTGTGTCAGATTTTGCTTGTGCCCTTTGGAATCAGGATTTTCTATATCCTTTTGGCTCCTGTAAGCAAACCCCACTGACCTTCAAGCCAGACCTTCTGGGGGCTTCTTGGTGCAAGACCCCTAGGCTGGGCAACCTTCTGTAGAGCTTGGGCCTCTCACTCTTTGGGGGAGAAACCCTGTAATTGTGATTATCCTCCTGCTTCTGGGTCACTTCTTGGGAGTGTGGGGTTTGATTACACTGCATCTCTGCCATTCCTACCCATCTTGTTCCAGTTCCTTCTTTATATCTTTAGTTGTGGAAAATGTTTTCTGCCAGTCATCATCAGGTGGTTCTCTGTGATAGTTGTTCTATAAATAGTCATAATTTTGGTGTGCCCTGTGGGAGGAGGGGAGTGCAGGGTCTTCCTCCTCTGCCATCTTGGTCACGTCTCTTTAAAAATATCATTTCACTTATAAAAAAATGTATCAAAAATTTTGTATTCTCTGCCTTGTGCATTTGTGCTAAGTCACTTCAGTCATGTCTGACTCTTTGTGGCCCTATGGACTGTGGCCTTTCAGGCTCCTCTGTCCATGGGATTCTCCAGGCAAGAATGCTGGAGTGGGTTGCCATGCCTTCCTCCAAGGTGATCTTCCTGACCTAGGAATCAGACCTGTGTCTCCTGACTTGCCGGTGAATTCTTTACCTGCTGAGCCACTGGGGAAGCCCATTCTGTGCCTGTGCTATGCTGTGCTTAGTTGCTTAGTCATGTCCAACTCTTTGTGACCCCATGGACTGTAGCCTGTCAGGTTCCTCTATCCATGGGGATTCTCCAGGCAAGAATACTGGAGCGAGTTGCCATGCCCTCCTCCAGAGGATCTTCCCAACCCAGGGATCGAACCCAGGTCTCCCTCATTGCAGGCAGATTCTTTACTGGATGAATCACCAGGCAAGCCCTAGTTATTCTAAAAAACCCCAAATTTGCTTGTCTGATTCTCTTGACAATTTTTTTAAAAATTATTTTTTCTCATTCTTTATTTCCTTGTGTATTTTAACTGTAAAATGTTTATTTCTCTTGGAGTTTTGCCTGTGGATATTTTCTGAGGTTTGGATTAAAAGCTGTACATGCAGAGAAAAAACTGCAAATTACATCTGCCTTAGATATATTCCTGGGATAACTGGACTACATTTCTACTAGAGGTTATTTGAATTACATATAAAGAATGAATTGGATATAGAGGTATTAAAATGCTTTTTTTTAAAAAGCAAATTCTCAGGTGAGAATGCTGGTTTCAAGACTGGCGTGTTTCTTTGCTGTTCTTTGTGTGTGTATGTGTGTGCTCGGTTGTGTCCGACTCTTTGCAGCCCCATGGACTGTAGCCTTCCAGGCTCCTCTGACCATGGCATTTTCCAGGCAAGAATACTGGAGTAAATTACCATTTCCTCCTCTAGGGGATCTTCCCCACCCAGGGATCCAACCCCTGTCTCCTGCATTGGCAGGTGGATTCTTTACCACTGCGCCACCTAGGAGGCCCCGGTTCTCTTTGTATGCCAAGTGAATGGAAGTAGCTCAGTCATGTCTGACTCTTTGCAACCCCATGGACTGTAGCCCACCAGGCTCCTCCATCCATGGGATTTTCCAGGCAAGAATGCTGAAGTGGGTTGCCATTTCCTTCTCTGGGGGATCTTCCCGACACAAGGATTGAACCTGGGTCTCCCGCTTACAGGCAGACTCTTTACTGTCTAAGCTACCAGGGAATCCCACTTGGCAAATGTGTATGCCAAGTTTATTGTTTATTAACTTTACACTTAGAGATTAAACTTTTGCTATCCTGGTATTTTTGGTTCTCCCATTAAATTCACCCTAAAATAAGCTTTAGGCTTGTACTTCTAATACATTCCATAGACATCAAATTAGAAACTCAAAGTCTCCATAGTTTGGCAAAAACAATAGGACAAAGATATCTTTGGTGTTCACTGATTTCCTTGGATTCCTGCTTTCTCTCTTTAGCAGTAGTGTAAACTGAATGATGTCTTCCTAAAGTAGTTTTCTGTTGTTTTCATTAGGTCATTTTTGGTATCATCTGCTATACTGTGAGGGAATGAATTTTTCTATCTTCTTTGTGGCAATACTACAAAGGGAGTGAAGAAAACATAAATCTGTTCGTGAGAGCCACTTATGGTTTATTTCTTCTCCTAGTCTAGTCTATTCCCCACACATTACCAGGTCACCTCTCTGAAGGGAGGTCCAGTGATTCTTTTCAATTGATGAGTGGAACATGAAACTTCAGTGGCTGAGTACTTATCTAAAAACATTTTACAATTGCTTCCATCTTTCAAAACCCCATCTTCCTTTGTGATTTCTACACAAAATTCACTTGCCTGACATTTAGAAGCAATGAAAAAATAAATGAAAGAAGGATCAATTATCTTTGAAAAAATTAGGTTGAAAATGTCAGGAAGTATATACTTAATGGGTGCAGGGGAAGTTCAGATTTTATAAATAAAATATGTAACATATGCATATGTGCTGTGTGCTCAGCTGTTTCAGTCTTATCTGGCCCTGTGACCCTATGGACTCTAGCCCACCAGGCTCCGCTGTCCTTGGGATTCTCTTGGCAAGAATGCTGGAGTGGATTGTCATGGCCTCCATCAGATAATCTTCCCAACCCAGGGATCAAACCCATGTCTCCTGAGGCTCCGGCACTGCAGGTGGTTTCTTTACCAATGAGCCGTAGGGACGGCCATATGCATATGTATGTATGCATATGTATATACATTTTGCTATGAAGATGTGGTTGACGTCACTGAAACAAAGAAATATTTCAATAGTGCACCTAACTATATTAAGAATCTTAAGCATCAAATTTCTTTTCAAACTTTTCTTCTATTTTAATTCCCATTTTTCTTTCCAAAAGTATTTTTCTAAGTGAGATTATCATAGAAGCCTCTTGATTGGCTACCAATGTGGCAGAGCTCCATTTTGGCAATGGACAATATTGTCAAAAACAGCTCAGGCTTTAACAATCTCCCTCCTACCTGTGAGAGTTCCCTGCCTTTACCTTCCAGAGCCCCTTGGGGACCTCTTTGAAGCCTCCCTATCTCTACACTGTTGAACTCGCTTGCTCTCTCTTTACATCCCTTTATTTGTATAGCCTGGAGTCAGGTCTTGCCTCTCTGTCTACTCTCTTTGAGAAATGCTGTTTTAGGCCTGTTGGTCTCTTTGGTCCCTGCATCACCCCCACCTACCACCTGCCCATCACCCTGAGAGGTTGCTTTGTGTCCTTCTTGGCTTCATGTTTTGAAAGCTGGATCAGCCTTTACTCCAGGCTTGACACCAGTCCCCAGATCCCAAGACTGAAGAAGGCTGCTTCCTTCCTCATAGGTTCCGGATGATTCAGGAAGGCAGAAAAGACAGTTTGGAAAGATGAACACATTTGCCCCACCCACTTCTCTTATTTCCATTCCTGGCTCTTCTATGAGCAGCAACTTTCTCAGGGAGGTGTTGAGAAATTCCAAAAATTTCAGAGCTGAGTTCCTTCAATTTCACTGCTGATGAACAGTTTGACTCAGCCAGAACTGGGAGACCCTGTCCTTCAAGGTTAAATATACAAAGGATTATCTTCTGTCTTCTTAACTAGAAACCATCTAGGACATTTTATCTTTTTAATCAAAATTTCTGAAGATACTTACAGAAGGTGGGCTTTTTATTGATTCTGTGATAGAGATACTTCCTTCTAGTCTTTAATCCATCACATATCAATTGAACATGCAGCATCTTCTAGGTACTTTTCTAGAAGTACCAGAACAGCAAGAAAACAGCAGTTAAAAACAAGCTAACAGACAGTCAATATTCCTGCTCTCAAGGAGCTTACCTTCTTGTGAGACCGACAAAAAATAAATGTACATATAAGCTGATAGGTATTACTTATTGCTCTGAAGAACAAAGCAAGGCAATTGACCATGGGGTGATGAGTGTGCTTTTGTGTGTTTGCAATTTGTCATTTAAGATCGAGAAGGAGTCCCATATAAGGTGATGCTGGAGCAGAGATCTAAAATAGGTAAGGGGATAAGACATGCAGATAGCCAAGAAGATTGTTCCAGGCAGAGGAAACAGCAAGGAAGAAGGGCCTGGGAAGTTCTGGAGACAAAAGGTCAATGTGGCTGGAATGTGGCCAGCAAGAGGGGAGAGTGGGTAGAATTAAGGTGAGAGAGGCAACAAGAGATTGGATTGCCTGGCGTCTGCAAGCCTGTGAGACCTACCCTCATTTGTTTCATGGGATGTATGTAACTCTGGCAGAGCAATGACAGAAACATCTGTATACAGCCAGAACATTTCAACTTCACTGTACCCATCAGAATCACCAGGGGAGATTGTTAAAAAATACAAAGTCATGGGCTCTGCTCCACATTTGAGTAACAATCTGCAACTTGAATTATTAACAAGCTTCTTGGGTAATTATGAAGCCACACCAGCACTTCTCTGTAAACCGGTATTAGAAGCCACTGCAGCGAATGAAAGCTTAAACGTTGCCTTTTGTGAAATTGGCATGAAATAGAGACCCTGACAGGAGATACATACATGCCCACTTTCTGCCCTTTGGATAATTGCACTAGTAGTTGATTATGGGGGTCTAGGCTGACAAAGTGAAGAGGTGAATGAGTCAGCAGAGCTCTGGAGAAGACATTGTGGAGTGCAGCAGGAGGCTAGACCAGAAATCCTGATTGTAAACCTTTGAACCAGGCTTTTGGTTCAACAGCCTGTTCCCAAGATACTGCTGGATGTCATAAGCACAACAAAGAACTGCACATTTCTAAGAGTCAGATGAGTAACCGTCTTCAACGTGTTATTTAAGGGCTTCAAGAGGTGCCCTGGCTAGAGGAAAATACAATCGAGTATTGTATTTTCCTCTAGTCTGTCTCATCTGTTGATGGAAACAAAGCCATGTTCAATCAACAGGAACTGAATGATATTTTCTGTGGTGGGTTGAATGGTGGTTTTTAAAAAGATAGGTCTGTGTCCTAGCATCCTAGAACCTGTGAAAATGCTTTTATTCGGAAACTGTGTCATTGCAGAGGTAATTCACCTAAAGATCTTGAGATGAGATCATTCTGGATTATCTAGACGGCTCGGAAATTCAATGACTAATGTCCTTTTAAGATACAGAAGAGGAAAAGACACAAACACAGCGGAGAAGACCTTGCATAGTGGGAGATGGAGTTTGGGTAAAATATTTTCCTTTACCCTCCTGTGTTAATCTCTTGACAGTTGTGACACCTCCTCTCTGGCCTATTTCAATCTTATACAGCTGTGGTCAAACTTCTTTTGTCCTTTGTCTATGAGCAGTGGAGATCTTTTCATACTTAATTTGGATTTGTAATATTTTTCTTCTTACAGATACAGAATTCTTTTTTCTGCTCCTTGCTTAGCCTTTCTTTTTTGTTCCATTTGTCCAAAGAGATGCTTATGCTAGTTAGTTTCTAGAAATGTACCTTTTTCTGGCTGTTTTACACAGTGACTGATGGCTCTCTCCAAACCATTAAGCAAGAAACTTGCCTTTTACTAGAAGGTGTGCAGTTTTTAGTCCATGGAGGATCAAGAACGCTAAGAGTTCTTTGAAACCACCTACCTTTCCCTGGATTCTTGCCTGGAGAATCCCAGGGACCGGGGAGCCTGGCAGGCTACAGTCCATGGGGCCACAAGAGTCAGACTGAGCGACTGTTCCACCACCACCACCACCTTTCCCTGGAACTGTTGTCACATTATCAATGCAGGGACAGATATTTACAGAAATACAGATGGTGGCAGCATTTGTACTTGTCTGGCTCTTGTTTGGTCATGGTTGGCACACATCACTCTGTCCTAATTCTTCACACTGACATTCAAGGCGGTTCTGTTCGGGCTCCCGCCCTCCTCCCAACTTTCCAAATTTGCAGCTTCTCTGTGTGTGCATTGGCTCACATGGTTTCCCATATCTAGACTCTGTCTTCCTTGTCTCTTGTCACCAGAATTCTGCTTGTTGCTGAAAGCCTTTACCCAATCTCACTCTCCCTAGGGAGACTCTCTTGTCTGCCCCAGACTGTGAGTAGGGAGACTCTTGTCTCCCTACTGTGGACTAAGTCAGAGGCTGCACAAACTCAGGTGGCATTGATAAAGCCCCTTGGGTTGTCAATGCCCTTCTCATTCCAGACAGAATGAACTCTGGAGGGCAGCGGCATGTCCTTGCCTTTGCATTTCCCCTGTAACCTGGCACAGTGACCCGCACTTAAAAGAGCTCCTTCTGTGGGCTGAGTGAACACTGATAATGAGTTTTTAAATCTCTTGCTTGGAAAACTGTGAATCCGAGAGATGGACGGCAGCTCCCTTTTCTAGCTGGATCCTGAACCTTGATGCTGTTCTGGGATGCCTAGTTGATCTTCACGGATAGTTAAAGCCCACTTAATTTGTTTCAGGGTTAAATAGGATCTTTGATTTATAAGAGCTGGGTCAGGCGGTAGAGTGAGTAGCTGATAGTCCGAGCTCTCCACCGTGGCCCGGGCCAGCAGGCAGCCCCACAGCCTGGTCCTTCTTACCTGTCTACCCAACAGTACTAGCACTGTGCACGTACTTGGAAAGGCAACTGGATTCTTCCTCCAGCCAGCCAGGAACTTGGGACATAGGAAACACTAAACACTGTTCCTGCTCTGAAAGACCTTGCTGTGTGGTCATGCAGAACCTAAAAATTCAGGCTGATTGCCCTGGGACCATTCCTTGCACACAGGCTCCCTGTTAAGTGGTGATGGGAAGTGGCACCAGGAGGGTGCCCGGGGAAGAGAAGGACTATGAGCTTGGGCTGTAGGGTTAGGGGGACTGAGTTTACACCAAGTCTCTACTCCTCACCAGCTACTTGATCTCTGATTCACTTTCCTCATCTGTAATATGAGAATCATTAGAGCTGCTTCCTGAGATTATTATGACAAATAAGTGAGATCGTGGATGTAAAGCACTGATCTGGTAAATGGTTAGTTTTGAGTAAGTGGCCGCGTCAAATTCACTGCCTTTTTATTTCACAGCACTTTGGCCTGGCCTTTTATTTTTTTGCCAGACACCTGCCTCTGTGTCCCGCCTGCTGGGGTTCTTGACCTGGTTCTTACCTACCATAGCTGTATACTCTTCTCCTAACTTTCTTGATGACCTTTTCCAGTTGCCGTTATCTTGGTGATTCCTGTTTCTCTTCTATGCAGAGAAATGCTATAAGAGGGCAAATGTGGCCCCTTCATTCCATTCTTTAACACAGATGTTTCCATAAATCCATCCTCATCCAGAACCTTGCCCATCATGAGAAGGTGCCCCCACTGTAAGGTTGGAGGGCTTTGGTTTACTGGAGTGTGGATTCCCTGATAGGGTTTAGCTGCATCAGCTCACAGCATCCTGAGAAAGAGAACAATTTGGGTCTATTCTGCCCTAAAAACTACAGCTTAATACAATTTTTTTTTTAAGGAGTGTGAACCAGTGATAAAAGTTCTAATCTCTGCAAAGCATGAGAAGAAGCGTTAATACAGCTTGGGAAAATACCCTCCCATCCTCAATTTCCTGGCATGTTGCATCCCTTGCCAACGTAGAGCTTATCTTGCAAAGACAGTGGATGGCCAGAGTGACACTTTTTAGTCCAAGAAATGAAGTCTATTTTTTCCTTTGCCTGCAGGCTCCTTGCAGTATTTTGGGTAAATGTTTATATTCTCAGAGGGCAAACAGTTTATTGGTTTGGATAACTCCTTTCCCCTGACTTTCCCTGCTTGTATTATTATTTTCCAGTTTTACAAAGGGAAAGGGCATCAGAATGAAATCTTATTTTGAAAGAGAAAAGAAAAATGGCTTGAAAGACTCTTTCTGTAAGTTATTGAGCCTGACTCCTTGGTTCCCAATTGTAGCATCACCCTCTTTGTACATTCTATTAGGATTTTCAGCCATTGAAATCCCGCAAGAGTACTAAGTTTAGGTTCAGTGAGAGTAGGGGGATTATCTTTGTCATCTGAGTAACCTCAGCACCTTGTTGACTTATTGGGAAATCTTGTTGGAAGGATAAGTAAATTATTGCATTGGAAATAGGTCCAAGCACAGGCTTGTCACGAGACCCAATGTCTTTTTTCAGTCATTAGGAGTTTAGGTAGACTTTTATTTAGTTATTCAACATTCACTGAGCATCTTCAGAGTGATAAACACTTTTCCAAAGGCAGAGGGAGCAAAAGTGAAGAAGGCAAGGGCCCTTCCCTGGAGGAGCTTGTATGGGAATTTTCCTGTTTTCCCCTAAACTATTCCATATCTACAATATTTCCCTTTAAAATATTTTTCTATTAAAAAAAGTCAAAGTACTATCAAAACCCATGTAATCTGGTAACATTTGGTTACTTTTTTTTTTTCAGTTTTCTGAAAAGTAAAATATTACATACAACACCGAAGGTGCTGATGACACCCTCCTTCTCTGTCCAAATCTTTTCTCTCACAAAGCGATTTTTATAGTACATTTGTTGCATACTCAGTTTATATATTTTTGTTTTAATTACTTGATGAGTACAGAATACATTGTATTAGAGATGATATTTTTGTAAATATTAAGCCAGTGTATTTATTTATTTATTTATTTGGTATTTATTTATTTTTTTACACGAACTCCCAAACATGAATCCCCCTCCCACCTCCCACCCCACATCATCCCTCCAGATCATCCCCATACACCAGCCCCAATTCTTTTGCTTATTGAAGCAAAGTTGGTTTACAATATTATGATAGTTTCAGGTATACAGCATAGTAATTCAGTATTTTTATAGATAATACTCCATTAAAAGTTATATCAAGATGATGGTTATAATTCCCTGCACTATACACTATATTTTTTTCCTACCTATTTGTACATAGCAGTTTGTATATCTTAATCCCCTGTCACTAACTTGGCACTCCCCAATTCCCTCTCCCCATTGGAAATCACTCATTTGTTTTCTGTAATGGTAGATTTGTTTTTGATTTGCTATGTACATTTATTTGTATTACTTTTTAGATTCCATATGTAAATGTTATGCAGTATTTACCTTTCAACATTTCACCGAGTGTTCTCTAAGGTCCATCCATGTTTCTACAAATGGCAGGATTCCATACTTTTTTATGTTTGAGTAATATTCCATTATATCACTCACTCACACACACACACACACACACACACACACACACACGTTCTCTCCATCAGACAGACATATCTTTCTTCAAGAATTTTTATCCTGTATCTCTTTGAATATTACTTCTCACCTTTGCTATTATTCTTTTCATGTAACACTCATCTTAAGGGTATTCTGGAGGTGCTCATTCTAATATCAAGGCTTATTAAGTTCCACTCCATTTTATCCTTTCATCTCTATGTGTGATGTGCTGGGTGAATTCCTCAGACTTACCTTTCAAGTCACTAATTCTCTCTTTGATAATATCCAGCCTAGAGCTTATGCCATCTATCATGCTTTAATTCCAATGAATACTTTTCAGCTTCAGGATTTAAGATGTTCTTTTTCATACCATCATTCTTGATTCATACCATTCTGTCCAAATATACTTATTTTAAAGCTAAGATTTTTGGAGATTATTTTTATTTAATTGGACACAGTTCCATTTTTCAATTGCTAAGTTTATTGTTTATCTTTCTCAGTGTTAGTTTTCTTCATGTACTTTGGAACTGTTGACAGCAGGCTCATCTTGAGTGGCAGAGGTCTCTTTTTCTTTGTTTTCTACTACCTGCAGTGAAGGTGAGGCTAGGATTTGGATCTCAAAGTATCTTTTCCACCAAATGTTAACTAAGTATCACGAAATGTCCCTGGGTGATATATTGCTTTTTGTAGTGTCTTTGGTTGCTATTTGACTAATATTTCCATCAATAACTTTTGATTATAAAGCACAACAGCACTTAATCAAATATTCTGAATTAAAGTCATCCTCCCCTATAGAACTATAATTAGGTCATTCAGACAAGATGAATAGCTGGAATTAAAACACACACTCACACACACACACAAAGCAGGACTACCCTAAACCAGAACTCAAAATATTAATTGCTTTGGTATAATTAGAACATTTTCTTCTTGTTGTTCATGTTTAAACTAACTTTCAGAGCAATTTCCCTATGCTGAAGAGTTTGTCTCCTGGTTAGAGACTGTCCTGGCCAGCCTGCCCCTACCGGTCTTTTCAACATCAAGTTTCCTTGACCCATTTTTTATGCTATGTTTTTGATGCCATTATGTTCATTATGTATTATTTATACTCAGTAACAATTACCCACGTTAAATGTACATTTGATGAATTTTGAAATAATACTAATTTGTGAAGTGAAGATATTGACTATTTCCCTCGCCCTGAAAAGATCTTTAGGGTCCTTTTGGAATTAATTCCTCTCCCTGAAACTGGCCCCAAGAAACCACTATTCTTTCTGTTACTGTAGAATTTCTCTTAAAATTCATATAAATGGAATCACAGATCACACAGTATTTGTGCTTGGTTTATTTTATTCAGTATAATACTTTAGAGTGTCTTCTGTGCTGTTTGTACCCATAATTTCTTTCTTCTTATTGCTAAATAATATTCTATGATGTGAATATACCACAGCTAAAAAATTCTTTCTTCAGTGAATGAATATTTATAATACCCCCAAATTGCCTCCGATTTGGGAGTATTATAAACAATGCTGCTATGAACATTAACATATGCAATTTTGAACACAGGCTTTTATTTCTCTTGGATGAATTCCTGGGTTATATGGTTAAAGTGTGTTTAATATTTTAAGACACTGCCATTTTGTTTTCCACAATGACCATAACATTTTTCATTTTCACCAGCAATATATGAAAACTCCAATTGATCCATATTGTTGTCAACACTGGTACTGGTAGTTTTTAAATTTTAGCTATTCTAGCAGGTTGTGAAATGGTAGCCCAAAATGCTTTTAATTTTTATTTCTCTGATGATTAGTGATATTAAACATCTTGTCATGTATTATTGGCTAATTCATATAACTTCTTTTGTAAAGTATCTGCTCAAATCATTTATACATTTTTACTGAGTTGTTTGTTTTCTTATTAGAGTTGTAAAAGTTTTTTTTAAATTTATTCTCAGTACAAGCTCTTTTCAACTGCATTTTGTTAAAGTTTTCTACCAATTCTATGGATTGCTTTTTTATTTTTCAAAGAACAAAAGCTTTTAATATTGGTTGAGCCCATTTTCAGAGAAGGCAATGGCACACCACTCCAGTACACTTGCCTGGAAAATCCCATGGACGGAGGAGCCTGGTGGGCTGCAGTCTATGGGGTCGCTAAGAGTCGGACATGACTGAGTGACTTCACTTTCAGTTTTCACTTTCCACTTTCATGCACTGGAGAAGGAAATGGCAACCCACTCCAGTGTTCTTGCCTGGAGAATCCCAGGGACGGCGGAGCCTGGTGGGCTGCTGTCTCTGGGGTCGCACAAAGTTGGACACGACTGAAGTGACTTAACAGTAACAGAGCCCATTTTATCAATATTTTCTTTCACAGTTTGTTTTTACTGCCCTATTAAAAAATTTTTGCTTTATTCAGTGTCATATTTTTTTTCTTTGTTTCTTTGAAAAATTTAATGGCCTTAGCTATTGATTCCACAGAATTTTAAAAAGCAAAGCGTTTGCAGTCACAAAGATAGCACTTCACATCCACAAGAGAGCTAAAGTGGAAAAAATGAAGAAAAACGCACGACAGTGTTGTATATTGCTAATACTACTGCTTCCTCAGGGAATCCCTATGGTCCTACATTGTCTGCACATTTCTCCTGTCGCTCTTCCTGTATCCTGAGGGGTGGCTTGACAGCTCTGAAGAACAGAGATTTGCCAAAAGCTGCCCCCACGCTGCTTTCTCAGGGCTTCCCCACTGTAGCTGTGAAAGCCACGCCCTCTCTTTGTCTCCTCCACCGCCTGGGTTTCTTCAGAGTTGGGGGTGTGGATGAGGTCTGAGAAGACTTTGTTGGTGGATGTCAGAGTTTCCTTGGAGACCAGGTAGCTGCAATGAGTCCACAAAGCTTTCACAAGTTTTCTAAGCTGCTTTGTGCCATGACCTGGGGCTGGATGGTTGTTGCTGTTCAGCTATTAAGTCGTGTCCGACTCTTGGCTACCCCACGGACTGCTGCAAGGCCAGGCTTCCCTGTTCTTCTCCATCTCCTGGATCTGGCTCAAACTCATGCCCATTAAGTTGGTGATGCCGGCAAACCATCTTATCCTCTGCTGTCTCCTTCTCTTCCTGCCTTTAATCTTTCCCATAATCAGGGTCTTTTCTAATGAGTTGACCCTTTGCATCTGGTGGCCAAAGCATTGGAGCTTCAACTTCAGCTTCAGCATCAGTCCTTCCAAAGAGTATTCAGGGTTGACTTCCTTTAGGATTGACTAGTCTGATTTCCTTGCAGTCCAAGGGACTCTCAGGAGTCTTCTCTAACACCACAGTTCAAAAGCATTAATTCTTTGACTTCACTCTCCCAGATGTCTGGTTCTAACAGAGTGATAACACCATAATGGTTATTGTGTCATTAAGATCTTTTTTTGTATAGTCTTCTGTATATTCTTGCCACCTGATTTTAATATTTTCTGCTTCTGTTAGGTCCATGCTATTTCTGTCCTTTATTGTGCTCAACTTTGCATGAAATGCTCCCTTGGTATCTCTAATTTTCTTCAAGAGATCTTTAGCCTTTTCCACTTTATTGTTTTCCTCTATTTCTTTGCATTGTTCACTTAGGAAGGCTTTCTTATCTCTCCTTGCTATTATTTGGAACTGTGTATTTAGATAGACGAATCTTTCCTTTTCTCCTTTGCCTATCACTTCTCTTCTTTTCTCAGCTGTTTGTAAGGCCTCCTCAGACAACCATTTTGCATTTCTTCTTGTTGGGGATGGTCTTGATCACTGCCTCTTATACAATGTTATGCACCTTTGTTCATAGTTTTTCAGGCACTCTGTCTATCAGATCTAATCCCTCGAATCTATTTGTCTTCCACT